>OZ022512.1:12763687-13363687 GCA_963989385.1 Ctena decussata
AAATATGCTACTAATATTCCTTTTTCAAATATTCGATTCATAGATTTTGACATTCTGTACTTTTGCTGAAGGCTGTTACATTCCGCGTGTCTATTCACTTAATTGGTCTCCTTTTAATATTGTCTGCATCAAGATGCTCAGACAGCATTTATCCAAAAGTACGTTACAATGCAACTCATTGTAAAAGTTAATCATGCTTAATTGCATGTAACGAGGTATTTTACACTAACCGAGGTACCTGTGTACGTGTCGGGATTGAATAAAATCTCGAGGACTCATCTCTATGGCGAAAGTTAAACATCTGAAATAAGTTTTATCATATAACGTCGCATCTGAGAGTGTAATAAAGCCATGCATAAAAAAAACGATAATCCACTAGTGGATGAAATATGCAAATTACGCCGTAACGTTATGCGATGGTGTCCATAAAACGTCGAGTTTTCTAATGGCAAAATTGTGACGTTTTAATGCAAAATTATTGCTGATACATGTAATATGCGATTTTAGTGTTAAATGATAGATAGAATTTTGCATTTGTGCTCCTATATTACTGAATTTATTAAACTCGTTGGTGAAAACGATAAGATGCGAGGCAGAGCCTCGCATCTTATCTTTTTCCCCAACTCGTTTAATAAATTCAATAATACATGAACACTCATGTAAGATCCTCTAAGTAGTCTATTACCTTGCAAAGGGTAGCCTTGTCATTGTCTGCTGTCTTCATAAACACGGTAGTGTAGGTAAGAATACATCCTAGCAACAAAATGTTGTTTATATTTGGCGATGATAATTTGACGATTCTGAAAAGTGAAATAATAATAATAATTTTAATAATTAAATAAAATTTATGGTCGCTCATTACCTGAAAATTGCGTTTTCCTTCCTGAAATAAGAGTACATTGTGATTTAATAATGAAGAAGAAAAAAACAAAACAGCTAAAACTGTTGAGGCGGACGCTATGTATAAGTCACCTCATTTTAGTGTTCTGTTAGAAAACGCATCCATTTTGGTTTTTGGTTTGACAAAAGTTACATGTACCATAACTTCGACCACTTTCAGATCTAAACTTTTTTCCATTCTAACGTTTGTGTTATAAAAATGAAGATGTATGGCTTACATACCATCATAAAATATAAGTGGAGATACCTAGGAATGGCCAGTCATAAAGCATAACCCAGCAAACCCGCCGAAAGAAAACAACAACAAAAACAGTATATATTCGAAAACAGATGCACCCAAATTACAAACATCGCGAAAAGAACATATATTAAATTTGTTCTCGAATTTTAGCTGTGCCATAGGAAACAGGTATCTCACACAAGATCCAGCGCCTTCTTAACATAATCCTCTAGCTTCAGAGTCCATGTAGCCATCATGTCACTAAACGGAGCCTCCTGTCACCATGTGCGTACAGTAACGTCAATTTGTGTCTTAGCTCGTACATACCATAAGGTACTTTACCTGCGTGGCTTTTTATAACATTTGTACTGTTTTGCAAAAGCAATTGCAAAGTTTAACCAATATTACAGCATTAAAGAGTGTGCATGTACAGTTAAGGGAAATCACTCTGATCTGAAAGTATATGTTTCTCTTAAGGCTGGAACCACTCATGGAGAGGTATGATCCTTTCCTTTGATTGTAATCTATAGCAGTAAAAAAGACTTTAAATGAAATTGTAACCCTACCCGTTGTCTCGATTTATAATGTTGAAGATAAAGAAGCTGATCGCTGTTAGGATTCCTATCCCTGCCAGTGATGTCATGGTGCCGTACAACCAGGATGGAATGGACACTTCTTCATGTATTACAAACGTGGAGTCACGAGGAACATGCCCGCCTGCGAGTGTTGACAAAACTATGTTAACCCATTTATATCTGATGGGCTCTTCTGCCCTTATAAATTCGATGAGATCATTTGAAAATGAAAGCGGTTCTTCTTTAGTTTGGTTTTATCGTCTTTACTTATACATGTAGTATGGAATGATAGTTTTTGCATATTCAAATGGTGTAGCACTTGCTCAGACGCCGCGTGTGCGGCACCTGACCTGGGTCTACTGTGTTCCAATGTTCCTTTTATGGAAAGTTAGGCGTAAATGAGCCGCGACATGAGAAAACCAACAAAGAGGTTGTGCGCCCAGCGCAGACTAAGATCAGCCTGGGCATCTGCCCTATCTTTCAGACACTTCGCTAAGTAATTAAAGGGTAGCTAAGGGTCTAAGCTACCTCCGTGCGGACAGTGAAGACTCTGATCAGACTGGGCGGATGCCCAGGCTGATCTGAGTCTTCGCTGGGCGCACAACCACATTGATGATTTTGTCGTGTCGTGGCTCAAATGAAATAAAGCAATAAAGTAAGATTAAAGCTGCCCTTATGTCACCATTGTTGTGAAATGAAACAGATCCTGGTTGTTGGTGATGAAAACCGATTTATTGTTTTTATTATAAATAGGATACTATTGGGTGCTTCATCATATCTTCGTCTGTTCTATGATGAATAGTAAACATTACCTGCACTCGCATCAAGAGCAAATATTCTTCGTAACATAAGAAACCTACCTACGAGGGTAATCCAATAAAGAATGAGACTTTTTTGATAGAAACAAAACCAACGAAATAAAATGACAAACCTTTCTACATTCCTTCAATGCAGCATCCCTTGTTCTCTATCACTGACTCCCGCCGTCTTTGAAGATTGCTTACCCCTGTTGCTAGGCAACCGGAGTTGATTAGTCGAACTTGCTTGGCAACCTCCGCTTCTAGCTCTTCTAGATCATCGAAACGTATTCCACGGAGGTTATTTTAGCTTAGGAAAGAGGTCAAAGTCCGGCGGACTCATATTAGGAGAGTAAGCCGGATGCGGCAATACGTCCCACTGGTATGACGTCATTAGTGACGTCACCCTCTCTGATTTATGGCACGACGCGTTGTCATGTAGGATCAACGGCTTGGCTTCTAATAGTGTTCTTCGTTTCTTTCTTTTAGCTGGACGTAATTTTTTCATCAGAAAATCTGTATACACTTCTTTTCTCACAGTCTTGCCCAATGGTACACGCTTAGTAGCTAATACAAAAACAGAATCATCCGCGAAAATCATCATCATTTTTAGCCTCCCTTTTTCTCCTTTACTTGATTGGTCTTGGTGAGGCCGGTGTGTGCCATTCCGATGACTGTCGATTCAGTTCAGGTTCGTAACTGCGAATCCAAGTCTCGTCGATCGCAACTATCCTATCAAGGTAACTGTTACCCTTGTTTTATACCTATCTAACAGGTTTTAGCGATGTCCATGCGGTCCGACTTTTGGTCGTCAGATAAATAGTGTGGCACCCACCGCGCGGCGATGCGTCTCATGTTCAAATTAGTGGTTAAAATTGTATGCGCCGAACCACGGCTAATTCCTACGAGGGGCATTTCAGAAATAATGTAAATGATCTCAGGGTAGCCTATTGACTGATATTTAGCAGTGGTGTTATATATCATTGGAAAGAAAAATTCAAGAACTTTAGAATGGTATGCGTAAAAAGAATTTCTAAGTCACCCATGCATGACAGCACGTGCGTATACGTCATAAGGGTGTGGATACTGGAAACTACACATTTTCACTGACAGTCTCTCGTATTCTTTTGCTGTTTTCTCAATGAGAAAATGATATGTTTTAATAAAGAAACACGTAATACTGTCCTTTCAATGTAAAATAAGAAAGTTATACAGAAATCGTTTCCAGATTATACACAAGTAAAATAATAAACGAGATTTTTTGTCTGCTGTGTGGTTATAAAAGCGAAGTTATCATAAATGCATTATATCAATAAAATTCTGATTTTTGACTTAATCACATCCAATTTCAACAAAGGCAGACATTTTATTACTGAAATGATTAGGTCACCATACTTTGTTACGACTGGCATCAAATCACTGATGAAACTGGATGATACGTGTGCAAACCCCTCGCCGGAAAGTGCAAAGTAGCAGCAAATTATGTAAAATACATAATAATAAAATGAAACTATCTTCAAATAAAAAGACACAGGCTCAATATATTTAACTTTGTTTAATGCCAAAAATTAGAGGGACATATTGATAGAAAAATTCGCAAGTGATTAGCCTATCTTGCAAGGTAAATCTTGTGTGTTAGCAAGGCTGACACAATGCTTTTCATACTGAAATATTTTCAGTATAACAGGTATTATAGGTATCAATCAAGAGCTGCTTGTATCCAGAGTATAGAAAATATGAATTTGTCTTCTCATAAATATTCCGTCTGTTACTACTACTCAGTGTCCTTACCCTCACAACAATTGTCAAGCCATATTTTGAAGAAAATACATGTGCCTCAATTTTTTGAGTGAATGCAACTGGGTGATATGTACCCCTAAAAGTTAAGACATAAATTTAAAAAATCGGTCCACATTCCTAGGAATGGCCGACTCATTTACACTATTTCTGAAACGACCCTCGTACTTCCCGGGCTACTTCCTCGCAAGTCAGTCTTCTGTCATTGTTCAACAGTTCCTTTATTTATGCCACATTTTCTGAGGCAGTTGCGTCCACTGGCCGTCCCGGGCTATGCTTGATCTCAACCTCATTTCTCCCCTCTTTGAATTGGTCGATCCATCTGTAAACTGTTGCTTTCGGAAGAGCATCTTTACCGCAAACACTTTTCAGAGTGTTCACCTTTAGTACCTCTGTAGTACTCAATATTTATATACGCTCGTTGTTCAACGGCAGTAAACGTGGTCATTGTGCTCCGAATACCTGTGCGCGACGTGACGTCATTTTAAATGAAGTCATGATACGCGCATCTGACGTTACGTGCGAATGGCTAATAAGACGTACCAGGTATGTACGAGATTTCATATCTCTAGCATGTAAACTTCTTGTGCAATAGATCTTGCGCTATAGAACAAGTCTCATTCTTTATTGGATTACCCTCGTATAAACAGATTAGTCCCGTTTCACACTGTAGGTGTATATAATAGATTCATTTGGTTCTTTTAGATGCGAAAACAGATACTCTGAACATACTTTCATTTATCAAACACTAGCGAATCTTTTGTAGGGCGGGTCAATAATAGTTTTGAAAAATAAAATATTGGTTGGGACAGTTTTGCCTTTTTGTTCTTTTTCTTTTTTTTTTTTTTTTTTTTTTCTTTTTTTTTTTATTGCTTTTTTTTTTGCTTTTTCTACAAGGCTCTAAAGCCATATTGGCAAATATAGGTAAAGTCGTGAGTTCCACCAAACATCTACAACCAGTTTCCATTGAAACATGATAGTGTTTTGTCGCGCTTAGTTAGTTTAACTATGTTTTATTTTTTTCCAGTTGGTCCATATCATAGAACTTTACATGAAAACATACAAAATATACTTATATACTGATTAGTCATGTTGCGCAAATACTACCTTTCCATCTTATTTCACCGCCAATCCACTCAAAATGCTTGGGCTCCTCCTCTATAATGTACTTGCCAACATCAACAAGGCGACCATCTAATCAAAACAATAATAATATAAAACTTTCTTTTACAAGAGTTGTACACATTACCATAATTCCGTTATTTCAGCCTTTCAGTAATAAGTTTGCTTCCGTTATATTCGAGCGCCATTTCTCGTTGCATAAGCATCAGTGATTACAAGAGACCTGTAAACCTATTGATAGAATAATACGTATATGCAATGGTCTTTATACTAGTACAGAATTATTACAATGTTCTCCTTTCTATCGAGCTAGGGTTTCGCAACAATATTTAAAGACACATTTTTGATCGCATAAACCCCTAATGACCGTTTATTGGAATATGGAGAGATGAGATAAGGAATCAGCAGGGGTCATAAAGATACAGGTAGAGGCTACAGTGAAGGAATTTTATGACACTCATAATCGCTTAGGTAAGAAAATCTTCTGATGTTGGGAACTGGGAAAAGATGTTTATTTGTTTGGTGATTATGAGTGCCACAACTCTTATGTAGGATGAAAAATGTGTCTTTAAGTTTGAATTGGTGCAATATAGCCATAGATAGGTTTCTAAACAACTTCAATTTCTATCTTAACAGAGTTGTATCATTTTAGGCTAATGAATAAACGACGCTTACAAATTAATCAAAGCTGAGTGATACGTACAGCCAGAAGATTTATTTGTGTTACATGACAAGGTCTAACGACATTTTAATTTCTGTAATATACGGTATATGAATTATTTGAAACGTTTGTAAGTCGTATTTGGCCTTGCTGAGATCAAAACAAACAAATTTTGAGCATATAAGTCATTTTCAGTTGATTGCAACATACACACAAAAACAGAAAAGTTTCAAACGCAAATGTATTTTAAACATTACATTTAATTATTCCTTTATCATTTAATTTGTAGAAAACAACAAATAATGAAGATGTGGTCTCAATTCATTGACCTTAATGTAAATTAGGACCGGGGAGGGGCGAGAAGAAAGGGAGCCGTGTCAATTGAAATCATGCGTAACAGTGTTTTGCGTCATATTATTCGGCATGGCTCCCTCTCTACTAGTTATCAAAACTAGACATATAAAGCATCTATACTAAATGGTTGGTATAATACCTTCAATTCTTTCTATCCTGGCATTCTTGATAGGATCAGCCCCTGCACCGTAAGAGATCCTGCCACTGACCCCTATGATTGAGATGTTAGACATACAAGACAATATGACGTCGTTGATATCGGAATCCGCATATGTAAACTGCTCGAGTGACTTCGGATAACCTGAAAATAAAATATACAAGACAAAGTATATCAGTTGTATCAATTAATTCATAGTACGTGTCCAAATAAATCTTTTAAGCCATAATATTCATGATCGTTCCAAGGCGATACTTTTGTTGTGGTTCTTTACTGTTCAATGTCGGTAATTGTTCACCTGTTATGTGAGCGGTGTATCAGTTGGGGTAGCTGAATGACCACCTGTATGGGGAAAAGATGTTCATTCCGTTTACCGTAGATGCATTTCGCAAACTGTTGTCGATTTACATGTCTGTGTATATACTTCTTTCTCTTTTGGTTTTGGGGGCGGGTTACGGGATCTGATTGTATCAGTTTCTAATTATTGTCAATCTTTGTACTTTCTGCGAAATGTAATATTTTTTGCACTCCTGCTAATACGCTAAACCATAACTTCACGAAAATTGACCAATGCAAACAGTCGGCCGTCGCAGAACTCGCTGTCTTACCAGGGCTCACACTAAATGAAGTAATTTCTGAAAACAAAATGATTACGTAAATCAGAAACTCCTAACATTTCAAACGAACTTGTCCAAATTATGGTGAAAACAAACAAACAAAGAATTTATCCCTTACTTCATGAACTATATCAATGTATGACTTACCTGTACGCGTAAGGTAAGCGTCAGTACAGTTAAGTGCCAAGGCAGCCAGCCAAACGTGGTCATAACACAAAACAACTCCGTCCTCGTACATGCTGTAAGCACTCTGATAATTTTCTTCTTGTCGGTATAGGTCCAGAAACTCAGAAACTAAATCAATAAAATTACATATATTATTTATTAGACACAGTGCAGCCGTTCTATAGAAACCATCCCGGAAAGGCTTAAATTTGGCTGCTAAGGAGATGATTCCTAGTGAGGGCAAATATTTAGCAATACTGCATCTTAGGAAAAATAAATAGCATTTATCAGAATGAGGTTTTGTTGAGAGGAGACACGCATTGAGTTTCCACTTCAAATATATTTTATAAAACATAGTTTGGTGTACAACAGGATTGTATATGAAACATTTAAAACAATTAATCTGTGGTTTTAATGTTAAAGAAAGAACTATACTCAGCGTCAATGAAAACGCACCAGTCTTATAATGTCATATTTTTTCCTAAATTCAATGATCATGCTACATCAACAGGGTATAGTTATGATATCGAAGCATCTTATTTCGCCCATGATGTTGTTTTGCCTAAAGGTACGCCGTGAGTGTGTGACGTAACGTAAGCTCTGAAATCAAGAAACACGGAATGCCAGCATAATTTCACAGGGCAGATACAAGGGGAGTTCAATATGTTTGTAGAACTCGGGGTTTAACTCACAGATTGGAAGGTGGTTTCAACATTATTTTTCAATATAATCCCCCTTTGCTTCAATGCATTTGGCCCACTTTTCTGTAAAGCAGTCTATGCCTTTGAAATAAAGACGTCTGTTTGGTCCTCAGCCCAAGCCTCTGTAGCAGCCTTGAGCTCATCATCGTCCCGAAATCTCGTTCCACGCAAGTGGGACTTCAAATTTTGAAACAGATAATAATCACTTGGGGCCAGGTCTGGACTGTATGGCGGGTGATTTAACTGCTCGATCTTGCACTCACGAATAGCCGCTTGTGCAACTCTGGACTCCACCCTTTGCTGACGATCTTGCATATTCAGGTTCCTGGGTACCCACCTGGCAGATACTTTTGACATGCCTAAATGTTCATGGATTATAGTGTAAACACTTCCATTAGAAATACCACATTCTGAAGCAAGTTCGGCAAATTTGATTCGGCGACCGTTTAGCACAAGTCTCTGAACACGGTCGACCATCTCCTGGCTGATGACATCAGCAGGGCGACCTGGCCTTGGGCCATCTTCTAAGGAGTCTTGCCCACGTTTAAATTCTGCTGACCACTTTGCCATTGTGGAATACTTTGGGCTACTATCACCATACATATCAGCCATGCGCTGATGGATTTCTTTGGCGAATGCACCCTCCTTAGTGAGGAACTTTATGACTGCTCTGAACTCAATATTCTGACTTTCCATTTTTGCCTATGGATGTAGGTTTTCAAACAAACAGTAAGAGCAAAAAATGTACGTGTTGGCTGAACGGCTGTATTCATTCTGACAAAGGTTTACACGGCACAAAAACAAATGTTAAATTGTATAGAAAAATACCGACTTCTACGAACTAATTGAACTCCCCTCGTATCCCTCAATGATGGAAATTGCTAGAGAATATACTATGCAAAATATATTTAGCAAATTTTTATATTTTGCAATTTTTCTCATTACTGAAGTGCAACATTGAGCGAAATTAAATTGAATTGAAATGAACCATATTTGGGGCTTAAGATACCATGGGATTACAGAAGCCATCTTTAAAATTGATATTGGGGGAAAGCGATAAGCGCGGAAGGGGTCATTAGCCGAAATTCGCACCCATTGAAAAGCAACATAAAAATGGTAAGCATGCGATTTTTTGCACGGTATTTCTAAACATTTTCATGCTCTGCTTTCTTGTCAAAGCTTTTGATTGTGTAAAAGATATGGTTAAGCTTAACAACTGACGAATCTAAGCATGCGCCATTGACGTTAAAACGTGTAAATTCGGTCCAATGTGCAATGATTCAGGGGTGCTTTAGTTCAATGCAGAATCAAAACCCCAGAAAAACAATAGGCTAAAATTAAAGGTCACACCATGATTGACTTAACTGTGAAGTTTCTTCATTGAAGTATAACGTAACTGTGAGAAAAAGATGACGTTAGTCTAAGACTTTTGACTTACGCTCAGTAACCGGGAAGAATTTTCTTTCTGAATTGTTTACATTATCATATTGGTAGCTACCAAACAATTATACAGTCGGAAGGGATTCAAGAAACACCGATTAGAAACAAGTTTTTAAAACGATAACGTAAAAACAAGGGAAAACGTCAAATTTTCGAACTTTGTCAACCTCATACTCGTAGCATATTCAAATGTTTTAGAGCGTTTTCCTTCATTTTAACAGCAAACCAGCCGCTTCATTATGGTTGTGACTTTTGTACATGATCTTAAATGTAGTTCAGATACAATGGTCATAAAAACTGACGTCACGATAGTTCAAACGCTACAATTGAGCAATCTGGATTCTTTTACCTGCTAGTCCATCTCGAATGATCGGCCTTTATATCTTTATGCAGTAAAGTGACAATAAAATCCTAATATGGTGGATCTGACACATACGAAAAAATTGCTATATTTATTGTGCATAGTATATATAGCCTTTCAAATCGCCATAGAAAAGAAATCCAGACCGCCGAATGCTACAAAGTGACTTGGATTCGAACGTCACTATAATGTCACGCTCATCAAATAATGGACAGAAAAAAGTAACTTACGGTAAATATGTTATTTTTTGCAACCCAAAAATGCTAAAAACAGTAGTAGAAACTTCATTTCAAAAGTTTGTGGGGGAAACATCAACCAATATCCAGCCCGAGCATGTATAACGTCTTCTTTATTTGCCGATCCGCGTCATGATTCTATGGAAGAAAAGTGGTTTTATTCAAGAGACCGTCCAGAGAATTATTCATTTGCAATCAAGTGTCTGACAAAGTGCGAAATATGATTTTTTTTTACCATTTAAATGTGTTATTTGATATCGGCAGTTTTCAAACACGTAGGTATCGATGTCACGCTTGATAGCGCCGACTGATGAACGAAATTTGATTTGTAACAATCCTATCTCAACACCAGAAACTAAAGATTTACTTAATTATCTATTACATGAAACCAAACATTAAACGAAAATAACGTGCCATAACTTCCAAACTGGTGCGTTTTCATTGACGCTGAGTATATATATGCTTTCTTTCTGATTCTACTGTGTTTATATGTCTAACATTACTGTTACCATGAATATGTGTATTTTCAGAAATAAAACATGTTTTAACCAAAGGTATGTCAAAGTCCTGGATATTTTTTGACAAACAGTAAATTTTCTTTATTGTCATATTGTTTTCACAATTTTTATACGAACGGAAATTGCTTCCATTTTAAGTGTTTTCTCCTAAATTCTCTATAGTATTTTTTGTTTTTCGAAATATCTTCCACATTCAAACGTTGACCTTTTCCTTTTATTTTCAATTTAATAATCCGAAAACAAGTCACTGACATGTTCTTAAATTTCAGTGTAACCACTAACCACTTACCATTTCCGCTACAAAAAACCTCTATATTAATACAAAATTGCTTTTATCTGAGTCTAATGTCGAAGCTTCAACAGTTTCAATGATTTCAAGTTTTGTACGGAATTTTTGTTTTTCAACTAAAGTCCAAAAAAAAAGGAAAAATGACTGTGTGAGTGCTGCGTAAACGGAAAAACGAAAATAACAAAAAATTCAAAATAGAGGGTTGACAAATCAAAGATTATTTATAAAAACAAAATATATCTATGCTGTCTAATACATGGGCGTGTGAGCCCCAGTAACGCAGTAGGTTTAGCGCTGGGCTGCTGATCTAGCGGTCTAGAGTTGGAGTCCCGCTGGAGGCAGGAATGTGGTTTCAATTGCAAACACAGTTTCATTGCACACAGCCTTTCATTATCACCCACCCATCCTGATATGACTGTAAAACTGTTGAAAATGACGTAAAATTGCAAACCATCCATCAATTCATACATGTACTTGTAACTATGCTGAATAATTATTGTTGAAGTAAATGTTCGCGATGTTTTGATTTTGAGAAATTTATTTTTGTAAAATAAAGGACATAAACACTTCGCTATTCACAATTAAGATGTGTCTCTACCGACACTGACTAAAGGGGTCCCGGTTGCTGTCTGATTGCTCAAACGGTTACTTCAAAATTATTATAACTTTATAAAAATGATACATGTTATAATAATAAGAAGAAGAGTGTCATTGATGGAATAACCCGTGTCCGAGGTCATCCAGGATGCCCCCTAACTGTTTTGTTGACAACGATATCGCCGGAAAGCGAAAAAAAGCGCTGATCAGGAAAACCCCAGCTCGTTTTTACTGAATTATGCATCAAAGCACGAGTTTCTCTATTTCTATGGTGCATGAATACACTTTCAGGGTAAGAAACTCTGCCATTTCAATCCCTCCCTCCGGCCTCTATCCAGTTGGTCAACTATTAACTGAAATAATTTGAGCCGCGACACGACAAACTAACAATGTGGCTGTGCACCCAGCGCAGACTCAGATCAGCCTGGGCATCCGCCCAGTCTGATCAGAGCCTTCGCTGTCCGCATGGAGCTAGTTAAATCCCTTATCTACCCTTTGAGCACTTAACGAAGACTCTAATCAAATTTGGCGGATGCCAAGGCTGATCTGAGTCTGCGCTGGCCGCACAACCACATTGTTGGCTTCCTCGTGTCACGTCTCCTTTACGTAGCACTATATTTCCGTTATAAGAAGACCATATTTTGAAGGGCTATGTCGTCCACGGAAGCAAACAGCATTTCATAAAGGCCGCGACACGAGAAAACCGAGAATGTGTTTTTGCGCCCAGCGCATACTCAGATCAGCCTTGGCATCCACCCAGTCTGATCAGACTCTTCGCCAAGCGCTTAAATGGTAGCTAAGGGTCTACGCTACCTCCCTGCGGACAGCGAAGACTCTGATCAGACTGAGCGGATGCCCAGGCTGATCTGAGTCTGCGCTGGGCGCACAACCACTTTGTTGGTTTTCTCGTGTCGCGGCCCATTTAATGAACAAAGTGGCAATTGCGCTCAGCGACTCAGATCAGTTTGGGCATCCGTCCAGTCTTATCAGAGTCTTCGCTGTCCGCTTAAAGGTGGCTAAGTGTTTAAGCTAGGTCCATGCGCCCAGCCAAGACTCTGATCAGACTGATTTTTTCGTGTCGCGGCTCAAATGTTGTGCCTTTTGAAAAATAAGCAGGTGATACTCTATGAATTTTATGATTTCAGAGGACGAGAAAATGTAAAATGCTCTATAATAGAGTAAAGAAAAAAATCAACGTTAGCAAAGTTTGGTTGTTTTCAATACTAATTTAATTTAGTAGAGATCAGCTAAAAGGAATCACCAACTGAATATAGAAGGGTGATCATAAATGAAAACACCTGGCCAGAAAGTCAATTTTGCGACAATATTTACGTGGAGTTTAGCGGATTGATTTTCAGCAAACAGTTGGCATTCCACTAACTGCGCAGGCCCGGATCCAGACCACCACGTACTGGTGGGGCTCTGGAAAACTGGTGGGGATGGGATGTACCGAAATGTATGCGTGTCTGTTGGGGCGGGGGAGGAGGAGGAGGGTGGGGCTTGAAAATATATGACTATCTGGAAGCCTACATATTATATATGACACAGATGTCCAGATGGCGGGGCTGAAGACCCCAAAGCCCCCCCCCCCCCTGAATCCGGGGCTGCTGCGCCCCCTTGCTTGCCAAATTATTTCTTAACGGATATAAGGCGGAGTTTATACAAGGGCTCTTAAAAGCGGATAAGAAACACACTGCTCAGATACTCAACTTCACTAACAGGTACATAGAAGATGTTCTATCTCTGAATAATTCAAATAGTTTGGAGTTAATTGTTTTCATCTATCTACTTAAACTTGCATCTGTTTTACATTCAGGGTGTGAATGGAACTAGGCTTTATGACAACAGAGTCGACTTCAATTTGGAATTCGTAAAGATACGACAGAGTCAAGTGCATCTGTTTTACATGAAGATTGTTTATGGAACTAGGCTTGATGACAAGAGGGCCGACATCAATTTTACCATAGGTAAGGCTTTCCATTTTTGAGTAGCAATATTATTTTGGCACCTATAAACAAAGTTTCTGTCGCTCAACAAGTGTGATATGCTAGAGCCTCTTCTAAAACCAAGACTTTGAAGCTGCTCGCCAGTAAATTGTTGTCACAGGGTTATCCGCGGGAGACATCATGACTTATCTCCGATTTTGATGACCTCAGTCGAAGCACGGTAATGCTTTCAAATACCAGACGTTCATTTTCACTGGCTTATTTTATAGATACATCTTTATGTCCGAATGTGTTATAATGAGCAGCTGATGCTTACCACTCGCGACGCCTGATCACACCTCTGTTTTTGGGGGTCCCTGTCTGTGTATCTAAAATATCTCGGCATTCTCAATGTTAATATGACTTTTGAGTTCGGACTTATGACTTGGGTACTTTGACCACTAATGCGTAGGTAACAAACATTGCTATGACACGAAAAAAGCTCGCATGGGCTTTTCGGGTAATGTTTGAAATAAGATTTCAGTGTGTTATCTTACCAACATATGATGTCAGGTACATGTGCATTTTTGACGCCAGTTTGGTAAAGGCCATGATGTCTCTCACTTTTAGTGAAGCTCCGTTTTCAGACAATGTGCATGAGCTTAACAGCAGCGCTCCGGATAGGAAGGAATAATAGGGATGATACATGGATATTTTGTTCATATCTCTGCATCAAAAGCATGTCATGACCCTCATTAGAGGGTTCACAACGTTGTTTTTGCTAAGACGTAAGAAAATGTGAACCCAAAATTATCTTTAAGACCCCGCCTTGTCCGGAGCTCTGTTAAGAGTCCCAAAGAATCGAATCACTAACGTATGGCTAACTGTTACCTGTATGACCAGCAATGCCTCTTTCAACTATTGGATTTCTTAAGAAAAATCCAATTTGGAATGTTCCGTCTACCGCTTGATCCATCTCTTCTAACGTGCATGGAACGTCATCAAGATTCAACCGCCAAAACACAGCGTTGTACCAGTATGGAAACAACCAAACTATCTTAGGTCCATAAAGACCAACCTTGTATGCCTAAAATTATTCGAGTAGCCAGGTAAAAGTGGTTGTTCGGTAATGGTGCAGAAGGTCGCAAGTTCGAATCCGGTTTCTACCCTTTAAAAAGAAAGTCCCAAATGCAGTAGGGGACAAATTCTTCTCGGGAAGAACTTATTCCACTGGAAGCGTTTCCATTTACCTTAATCGCCTTTATACTTTTCTTAAAACATATCCAAGAAGACATTGCTTTATCCTTGTGTGCCCACTGGCGGCAAGCATAGCAAACTAGACATTTAATATGGATACCTAGATGGGCTTCTTGATAGAGCATGTAATGAATGAAAGGCATTGAGCATCCGTTTAATAACTAGAAAAATGTGGATATAATTTACATTGGATGCTAACATACTGAGCTTTCGCATAAACAAATTATAACCATAAAACAAAACATTCTACAGCGGTCTAAGAAATCAGACTTTGATGTTGGGGATAGAGTTTGGGATCTGATTCAGTCAGTACCTGAAGTGTAGTTACTCTTTAAATTAACATCTGTTGACTCTGATTTTATCAACGACCCAATAAGCATATCTTTATGGATTGTGGTACATTTGCCTTTGCGAATGCAGCTGTTGAACGTATATGTGTGTTCTTTAAAGCTTATCAGTCACAAAGCAAGGCCTACAAACTAAGAATAATAAAACTTATTAACTTACAGAACAAAGCATGATTCTGGCTTTATCCTCATAGCAAGCAGTTACTATTATTCTTGCATCACGATTCTGAAAATGAAACAATTTTAAAAATTTCCTACAAAAATCAACTAAGATAATGCTAACAAGCTTATCAAAACATGTAAATCTTTCCTGAATATCATCAAAGTGGACAATGTACATCACGTCACGCTAATAACAGACATAGCTTATGATTCAAAAGGAAATAGGCTCAGACCAGGAAAGAAATTCAGATCTTACAATTCCGATTTTAATGTCGTAAAGCACAGTTACCCCGTACTAATGTTATTTGTCTGAATAACTTGCCATTGGTTTATGAAATGAAATCATATACCAGGACACGTCTGAAAACTGACCATGAAATCATATACCTGGACACGTCTGAAAACTGACCATGAGGTCAGTTTTCTAAAGTGTCCTAGTAAATGGCTTCATTTCATGAAATTATAGCTATGGCATAGATGAGGGAGTTTAGTGCTGGGCAATTGCGCTTTACGGCAGAAAAAAAATGAATATTAAGACCTGAGATAGAACTTTTTTTTATTTGGTTCGAGATTATTTTCTTTTGAAATATAAGATATTTACCGTTTTACATGTAGCATGTGATGGTGACGTATATTAAAACACAAGATGAGACGATTTTTCATATTTTATTCGCTGTTCTGTTGGGGTTTGATGCTGGAAAAAGGTAGAAATATTTAACTTCACGTTTATGCATTCATAATGTCTTGTTCTCCTTCAATCACTTTATTTGGAAGAGTGTAGTGTTTACACAATGTCTGAGAAATATGTTTCTACTTTTTAGTTTCAGTGTTTTAAATCTGTTTGTTCATTTTCACTAAACGTTTGTCTTTGTTTCTCACTGTACCGAATGACTGAATGACTGTCTGGTGTTGCAGCAGCTGGAATGATTTTTTCATGTATATGTGATAAATATGTGAGATGTATCTAGATCCTTGTTCGGTGATAACGGAGGCGTTTTGGTTTGGGACGGCCGGGTCTGGTCTGGTCGCGAGGGGGTAATTAACATACTTTTTTTCTATAGTTTTCCTCAAAAAAGAAACAAACAAACAAAAACACACTATTACAACTATTAATTGAAAGTGAACCTAGAGACTCTGAAACATTTCATAACATAAGTGCTTAAGAATGAGACACGTATTACAAGATATATAGTCGAGATCTTACCCAACGTGTGGAGTGGAGAGATTGTCAAAAAAAATAATAATGACAAAAACTTTTCAAAGACGAGTTTTTCTCATTATCAATCTTATTCTACATTAATTCTTTGTCTTGCAATAAGATTTTTATCATCCAGACTTACAGTGTACAAAATATACAGTTTTTTGTAATTTGAAAAAGAAATTAGGTAAACTAGATATACTGTTGTTTTCGTAGTTCTGTTGTGGTTCTCTGTTGCCTGTTTTTGGTGTAAGAGTTTCTGTGATGTTTTACCTTATGTATGTTCTTATTATTTTTGGTTCGGTTTGGGTTGCTGAGTGGCCACCTTTTGGGAACAAGCTGCTCACTCGGTTGGCCATATGTTCTCTGTATCTTGATTATTTGTAATCTTAGTTGTTTCCAACTATGGTTTGAGGGCTGGATTTGGATTTTGATTGTTTCAGTTCCTGGTCCTTGCATACTTTTTACTTTAATTTCAATTGGTAGGCAACAGATCACCTGTTTGCAAACAGTTAAGACTATGAACAGCTTGCGCAGCCATCTAATCAGATCAGTCACATAGATTTGAAAGGACTCTTAGCCTATTAATGCGAAAGATGCAGACTTATGATGCATAGCTTGATGACGTGCTGTGAGATTATAACGAATATTCTGACATCAGAAACTAAAATATATTGATAACCAAATAAGATAATAGTTTGTAAATCACAAAATAATGATAATTTAGATAGTAAGAAGCGTCTGTCAGCCAATTAATATACGGCAAGCCTGTGATGAGCATGCAATACCCGTCGTAATCTAATTTTAATTGTAAATTCTCCACAAACAAATTCCGAGAAAACATATTTCATTACCTGAAAAAGTGTAGGACCTGGTACAGTACATAAAGTCACAGAGTGCTGTCTCAATTTTTGACATCTTACGAAATTCGTTTGTCACAATGGATTAGATCTTTGAGAAAGTATAAAACTAATTGACACAATTTCAGTTTGCATTATATAACTTCAATGTTATCATTCCCTTGTCAATTTCTATCCGTTTGAAAGAATATCGCATTGTATTACCTTGCAGGCAGGAATCGGTACTGAAATAATCGTGAATGATATCGGGGGAAAATGCAGTTGACGTTTAGTTATCCCCTTTTACGTTTACAAAATCGGAATTCGGCTTGTAGTCAGGACGCTGAAGCCGAAAAAATGCAACTTTAATGCCCCGGCGATTCGAAAGGAAATTTTTACCAAATTTGATAAGCACAATATTTGGGCTTTATGATAGGGTATGATGTGGTCATTGAAATAGGATCCCGTGCATTTAATTACCCCTTTTTACCCCTACCTCTTTTAAACCTTAATTCGCTCAAAATGAAAACACTATAATTCTGTCCATTTAGAGGTGCACAAAAGTTTTCTGATTAATTCATGAAATGTCATATTTGAGTGCAAAGTATCAGTTTCTGTGATGATTTACAAAATGCATGCTTAAAGTATTAAGAAAACCGGTGTATACACATATTTACACAAGGATAAGTCATCCTACCAATTGTTGGTGTTTGACGGTATCAAATTTCATTTTAAATCGCTGTCTTCCAGATTCTCATCAAACTGCGCATAGATTTATAGAGCAGCTGAATCGCAAAATATCCAAAAATAATGACACTGTACTCTGAACTTCATAAAACGTTTCTCTTTGGAGTCTAACCATCACCATGGATCCCGTTTTCCTCAGACGTTCATTTCACTTTGAATTTCAGTTTGAATTTTTCCCTGTGCTGTGCATTTTAACAAGAAAACCAGCCAAACCACTTCTGGGTCTGCAAAGACTTCCAATAACTTACGCATTCACATTATCACTGGCGTTTGTCTGTTACAGCTCGATCGTTACATACGTTACTTAATATGATTTTGTTTAAAAGAACTATGAATGAAGACGATTCGGAGATAAATAAAGATATAGAATACAAAAAAGATCATATTTGTTTTACTGCATTAGAGTATAGTTACCTTAATTTGTAAAATAAACGTTTCGAAAAGCTTTTCATAGCAAATAATACAAATTATATATGTTACCCATGAAACGAAAAAAATAAATAATATTTCAACTTTAAATCATTTCATCGTTCAAATATGTTTTTGAAAATAGTGCTTTTAAACTATACATATTTCCCTTGACTTAAGAGCTAATTCAGTACTTTAAGAAAATGAAGTTTTATACATGTATTGGTATTAAGTGTGTAAATGAAGTATTTTGACATCTGTACATATGTTAAGTTGGATTGGCACTAATGTTATTATGAAAGTATCAAAATTGAAAAAGACAATGTGCTAACGAATATTTGCACTTACTGACAGGCGGAAAAATGAACGGCATTTAAATTTATGTTCAAACAATAACCAAACGTCATGGTTTGAAGAGTAATTACAACGTAAACTACTTAGATATCAAAAGAAGCTATTCAGTAATATGCATATGGTAGATATAAACAGAGTTGTGGGATCACTGTTTCCTCCAGTAGGTGGTTTAAACCATTGTGAACAGCGTTATTTTGCAAATTCGTACGTCTCTCCAGAGAATAAAACTCATCTACATGACGATTGTTGACTATCTTAATTTATTTCTTGTTATTTTCTTACAGTGTATTTATTAAATATGCATGCAGACCCAAGTTTACGTATATGAGATGTAGAAAACGTACATAGAAAAATGTAAATAAAATTACTCAGGAAAGGCCACAATTACAAAACACAATCCACCCAAGACACCGAAAGAACATGGGAAACATGCATAAGACAAAACGGAACATCAAGCTTTGGTAACAGACACTCCATTCCAACACAAGGAACTGTACATAAGTAAGCGCCAGAAACAATACAAAATACATTCAAACATTCAATACATCTAATTTTACCTATTTTCTATTTCAAACCACAAAACAAAATAGAAAGCACATAGGACAGCTATACAGGCGACCACATGGCAAGAAAACCAACCAATGGGATTCGCATATAGAAGTTTTCATATTTGTATAGACGATTGTACATAATCTACCATTAGCTTTAACTAGTTTTATTCGTGCAACCTCACACTTCCTTCTAATGCACCAAAACACGTAGGCGTTGCGTCATAAACATGGAAGTTTTTAGATATTTGAATACGCAACGCAAAATGAAGTTTCAAAAGGCTCAGTCAACAATCATCATATGTATATCACGTAGATAACAGAACAAAATAAAAGCATCAGCACAGAATTCAGTATCCGAATAAATAAGTAAAATGAAAGATTCTTACTAAACATCTAGTATAATTACTCAACGTAAAATCTTGCCTATCGTAGAGGCTTATCGCTTGTAATTTATTGTTTGTTGGGATGTCTTTGTCAGTCTTTCCCTTTGATGTTGAAGATAGGGTTTAGGATCTGATTCAGTCAATTCCTGAAGTGTAGTTACTCTTTAAATTAACTGCTTGAAACATTTTGAAACAGTATGTGCTGCACTGTCTATACCAGGTGAATACTTGTTTTAAAAAAACTTATTTTCTAAGAAATCTAACATATGCCGGAAAACTTCGGTATATGAAGAATAGATAGCCATAAATGCTACTGCCATTGATTATATTTAAAAGTAGTGGGTGCACATGCCACCATGAAAAAATAAATAAATAAGAACACGAGATTGTTAGAGGCATTTAACTTCCATCTGTTTGGCATGTATCTGAATAGACGTTATACTGCGTTACAGAATTGTAATTTGAACATTGTTTCTTTCAGTACCAAACGATAATATTTGTTTGTGAATAAGCTGCTTTCAAGACCTCAATGTCTGCATGCCTCAAGTCCTCAGTCTTTACAATTAACATAATGTGTATTTAAACTGTTTAATTTTATCATTATGTAGCATAAAATCGCAACAAAGAAGAACAAAAGCTCTTATAGCTAAAATACTATGATACTTCATTCCATCTCTACTTAAATCTGAAACAGTCTCAAAATTGAACTTGAATAGCGTATTCGACCGTTAATTACGTATCCATTTAAAGAAACTGTCAGTGTTTCGATAAAGTACCAAGGTTTACTTGCTGAAATGTTATCAACGTTGCCGGTTTGTAGCGGTCTCATCAGTTATAAGGCAAAACATCAAAATATTCTCGTTGTGACGAGTTTAACGTAGAAGGAAAATACCGAAACTTATAAGATGTCCCATCATCAGACTGTTCAGGAGTTTTGTCAGTATTTGTGGTAACGGGACGGGTAATTTACAATATTTGCCACATTATTCCTACATGGTATTATCTGCACTCAAAATGTTACAAAATGATACAGTTTACTTGCAGTCGGACGGTGAAAAGTTGACCGGAGGCTGGAGGCTATGAAAATACATTATCTCAACGTGTAGCATTTCGGCAGTGAAAATTTTGATTAGCAGTAACATTAACTAATCAGAAGTTTACATGTTTCCGATGTTGTACTACCAAGTGCATGATGTATCACCGTCTTTAGGGACTTTAAAAATGGCCAAAAGGGTCAATGCAATGAAATATCGTAATTTATTGATATAATTCGGTTGTTTCTTGATTTTAACTGAAATTTTCACTTGGGCATTGTCGTTTTTATTGGTAACGAAAAAATACCTCCACGAAAGTCTCATAAAAGAATGCGTACTTTGTAAGCAGATGCTTAGTTTCGATTTGGCAGATACATTTCTGTACCTCATGTCATTAAATTCCAGTGTGTATTTTAGTTTTCTCACCTTTCTGTAGTCTTTCAACTTCTATGCTCTATGAACCGATTTTTACAAAATTCAATGTAACAGCAGGTTTTGTAGTGTAAATTACAAGTAATTCCCTAATTTTATATTTATTTAAATTAAAGAAAAACGACGACGTTTGATTGACACTTGACTGACATCACTATAAATAACAATGTTCAGAGCATTAGTAGTTTTATTTCCCTTGGGGTAATATCTTCTCTATCTCTCAATTTATCTATTTGTTTCTTTTTTCTTGCATTGACTAAAACTCACGTATGTTAGTGTCATGAGAAGCGTAGCAAGAAAATTGAACCGTTGTTTAACCATGTCAGCAAAAGTGTTGAGCGTTGCTACAAGAAGAAAGAAATAGCAAAAAAGACTGTTTGTTTAGTATTTGTCAAACCTTTTAACACATAACAACTCTCTTTTCTGTTTCACGTATAAAACGCAGCTTGCGAGGGCCTTAAACTGCTTGGTGAAAATAGCGACAAACTTCTGTCAACAGTATTTCTTAAAAAATGTCTGAATACTGTATTTATTAGAGTTTCCTGGGAGTTGGTGAAGGGTTGCTGATTAGGTGTGATGTAATGGAATACATTTTGTATAAATGTTATCTACGTTAATTCTACGTTTATTCGAGTAGTAAAATAGGCGAATGACAAGGAATCATTTATGTAACGTCTATAACCGAATGTTACGGGCTTAGGCCAAAATGGATAGAAAGCTAATAAGTATCAGTCGTTAGCAGTATAATAGGCTTTTTCTAAAACTTATGTTGTTTGCTTGAAACTCCGCTTCAAATGACATAAAAACAAGGAGAAAGGCAGTCGACCATTTTTAGCATTTCTTTGGTACCCAGTTATCTCCCCATATTTTACATCCTGGATCCACTTTTCCTGACCACATTATACCCTAAGTTAAAGTTGGGATGATAAACGTTCATAATATACCAAATTCATCCTTTCGAATTGTCGGGGCATTAAACTCGAAAAATAGGCCCTTTTTGAATTTCAGCGTCCTGACTATTGACCCCTCTCATCCCTTCACACCCACAAACCACAGACACACAAACTGTCAATAATAAAAGCAAAAGACATTTGCTTATCAAATGGTAGCTCTAGCCTTGCATTTGGTTGACTAGGACAAAATAACCGAATATACTCAACATACTGCACAACTTTAGGTTAACCGACCGGAATTCGATCGATTGTTCAAAATATAGTATTTTTACTTTAAATTTAAGTAAGTAAGTTAGTAAGTAAAGACTTTATTTATTTGAGGGTTACAACATTTAGCGCATACATAAATACATGTAATAGCTAATCTTCCATGAGGCCCTCCATATATACATATATACAAAAATAAACAATTGAACAGAAATTAATTTTTTGTCATTATGTGTCTACTTGAGCTCTGAATTTGTGAAACCTTCCATTGCACATAGTAGCAATGTTTCTCCCATTAGATAGATACATTATCAGAACAAAACGCAAGAGATCCATGGTACAGTGAACACGAAAAGGTATGTAACAACTGATGTAGAAGAAATGACCCGACCTCAAATAAACACTTCACCACAAAATATCAAACAGACAAGTAAATCTGGGATGCTGAAACTTAGCAGGTTCAACCAAACTTAGAAATATAACATCCTCCTGTGAAATTGAAAATGAGGCACTGATCACCAAACATTTCTTCAGCCTTTTCAGAAGATACCTCCTGGTAGGTCCCACGAATTGTTTCAAGAGATATTGCGCATGCAAGATTTTGACCTTTAAAATGAGTTTAAAGTCACCACAACATCTCTTTGTCCCTGCTAATTATATGGTTATATAGTTAAGCCCCCACCGCCCGGTCCCCTCCCCAGTAATTTTATTGCTGGCCGTCCCAAGGCGGCACTGCTGTGTTGATTTTTCTTAGTTGTTTCATGTGTTGTTCGTCGCTTTGACCTTTTTTGATATATAGTTTATGTTAAGGCTAGCCTTGACATTTTAAGATTGAAAATAGGTAAAAAATGTGTAATATTGTACGTATAATTTGTTCTTATTGTCAGGGTTGGTTGCTTTTTGTAAGACTGTTGTGTGGGCCGGGTTTGTTTCTATTGGGTTGAGCAACTTAGTACCTAATGAACCAGGGCAGACCAAAGGGCGAGGGTTGGGCGACCACAAACCGGTGAGGCCCCCAGTAATTTTAATATTGGTCGTCCGAAGGCGGCAGTTCTGTTTTGGATTCTTGGATTTTGCGTGGGAGGTGGCTGTTCGTGTGGCTGTCGCTTGTGTTGTCCTTGGTGGAGACTAATTTTGTGTTGTCTCTTTCCCACATGGTGTCTTGGGTTGGACCTGGAATTTAATCTTGTGAGTTCCTGAGAATTGTCGTCCTTGCTTTTGTCATTCCGCCCGTTTGTTCATTCGTTTTTTTTTTTCTGTTCGTTCGTTTATTCATTCGTTCGTTAGTCCTTCCGTTTGTCTACTTTACGGCAATGTTTGCGTTGAATCTGTTTTGATTGCTCATATCTCTGTAACTACGAATCAGTTTCTTTCCATAATTTAGTTCCTGATATTTCTTCAGCACTGCCTTTGAAGTTGACTATCTAATCCCCAGGGCCAGTCTCCAAGGTGGGGCAAAGGATCAATAATTAGGACATAGGCATAAGTTTTCATTATGTCTAAGTTTTGCGTTAAACCTTTTTAATTTCTCATATCTCTGTTACTACATTGAAAAGTTCTTTCATATTTGGCGTATGATATCTCTATAGCATTGGTTTTGATATGGGCTACGCACTTAAGCTGCTATGCCAGGGGCATTGGTGGGGCCAGGGGTCAGTGACTGGGCCATAGCTATTTAGTATGTTGTTTTTGCTTATAGTTCTAATATACTAGATGTAGCCTAATGATTCAAGACTAGGATTATTTTATACTAGGTTAAATATTATGGATGCTTCTGCTGACATGAGGTGAAAGTCACAGACTTTGAATTTTGTACAATGAATAATATTTACATTGTAGTTTTGTGTTTAAGTATGCTTTCATTTGGCAGTGGCAATGGTCGGGGTATACTTGAGCTCTAGCTTAAGTAAGTATGATAAAAAAAACTCCGTGTTAGGTTCAAAAATATCTTCTTTGAGGTAAACAGTTAACATCAGTAGTCGTATTTAACTTGAAGCAAAACAAAATGTTTAAATCTTTGAGTTGTCCCATTCATACATCTATATCAATGCGATTCTAGTAGAAATTCGCCCATATCACATTTATGTGGCTACTGAAAATATCTAAGCCCTCCTGTCTTCTAAATTGAGGTAAATTTCATCAAAATCTAATTAGCTCCATAGTAGGCTCTGCTCTTAACGGACAGAAGTTGGCCTCAGAGGAGTAATAGTTTACCCTAAATTGGGTTTATTATTTAAGCCAAAATACTCTAAGAGCAGCAAATCCTTTCCATGGAAGATCGATGCCCTTGGGGAAAGAACTAGTTCATAGGGGAGTACTTTTTTTCCAAGACGAATTGTTCCCTATACAGAGGTCAAAAACGAAAATACATGTTCCCGTGAGCATGTATCTATTCACATTAAGATAACCTTGATGTTTTCTTTTGTGATAATAAATATAATCATGCGTTTTTGAAAGGAAATACGCACGTTAATGTCTTAATAAGATGTTTCTCTATTTAATTCGGTCGTCTTCAAAATGAAGTATAATACGGATTATAAATTTGCACAGACGGCAGTTTTAATTGCATATGTCGCGTGGCGATGCGCTCATATCGGCCTGCGCATCTTTACTTTAGACTTCTCAGGACTTTGGCCAACCGTAATACTTAAAATTTGGACACCCAAAATAATAATTGTAGTTGTCCTAAATGAAACAGCTTGGTCTTTTTTGTAGCAGACTAAAAGAAAGTATGGCCGACAGATGCAAATGGAATGGATTTGGCCCTAATCAGACACAGTCTAATCTGGGTTGGCTCTGTTTGCTTAGACCTATCTGTCCCAATGCTTAGAATTTTTACGGTGGAATTTGATGGGCAGAGACGAGCGTATGTGTCCTCTTTGGACATGTCGTTATGTACCTTTACGAATTAAGAAAGCAGTACGGTGAGTCGGTACGTAGTAATTTGCTATCAGGTATGTTTATTTGCAAAAATAAAAATACTTTATAGCTAGCTGAAAATGTATCACATTGTTTTGGAAGAAACCTTTATTTGAGCTAAGAAATTCTGTTTCAGAGTAGTCAGCCTGTTTTTCCGCTGATTTGTGCAAAAACGTACATTCATGCTGCATGTTAGCAGATATTAGACATGTACAAGAAAGATCCTGCATATGAGGAGACGTAAATCCTGCGAATTAGACATGTTTATGACTGAGACTCTCAAAATAACCAGATCACATATTTCTTTAACATATTATATATAATTATTTTTAATATACCGTACAGTTAACTAAAAACAGAGAATACCATATAAGTGTCTTTTGATATTAAGTTTATCAGGCGAGACCAGAAAGAGCGTAGGAATGGCGAGGCTTGCCGAGCATGATATCAAAAGACACTTACATGGTTTTCCATTATCATGCTTCATTAGAATATTTTCAGGTGTAAAGAGCGTCAAACAAAAGAACGTTGTTATCACGTCCAATGTCAGTATGTAGCCAATCGTCTTCAGAAATCGCTTCTGTAGGCATCGCCTGAAAACATTCGCGCAAGCGCAGTTCTTAAGTTACATGATATCACATCATGTAATCATACTCCTGTCATCAGGTGCATTTTGCAGCATATGCATGATAAAATGGGATACCTACAAAATCACTGTAATTGTCTTAAAGGCCCCATTGCTCTATCAGCATGAAAAAATTTATCATGAGGTATCACTGCAAGCTTCTCACTATAGTTTCGTAGTTGTAAAAGATCGTGAACAGTCAGCTTAAAAAAAGTAAAACATCCTTGAGTTTCACATAAAAAGGGTTTGAAAACTTATTTGGGTCATTTTAGTTGGCAACTAAAATGACCTACTTTCGATTTCATAAAATGGTAAAAATACAACGTACAGGCGTGGATTCCCAATCAATATTCCGCCTACATTTATATAGCATTGCTAGACGGGAAACCAGAACAAGAAATTGTATTTTATGGAGCGATTTTTTATTTTTCAAAAACTTGTTTTCTCTCCTTTTTACCGGTTATATGACTCAATATATGCACACCAATCCTAATTTAATTACCAAACGTGAAGGTTGAACCGCTTTTTACAATAATTTGCGTTTAGGCGTTTTAACCGCTGATAGGACTATGGAGACTTTAAAATGGAACAGTTTGGTGGTATACAACGCAGTTATGCGTCATAAACATCTAGATGGGAAAGGCTTGGTTGGTTTGTTGTTTTGGTTTTAACGGCTCTTGAGACATTATTTCAGGCTATATCGGGCCGCCTCCCAGCGAGCGGGAGAAAGAAAATAGAAACGACAGACGAGAGAAAAATATCCAAACAATCCCAGCTGCACCTACTGCAAGCACAGTAGGCCCTTTCCCTACTTTTATCCAAATAAGTAGGACGCCCCCGAGATGGAAAAGCAGTCAGTGTAGGCACTGATCAGGGTATGCACTGTTTGCTCAGACCGACTTGTCCCAAAGTTCAGACTGTCAACGGTATTTTTTAAACATGTCTAAAAATGTAAAAAAAGCTATGTGCCATGGTATGTTCATGTCTATACATTAAGGACAAGGCCTGCTGTGCTTGCTGTAGGTGCGGATTTTTATTTTCATCCCGTCTTCCATAAGTACAGCAATATAGATTTTAAAAAAGTCTTAATGGCGGTTATACCTAAAGCAATCAACCAACCGTAGACATTCGTTGGAAAACCGTATATAGGCACGGGCCGGTTGTAATACCCAAAATTCAATTTTTCCAAAAAAAGTAAAAAGTATGCAAAGACCAGGAACTGAAACAATCAAAATCCAAATCCAGCCCTCAAACCATAGTTGGAAACAACTAAGATTACAAATAATCAAGATACAGAGAACATATGGCCAACCGAGTGAGCAGCTTGTTCCCGAAAGGTGGCCACTCTGCAACCCAAACCGAACCAAAAATAATAATAACATGCATAAGGTAAAATATCACAGAAACTCTGACACCAAAAACAGGCAACAAAGAACCACAACCAAAGACTAAAAAGGTACCTGCCTTAAGATTTTCTACTCTAGCTGTCGGATCATGCTGAAAGATTTCTTGAGAGATAATGGTTATATCTGTTCCTTGCACGCTTTGGACAAAGTCATCTATCACCTAAAAATATCTAAACAATGAGTTATCGTAACGATTCGGCTATAAGACGAGGACTTTCTCCATCTGAAATGACCCCTTATATCTAAATCTGAGTTAAATATTTTTATCCCTCCAAAACGACCAAAAAAATCGAGATCCGTCTTGTAAGACGAATCTAGATCTTTAGTTTGTTTTTGTAGCAAAGAAACCCTCGTCTTATAACCGAATTAATATGTTAGAAAGGTGTTCTGTCTCGACAAAGAGAAAGTCAATGAAGTCAAAAATATTTCATTAATTTGTTACATCAAAATACGTTCGATCGCAAAGTGTACCACAATAAATGCGCAGAATGCGTCGTAGTTGTACTGACATGCCGTTTTATTTTATTTTTTGTATGCCGAATTGTGCTTGTCTAATGATGCCACAGTCCCTGGGTACGAAACAATATCAGTCACATTACCTCAGTTTGCTGTATTTATCATGCAGGGCCCGGTTGTTCAAAACTAACGATGTCGTAAGTTAACGTTTTGTTAAAATTTCAAACCTTAATATCTCAAATACACTAATATTTTTGGTTGAAAAAATGTGAGAAGCTTTTGCAGTTATTCTTTCTTGAAAAAATGTGAGAAGCTTTTGCACAAATTTTCAACAAAAATAGTAGTGTATTTGTTTATAAAGTCGTTAAACACTTAACGATTCGACCTCTTAACTAGCTCGTCAGGCTAACGATGCTTTGAACAACTGGGCCCAGATGTGGAATTTTGCCGGTTTGAAAGCGTTATACGCCGTTGCCATCGTTCACTGACATTGCAATCACCGATCGCCAATCCGATACCACTTTCCCAGCTCGGAGCACACTGTTGCGGATTTACTGGCCTACTGAACTGGAAAAATCGAAAAAACATGTTCCGTCCGTGGGATTCGAACCCGCGACACCCTGCGTGAAAGGCGAACACCGTATCAACTAAGCCAGGCGCCCCGCTTCATTGTTATATTGTCGTTTCAAAGCTCAGAACGATGGTCTCAAAGAGCTTTGTATACATACATAAAAATGAAACTATACACGCGTATGGTTTTAGTTACTCTGGATACAGTGATCAAATTTTGCAAGATAAGTGTATAAATACTCTTCAAATGACACAATGTTCTTCAGCGTTGGTGCCCTTCAAACTGCCCACAGGCCATTATGCAACGTTTTGCACGTGGTTTCAGTGCAACATGTTTAGAGGTACAGTTTGTCACTGACGGAGTTCTGTAATGACTATGCAATAAACAAAAATTCATAGTCTACTTTGAATTTCATTCGTTTACAGCCACTCGACCACGGCGCCTCTCGGTTCTAATTGGTAACTCTTAAAATGGTTACAAATTCGAGTATCTCTAGCTGAGCCAACTGATGGTCAATAACAATCATTTTTCTTTCATAAAGAAATAAAAAAAATTGCATCAAAATCTTACCATTGAGAAGAATTCTAGGGCTTGATTGATTGTGGCCACCTTCTTCCAATTGAATTCTCTTAGCAACGCAATTTTTGCTGGATTCAACTTTTGGTCGGAGCCGGCGATACGGAAAAAGTTTGGAAATCTCCTTCTGTCAGACAAAATCGGTGAACTGGAGCCGTATGATATCTGAGAAACAAAAATATATTTGATCATAAAAGTTAAACCCGTTTCTATGGTTATAAGACTTTGTTCCCTTCTAAAACGATCCCGAAAATCTAGATCCGTCTTGGCCAAAACAATCACAAAAATGTAGATCCGTCTTAGAAGGCGGATCTGGATTCAAGTTCGGGATCGTTTTAGAAGAGAAAACCCATTGCGGAGTCTGATTTAGATGTTTGGAGACATTCTAGATTCGGAAATACGCCTTTCTATCGAGCCGAATTAATACGGTACCTTAAAATTTCACTCGTTATGAAACCCTAAAATTAAGCCTTAATAGTGACCTTTTGTGACTTTTCCAATGGTCTAGATCAAATGCGTGATTATCATAAAAATATTTAAAAAAAAAGGAATCACAGAAAATATTTACAATAATTTAAAGGTGTTTTTGCTCGAAGACGATTAACAGTCAGAGACCATTGTGTTTGAATCTGTCCGTGCAACACTCTGTCGCACCATTGCTTGTCAAGTTTGTGTAGAAAACTTCTGCCACAGTTATAGTTGGATCATTTTTAACTGGTTGTTTTGGGTTTAACGACACTTTGAGACAGTATTTCAGTGTTTATCGAGCCGTCTCCCAGAGAGAGGAAGAAAGAGAAAATAGGGCAAAGAAAATTGTCAAAATAAAAACGCACCCGCACCTACTGCAAACACAGTAGGCCCTTGCCCTACTATTATCTAAATTAGTAGGACGCCCCGGCACTGAAACTTACCCAGCACCATCGCCCGACCACGGCCACGACCATCCCCAAAGTATTTGTAATAATTTACTCTTGTAGTGTATGGCTGAATCATTTGAAATTTAGAACACATATACAAGATAAACGGAAGATCTACATGACATTCTCTACTGTATGGAACACAGCCCAGTTGTTAGCTGTTTATGGCCCTGTTTTGATGGGGTTTTTTCCCTTGAAGAAATAGCGGTTTCACTGGTCTGTTGTATAATAGAATTATGGCACCCAATAAACAAGTATATTTGAGCCGCGTCACGACAGAACAAACAAGGTGGCATGTGCGCCCAGCAAAGAGTTATCCTCCGAGTTTGATCAGAGTCTTTGCTGTGCGCTTAAAGCGTACCTAGGGGTCTAAGCTACATCCATGTCTACAGCGAAGACTCTCAGCAGACTTGGCGGCTGTCCCGGCTGGGCTGAGTCTTCCCTGGGCGGACATGCCACTTTGTTAGTTTTGTCGTGCCGCGGCTCAATTTTGTCTTTAAGCAATTGATTTTCGGCGCACATCTGACGGTCTAGTAAAGGGCTAGCCCAAAAGCTTTATTTTAGAAAAAGAAGCTAAGCTCGCTGACACTTTGGTACAGTAAATTAGTTATGACGTAAATAAATCTATTTTCGAGCATTAGAGCTAGACTTAACTTAATTCAACGGGAAACCAGTACTCTTGTATCCAGCTGAGGGTAATATGTGGGTATCAAAAACGTATTGGCATACGTGAACCCAAAGCAATATTTTTCATGCTATTATATTTACTTGACATGTTTGACGGTAACTGATTTTATTTTTCAAACCCTTTTTCCAACCACGCTTTGAGGAATATTAATTGGAAGGTACTGCGTGAAAACATGAAAAAATAGATGATAAAAAGAGACGGTGTTTAAAATTTTAAAATGGGTTTTGGTTATTGTTCTTCATTCCGTGGGGAATCAGTACTCTAGTACTCTCCTGAGGGTAAATTGTGAGTATCCGAAAAGTATTACCATATGCGAACTCAGAGCAATTATTTGTCTAGCAACTTTATTTACTTGATATTATTTAACAGAAACCAAGAAAAATCATGACAAGACGATATATTCCAAAAAACAAAAGGCTGGATATTGCAACAAACGCTGATGATTTATTTTACTCACCTCATTTGTCAGCTACGCTTTGAAGAATTGATATTAATTTGAAGGTACTTAGTGAAATCATGGAAACAATTTAGATTATAAAGAAGACAGTTAAGTAGTTTCAAAATAAGACTCATTTATTGTTCTTTTAACGGTCTTATTGCAAGTATGCTTTGAAGGTATTGTATATATATATTGAAGTTTCAATATATTAGAGTTCAACGAAGTTTAAGTCTTATATTGTTTTAGTTATTAAACGTTTCTACCATCGATGAATAAAATGGCTGGTTAATATACTAGCTAATATTCTCTCCTACTTTATATGGACCTAGAACTTTATTTCCTGGCATAAACTTCTCTTGAATAATAAAAGGCTAACGGTTTTCATTTAGTTTTCTATCACAATCGTGCTGGGTAGCTTTCAGTGCAACGCGGCAGGGCCTACTTATTTAGATTATAGTAGAACAAGGGCTTACTGTGCTTGCAGTAGGTGCGGGTCGCCCCGGCACCAGAAGTTACACGCAGCACCATCGCACCACCCGACCGCCCCCGATATATAGCACTAGGAAACAGCATATTTGTTCTAACAGGCATATGTAGTCTAACAATACGAAATGTAGCAGAAGAACAACCTTTGAACAATTACCAGTCAGCCAAATTTAAGATTCAAGCATGAGTTTGTGATGTTAAAGATTTGTTACAATTTGCAGTCGAGGTAAACGATCGACGTGAAGCTGAGAGTGTGAACATACCCGAGAGCTGCAACAAACGTCAAACACGTAGCCTATACAGAGAATCTTACATGAGTAGCCAGTTCATATGAAATTTATGAAACGAGTCTATGGCGAGTTTCATAAATTTCATATTAAATAACCACGAGTGTAAGATTCTGTTTATCACATGAACCATTTGCACACATTATTTCAATAAAAAATAAACGCATTACTGACACTGTCGTTGTCAGTGACATTACATGTATGCACCAAAATGTTATTACACGTGTGGTCATACGATTTTCATGACACGAAGTTATTCACTTAATAACAGCGACGTCATACGATCAAAAGTGTGACACCTGGCCCCTAGGTTATAAAACTTTTTTCATGCTCAACTCAGCTGAGCATGAAATTTTTTCTGCTCATAAATTTTAAAATGCCAACAATTGTTGGCATTTTGATATTTATGAGCAGAAAAAATAGCATTCTTGGCTTATCTGAGCCTGAAAAATGCTGAATTTCTTGATATTTTCATATTAATGGGCATTTTAAATTTCATGCTCAGGAGAGTTGAGCATGAAAAAAGTTTTATAACCTCGGGGCCTGGGCTGTAGCCTATGATGCAGAGGAACAACCGCTGCTTAGGAACATAACCATTGACAGAGACTGTCTAAAAGCCTCGGTCTGAGTCTTACCTGTGTAAGATTATATAGGTGTGAAACCTGTGCTGTAGCCTCTGACGCTGTGGAACAGCCGCAGCCTAGGAGCATTATTTTTGTCGGCGGCTCCGTCAGTGCCCTGGTCATTCCATAAGTAGCCATTCCGGGATTGCACTGGAAAACAAAAGATGAGATGTTTGAAAATTTTGAAGGGTGAAAGACTCTCAGTGACCTTGAACGCAGATCAAAGAATGACCTTTACCCTTAGCGACATAAAATCTCCATATGATAATTAGTTAACCATATATACTAAATATTATACCTAAGACTTAAAATATTTTCTGAGAAATCCACTGTTTAAACATTTTCCCATATAAAAGCGTAAAATATAAAAGCGTAACATACCAAAGCTGACCTTGCCATTAACTAGGTCAAGGTCAACCTATGGTCATTATTTGAACAAACTATAATGGGCTCTAGACCCTAATGCTACAAAGTTTCAAGGACAATGGCCATTTCGGGTCTGGTCCAGAAGGCTCAGGTGAGCTAAAACTCAAAGAGATTTTGCTGGCTGGTTGTTTTAGCTTTTATTTCAGGTACTGCGTAATTTCATTGTCATTCAAAGGTAGCCACACGACAATATATTTCAACCAGTCGCTGATGTTCCTGGCAATTTTATTTATGTTGTTAACACTTTTACCATAATAATTCAGTGTACGTGTAAATGTACTTAGCGGTGCCAAGTCTTCCTCCCCACAAAACGAATAGGTCAGTTTCCAATATAAAAGGTGTAAGATTTTATTTTGATAATGAAATCTATTGCCAAAAATCCCTGCAGTGTAGGCCGTTCTGCGGCATCTGTCCAGGTAATGTTTGAAATATATTATATATTTCGCGCCAGGCATTTACGAGACAAAACAAGAGGGCCATGAGGCCCTGAATCGCCCACCTGACCATTTGTCAAGGTGGCTTTTTCTTATGTCATGTGACTAGAACCGCTAGAATTTTTCTTTCATTCCCTCAACCCCTGGGGGCTTTATATGAAATTTGGTCACAATTGGCCCAGTGGTTTTTGAGGAGACTGTTTGAAACAGTCAAAATATGAGAGTTATGGGCCAAAGGTCAAAGAATAACCCTGACCTCCCATACTCATAAATCTTCATGTACTTATTAAGATGACCGTTTATACCAATTTTTAGGCCCAAATCTTCAAAACTTTCCATGAAACCTTATGTTCTAGCATTTTTTCCATATTTGACCTTGCCGTAAAAAAGGGGAAGGTCAACCCAGGGTCATATTTGAACAATCTTGATAGTACTTGAGTACGCAATGCTACATACCGAGTTTCAAGGCCATCGGTCAACTGGTTCTGGAGAAGAAGATGTTTAAAGGTTTTTACCATATATGGGCGCCTTCAACCCCTGAAGGCTCTAAATGAAATTTGGTTTCAATTGGCCCAGTGGCTTTTGAGGAGATTGTTAGAACTTGTCAAAATATGAGAGTTCTGGGTCAAAGGTCAAAGAATGACCTTGACCTCTTGTACTCATAAATCTTCATGTACTCATTACGATGACTGTAGAAACCGAGTTTTAGCCCACAATCTTCAACAGTTTCCAAGATATCTTATGTTGTAGTATTTTGCCATATAAAAGCATAAGGAAGAAAATTTGACCTTACTGTAAAAAGGTCAAGGTCAACCAATGGTCATAATTTGAACAATCTTGGTAGTACTTGCGTACCCGATGCTACATGCCAAGTTTCAAGGCCATCGGCCGATTGGTTCTGGAGAAGAAGATTTTTTTTAGGTTTTTACCATATATCGGCATGGCGGCCATGTTCGTCATGTGACCAGGACCGTTTAAACAAATTTTTGTTCCTAAGGTCCCAGGAGGCTCTATATGAAATTTGATAACATTCGGCCAAGCGATTTCATGGGAGAAGTCGTTTGAAATTGTGGACGGACGGACGGACGGACGACGGACGACGGAGCCTTACCATCCTATTAACCTCCCCCGGAGCCTCTGGCTCAGGTGAGCTAAAAAAGACACGCTCCTATGTTACCTATTTTAGACTCTATTAATAAGCATAGACACAGACGTGTAGTGCTTTTGCTCTGCAACGCTCGCCGTTTCCAATACTACTGATACCCACTCCTTGTACATCCCAATAAGTCAGATGAATCAAATATGGAAACGGATCCATTTTAATAAATTTTCAGGCCCGGATGTTATAAAACTTGCTTGAATTCTCAAACTTAAAATAAAGCACATCGATTGGCTGCTTCCGAGCACATGCTCGGAAGCAGCCAATTAGTGTGCTTTATTTTGAGTTTGAGATTATACTCAAGTTTTATAACCTCGGACCCAGATGTTGTATTACATTTAGCCGTGCCAGTAGATGTCCCTTCAAATTATTGATCCATTTTAATCTCGTCTCTTATATTTTGATAAATGCAGCATAAAACATAACTTTGTGCTTTTTAATTAATTTGCACCAAAGCAAAACACAGAAACGAACAACAAGTATATTATCTGCTATGCAATGGACAGACTTACATTTTCAATAACTTTTAATATTGTCACATTCAAAGTTCCGAATTTCATTATTTTTCATCTAGTTATTACTTTATTCATTTTACATGACGATGGTCATAATTACGGGTTATACCAGCTTGTCAGATTAACCTGTGTTTTCTGGATCACTTATCAAACACGAACACATTAAAAGTTAAAAAAAAAAACCTTATATTGCAAAAGTCCTAACAAAATATCTATACAATAAATATTGTTATGGTTAAGATTTAGGAATAGGCATATTTCTGTCTCAGATGAGAACAATTTAATCATGTCACCCTCTTTTAGATAGCCTTGATAGCCTAATGATAAATGCTTGTTGCGTCTAAACATGGGCTTTTTATTATGTCGAAATTCCTATACATTAAATCCCTTGTGTTGCCATGGCAAATGCGGGAGTTATGAACATTTAGGTTTTACTTGTTTCACAAAAGTATCAATTTGCCTATTGAACAGACCTTTTTGTTTTGGTTTCTTAAGACTTCACATACTACAAGGGTCGTTTGAATAATATTCAATATTATTATGGGGTAATTTTTCATTTTTCGAAATATAACATCATTAAAATTGTTTGAGTTTAAAGTCATTTAAAGTTGGTTTGTGAATAACAATTTTACAGATTTTGTGTTCCATACATTAGAGCAAGCCTACGGGAAGGCTGCATGCCAAAGAAATGAGCCGCGACGCGAGAAAACCAACAAAGTGGTTGTGCGCCCAGCGAAGACTCAGATCAGCCTGGGCATCCGCCCAGTCTGATCAGAGTCTTCGCTGTCCGCATGAAGGTACATGTAGCTTAGAAATCTAAGCTGCCCGTTTAACACTTAACATAGAGTCTGGTCATACTGGGTGGATGCCCAGGCTGATCCGAGTCTACGGTGGGCGCACAACCACATTGTTGGTTTTCTCGTGTCGCGGCTCATTTGACTCGTTCTGAGGCGAGAATATGAACCACAACTCAGATACTTTGATTCCTTCACAGACTGATAAAATGCCACTTTCAGTGGGACTTCCATAGGAATTTGAAGTGTTAATAATATCTTGCGGGCGCATAACGATTCTTCCAATTACTTAGTCATTATGCAATTGAAACAATGACATAACAAAAATGTTTATGAAGACACTTTTGAAAAAGATAGACAGGTACAATAATAGTGATATTTTGAGAAAAGCAATGGAAACAATGACATAAAAGAAACGTTCATGAAATAACTTTGGAAAAATACGGACTGGTACAGTAATAGTGATACCTTGAAAATCGCTATATGTTGTGCAGTGAAAAAAAAAAAAAAAAAAAAAAAATAATAATAAACCTTATAAATAAAAAAAAATAACTAATAAATATAATAAATACATAAAAATATAAGAAATAAATTTAAGATAGTTAATTTATAAAAGAGAAATAACAAGACTCCAATTTAATAAATTTAGTTTTAAAGTTATTTTCAAATCATGGAAAAAAGGAAGGAAGCATCAGACAAAGAAAGAAAATGGAGAAATAGGCAAAACAAACAGTATATTGTTTGGTAGAACAAAAAGGCATTTACTTAAACATCACCATAGGCAAATTCACAAGACGGAAAAGACTTTTATTGCTCTGCCTGTATGGAGAAATAGGCAAAACAAACAGTATATTGTTTGGTAGAACAAAAAGGCATTTACTTAAACATCACCATAGGCAAATTCACAAGACGGAAAAGACTTTTATTGCTCTGCCTGTATGGAGAAATAGGCAAAACAAACAGTATATTGTTTGGTAGAACAAAAAGGCATTTACTTAAACATCACCATAGGCAAATTCACAAGACGGAAAAGACTTTTATTGCTCTGCCTGTATGGAGAAATAGGCAAAACAAACAGTATATTGTTTGGTAGAACAAAAAGGCATTTACTTAAACATCACCATAGGCAAATTCACAAGACGGAAAAGACTTTTATTGCTCTGCCTGTATGGAGAAATAGGCAAAACAAACAGTATATTGTTTGGTAGAACAAAAAGGCATTTACTTAAACATCACCATAGGCAAATTCACAAGACGGAAAAGACTTTTATTGCTCTGCCTGTATGGAGAAATAGGCAAAACAAACAGTATATTGTTTGGTAGAACAAAAAGGCATTTACTTAAACATCACCATAGGCAAATTCACAAGACGGAAAAGACTTTTATTGCTCTGCCTGTATGGAGAAATAGGCAAAACAAACAGTATATTGTTTGGTAGAACAAAAAGGCATTTACTTAAACATCACCATAGGCAAATTCACAAGACGGAAAAGACTTTTATTGCTCTGCCTGTCACAAAGGCATACGAGTATTTTAGAAATCAAAAGACGTAAGCGCCATCGTCCTGTCTAGCGGCGACGTTTAGCGAGTTTACGAGCGTAATTACATAAGCAGTAATCACTTAAATCTGAAGGAAGCTTGCTTGGTCTCGTTTATACCCGAAGGTATTTTTGCGTCACTCTAATGGCATGTCTTGAGAGGAAAAAGAATAAGAAAAAAAAATGAAAATAGATACAAATTGTAATTATTTTAATCATATCATTTAGAAATTGCCAGAATCAGAATCCATGCATCACGCTGAGAATTTTGATACCAAACTTGATGATTGTACGTCCAAAACTCATAAAATGTGATTTTGAAGAAATTTGAAAAATAAAACGAAAATTGCACAAAATCGGCATTGTTGTTTTCATACTATCACGAGAGTCTACATATCGCACAGAGAGTTTTGATCCCAAAATCAGCGACTTTACGGCCTCAAATTTGCAAGAGCTGATTTTGACCAAAAGAATAATTACATGCATTTCATGACTAAAAGAAATTATAGAACACCAATAGGAAAGTTTTGTTTTAAATTTGTATAACTACCAGATCAGTTCTGTACCAAATTTGATAACTTAATATGTAAATACGCAAAATGTTGATTTTGATCTTACAGTAAACAAATACAGCATGGTACCTTAAGCTACAATATAACTCGATTGATAAATTTATAGCAATGGCCAACAGCAACAACAGCAACAGTAATAAAGATGATTATTACAGCTTGCAACAGCTGTAGTAGTAATAACCATCATAACGATAACAAGGATAAATATAATGTAGGCAACGGCAATACGATTTAGCAATAGCAACAAGAACGATAAAAAGTAATTACAATGTAGACTGTTATATTATACAGTAATAATAATAATAATAATAATAATGATAATTATAATAATTATAATAGTGACCATAAGCGGACTAAGCTTCAAGATAACTACAATAGGGTAAAGGAAATTCCGTATAGGAACCCAATTTGTATTATGGGAATTTCCGGAACGAAAAAGAACATAAATGGTAATAATAAAAATGAGTAATAATAATAAAAATAAGTTTAAAATATAAAATAAGGAAAAAGGAACGCGCGCCATTTTAGCCTCGTTCTGGATGGTTACGCCTACGTAGGGATCGTTGGTCCCTGATTGGAAATGATAGGTCGGTTGTAACAAGCAATTTCATTGGTCGGCACATCGTCACGCTTTCGTGGGCAGGACGGGTCCTGTCCAGGGTTTCACAGGTCATATTACGCTTGACCTTCGTACAGCAAACATCGAAAAGAAATAAAACCCTGGACAAAAGGATCACGTCTTTTTATCTTTTTATAGGTAAGCAAAGTTTTATATATTCTCTTAAGTATTTTTAAAAGAAAAAAATGAAATTGGTATTCAATAGTGTCAGATCGTTAAGCGAAGTTAAATTATAGAAAAAAGATGCTAGGTCTGATGTATATTTTTAAATGGTTAACAATTAGGATTTTTGTTAAGTTCTATGTGCTGAATGTAATCAGGCAAAACTTGCATACTTCAAACGCACGTTGAAGCCAGTACGAAGTTTTAAGATTCTAGGAGCATTTAACTTAAAGTTCTTAAATTTTACAAACAAAAAAAAAATATATTCAGCTATTGATAATAAAGAAAAGGAGTTGCATTTCACATGTTTAACATGTATAACTAAATGCAAAGGCCGAAGTAAACGTATCATCTGCTCGTTCTTTCTATAAGATGTAAATACGATGTATTGCAACATCCAAACCTGACAAGAAACACTTTGAAAAACAAAACAAAAAAGTCCAGTGTAGAGCCTGATGTAGGAAATTGAGCTTTCACATGTAGTATATGTGTATGCGTCTAGCAGAAGCAAACTAAAAGAATATCACGTTGGGTTTGAATGTTGTAAGTAGGTGAATTGGTTAGTCTAGAACTATATGTGTTTAGAGGAATTTGTATATAATTTTTGTTATCGGGTTTTCTTAATTTAGCAATTAATAGTAAGTAAAACCATTACGGTAGCTTATGTATAACCTAACCGTCTCGGCAGGCAAACAGAGTAGTTAATGGCGACCATGGGATGCAGTACATGAAACTATATCTCGAAGGTATTCGTCAGTAGCAATTGCACTCAATGTTCTCTCGAGGAAAAGAGCAAAGACATTAGTCTGCGAGGAACAACATATTTTGGGTTCTACATAAGTGTTCCGATTTTGGGAAAAAGACTGTTACACCTGTACGTCGGCATGGTATATCAGCAACTGCAATTGTGACTTCCAAATAAGACTGTAAGCCAAAAGCTGCACATATGAAACAATTACAGTTCTACAAAAAGGGTTTTCGAAATTTATGTTTAACGGTTTGTATATCTGCAACTGCATTATAGTGTTGAAAACACTGTCTCATCTCAGTGCCGGCTTGGTATACCAGCAACTGCAATTGTGACTTCCAGACAAGATTCTGGGTACCAGTAGCTGCGCGTATGTGATGACTAGGTCATCTTTAGGTTAAGGCTAAACATTCTAAATATCTACAACTGCATACTTATGGTCGTTATGTTTAGGGAAGAAGTAATAATTTTGATAGATAATGTTGCGTATATCGACAACTGCAGTTTCAGCTAAAAGTAGCTGAAACTGAAGTCACCGAGTTATTAAACATTTCCATAATAGTACTAATAAAATCAGTTCTAAAAGTATGCAGCTGGAAGTATAATGGCATTCGTTTTCTATATATTCAATATTAGAAGTTCGGTATAGCCACAACTGCATATCTTAACGGTTTAAGATATCTGTATTAAAATCTTTAGGTATATCTGCTACTGCAGCTGTAGCATAATGGCTGCAACTGTAGTCGCCGAGTATATCATTGGGATAACGATGCAGTTGGGTTATGGAACGTTAATTGGATATGAACAATATCTTGATGTGTAACCATGCATAAATAGGAAATTGTCTATACATGAGTCTACATATATCTAAAATAGATATTACGCTTGACCTTCGTACAGCAAACATCGAAAAGAAATAAAACCCTGGACAAAAGGATCACGTCTTTTTATCTTTTTATAGATCAGACCCATTTGACCGTAAAGTCAAAGCACGACACGTGGTGGGTAGAGTCGTCGATCCCGGCCTTTCAACTTAGTAGAGCGAGTTAAAGATTCCCCAGACGTGTTTTCGATGCCGATAACATCAAAGCCGTCAAATTACAACCTACGCTCGCACGACGAGGCCCCAGTGGTGCAGCAGAACCAAATACAGGAAGAGGAGCAGCAGCCAGCAGAGACAGAACAAGTAGGTGGTACTAATCAACCCACAACTCAACACAAAATGGCCACGGGAGTCTTTAGACTGGAAAACTTTAAAGGGGATGGTTCCCAAAAGGTGGAATCTTACCTAAAACGGTTCGACCAGTTTAAAGTGTGTACTGGTATAACAGACGAACAGGCCCTGGCTACACTGGCGTGGCATTTGGAGGGCAGTGCTCGGCTCTGGTTTGAGCATCTAGACCCAGAGCCACAGACTCTTGATGCTCTGAAGCAAGCACTCATAGCCAAATTTAAGAAGGCGAAACAAATAAATATGAACGTTTATTCAATGACTCAGAAAGCCGGGGAGTCCGTTGAGGACTTCCTCAGACGTCTTGAATGCGAGACATTTAAAGCAAAAATTAGTAACGAAATTCAAGTACAAATAGCACTAAACGGGATGGACCGGACAATAGGTTCGGCCATAAGTACCCACGATCCAAAGACTTTAGATGATGTGAAGCAACTAACATTTAGGATGGGATCCATTAAACCGACAGAGCCGGTGGTGGCACAAGCAGCAACTTCAACCACGTCCAAGCTGGAATCAAATATGGAGGTACTAACGGCAGCAGTGGCAAAGCTAGCTTCCACAATGGACCAGACCAGACAACCCAAGAAAGCGGAAGACGGTTGCCCAAGGTGTGGAGGTAGGTGCTTTTCTTCTGCTTCTTGTAAAGCAATGGGGAAAACATGCTATAAATGTCACAAGCTTAACCACTTTGGCAGCAAATGTAAAAGTGGTAAGCTAGTGGATTCCCAACCACCCCGCCATTTTCAGGGATCTCGAATGGACTCCCAATCACCCCGCAATTTTCAGGGCTATCGAAGATAGGAACTCGCGCCTGTCCGCGGGAATGATGCATTTGTTCCAGTGGATGGGCACACAGTTGGTTCTCAGGGAATTGAGCACACTTTTAAAACCCATAATATTGATAGAGCAAGGGTAGGAAATCAAACTACGGATGAAAGGAAAATTTACATACCAACTAACAATTACACTAAGGAAAATGAAAACAAAATAAAAAACAATTACAGTGCCAAAACAATTAAAAACGCTAGAAGTCCAAAGACTATAAGTAATAAAAATCTCAAGGGAAGCAACAAAATTCAGAGCAATTTTTATGCAGGGCATAGGGACACAGGCCAATCAAGATATATTCAAAACACTGAAATATTTCAGAGACAAAACAATAAAAGTGCTAAAACTAAATTTCCTAAAAGTCAACCTCTTTTTAACATACCTTATAGGGAAGCAAGAAATAATTCAAACGCTAAAAGCCCCACTATTCAAGATACTAAATACAGTCAAAATCAAACCGTTAGGAGACAAAGCTGTTACGCAGAAGGTTTTACACACGGTCGACACGGGTGTAGAGCCTTATGCGTCGCCAGGACGGCGGAGGGTGACTTCCGGTTAAAGGGTTATCTACTAGTGTAATACACTAACAAGGAAACTCTAACAACGTTAGAATTTTTTTAAGTTTATATATAATGTAAATTCTATATACAACAATACAATTTACAACTGTCACAATTACAATAATATACAACACATATCAGTTCATGTCGCTGGCCCAAGTAAGGTGTTTGTTTCAAATCTGTAATCGATTTGCGTACAATACGCAAATAGATTACCGTCTGACGTCAACACCGTACTCGGCTCAGCGCCATGAACTAAAGGAAAACACAAAGGACAAAAAACGTTAGTTTGAGCTCATACAAAAAAACAAGGCCTTATGTTGGTAGACTTCAATTCGTCGTTCCCTGGATCATGTCATGGGCCAGACCATATATCATGAGGAACACCAACTCTTATTAACACGTGCACGATTATATACTGGTCGCTCCCTGGATTGTACCAGGGACCAGTCTATATATATTAAAACACCTTAGTGGACGAACACTGTCCCACACTTGATGTGACCTTCAGATCTTATCACAGAATCTGGCAAAACTGTGCTAACCACTTCCGCCTACATTTTGTGCTTCCCGCCTCTGCTTGGGAACCTTGCACAAACGGCGTTGTAACTGCCTCTACCCGGGTTGGTATTAACCTGGAGACGTATATCGCATCTCCAGGTGAGACGTGGCTCTAAGCCCTAACAGCTGACTGCCGGACTTGATGTGCCTAAAAATAACGAACTTACACTTAATACATTGTAACTACATAATAACAATGCGTAAGACTTGGGCCTGTCTTGGAAATACCATACAACGCCCTCGGCGAATGCCGAGCATAACGTGCACACGCCAGCCGTGTCACTAGACACGACTCGCGCTCACGATGTAAAGCTAAAAGTGTGCTTACCACTTCCGCCAATGAAGAAACGTAGATCCTACCACGCATGTGCGTCGAAGGATCTGACGTCAAACATTGTCAAGAAGTATACTGACGTCAACAGGCATTACCATGACATACCCCACATAAAACATGAATAATCTAAACAATGATTTATTTACATTAAATTGATTGACCAAAATCTAACTCGCATTGTATTAATTCATTTCTTTAAACTAAGCGTGATACCATTTGCCATAGAATATAATAGCTGAATAAGCGTTTCTCACACATTTGGGATCATAACGTTTGATCTGACATCATGACATCAATGATGTTATACCATATGACGCCGTCTAATGAAGGCAAATCAAACGCATGATGACCAAATGTTACCATTATAACTTATGGAAAAACCCTTAATGCGGTGCATGCTATGGCGTCAATTGACGTCACGAGTATATAAATTAGTTCCATTACAAATCAATCTACTTCTATAGGCCACGTATACGTGAAACTAATATAAAAAGTGCTGACGTCGCAATAACATGAATGCAACTGACGTCACATGAATAACATGAATGCAACTGACGTCACTGGACGTCAAATAGACGCACACCATTGCAACCAACATCAGTGATATAAACAATTTCCGTAATTTACAAAACTTCCTAATATACAAATACCATGCGTAGCATGGTCAGTATAAACAAAATTGGTCGACATATGCACAGCCTGATCACTGTCAACAAAATCAAATCAGTCGACACATATAGTCATACCATATCAATCAGAAGTCACATTTTTCATTCTTCAAGTAGAATTCAGCCACGTCTAATTTTTCATTAAAGAATAGCAGTATAAATACTAAGCGTCTCACTTTTAAATCATGGGACTCGTGCAGGTATTCACATTAAAATCATGCAACACGCTGTCCACGAGAGGTATTCACAAACAACCCATGCATAACGTAGCCACAATTTCCGTAAATGTTTTATTACCACAGTTACCCTAAAAACTGTAGCCTTACTGATTGAAAAAATAATCTCGACGACATAGTGGACGATTAGATCCATTTCGTAACATAGGTTTCCCCTTAGGGAGAAAAAAACATAACAATGTTTCTTTTCTGAAATAGTACGAAATGCGAACGAATCGTAGGCTATGTCAAAACTGGAAAACTAGCTATATACACAACAACGGTGCGATGCATAACGTGGCCAAACTATCTACTAAGGTAGTCCGCCCCCAAATTATCTTGGCCGCGGATAGCAACGATCCTGAATCTGTACGGCTGTAATTTCATGGCCCAACGCATGATTCGGGGATTGAGCACCTTAGCTGTCTGCATATAAGACAAAGGTTTGTGGTCAGTTTCAAGTAGGAACTCCGCCCCATACAGGTACTTACGAAATTTCTCAACACCCCAGATAATACCCAAACATTCCTTTTCAATTACAGAGTAGTTCCTTTCCCGAGGTAACAATTTCTTGCTAGCATAAGCAATCGGCAAACGACCTTCACCTTCGAATTCCTGAAGCAAAATAGCTCCAAGACCAACGTCTGAAGCATCTGTTCGGAGTACAAACGGGTTACCTTCTTGAAAAACAGGTAAGCGAAGAATAGGACTAGACGTGAGCCTACTCTTCAGGGTTTGAAATGCCCTTTCATGTTGATCTTGCCAATCTTTGATCGAATTAGGTCTATCCCGCTTAGTCAAATCAGTCAGAGGAGAAGCTATGGATGAAAAATTTGGGATAAAACGACGGTAAAACCCAGCTAATCCCAGAAAAGATTTAATTTGTCTTTTCGTACATGGACGAGGAGCATCTCTGATAGCCTGTATCTTGTCCTCTTACGGTCGTACCGTCTGTCCGACGATATTGTGACCAAGGCACTCGATACTGCCATAACCGATCATGCATTTAGATGGTTTTGCCGTCAATTTGGCCGACCTGAGCCGATCTAACACTTGACGTAATGACGTCACATGATCCTTCCATGTTTCAGTAAATATCCACATGTCATCAACAAAGCTGTCAACATTTGGGAGATTGGACAATATGATTCTCATTAACCTACAAAATGAGGCTCCCGAATTGACCAAACCGAAGGGCATAGTTTTAAACTGGAATAAACCCTTAGGCGTTTCAAATGCCGTCAAAGGTTTAGACCTTTCAGTAAGACTGACTTGCCAATAACCCTTACTCAGGTCCATCTTTGTAAAGAATCTATGTCCTGACATTTTATTGATAACCTCCTCCATATTTGGCATAGGTTCTGCATCGAATTCCGTCACTTTGTTAAGCTTCCGGAAGTCGATACAGAATCTAACTGATCCTTCTTTCTTCGGAACTAGGACAACAGGAGATGAATACGGTGAAATCGACGGCTCGATTACCCCTAAATCCAACATATCCTGTATCTCCGTCTCCATGACGTTACGCGTCTTATACGGAATAGAATAACCCTTCGTCCGTACGGGTTCTGACGTGAGTAGTTTGATATCGTGCTGTATTTGATCAGTTCGACCGGGTAAACTTGATAGTACATCCGGGTACTGTTTAATCAACGCTTCAACCTCCATACGTTGTTCTGACGTTAACGTATCTGAAATACTGACGTCATTATAAGTTTCCGGCTCTTTAGCTGTCGGAAAAGCACAATCATCAAGAGAAAATTCATCACTACCATCGTCATCAACCGACTCTGTAGTCTCAGTCGACAATAAACAATGTGACGGCACAGTACGACGTTCGACATACTGTTTCAACATATTAGCATGATGTGTACTCACGACACCATTGACGTCGATTTTATAGTCCATTCTATTCACCACCTCTACTACTTCATATGGACCCTTCCACTGCAATAACAGTTTATTACTGTCAGTTGGCAGTAATAACAGTACTTTATCTCCCACGTTAAATTTACGCGACCTAGCGCGTTTGTCATAATAAGCCTTTTGCTTTACTTGTACTTTCCGTAAATTATCATGTGCTAACTTACACGTCTGCTCTAACCGTTCTCTCAACTCAATTACGTACTGGTACGTAGACAGAACCTGCTCATCCTGTACCTCTTCAGACCATAATTCACGTAATATTGCCATAGGGCCCTTAACGTTACGTCCGTATAACAGTTCGAACGGAGAAAACCCTAATGACTCCTGCGGAACCTCCCTTATTGCAAACAGTAGTGCTGGGAGATATTTATCCCAGTCTTTTGGACGTTCTGCGCACATCCTACGTAGCATTTGCTTCAACGTCGCGTGAAAACGCTCTACGAGACCGTTGCAGATAGGATGATACGGCGTCGTGGTTAACTGCTGGAGTGATAACAGCCTGCTTACTTCTTTCATAACTTCAGCAGTAAACTGACTTCCGCAATCTGTTAACATTTCATCAGGTATGCCAACTCTACTAAACATCTCAACTAACGCTTCGGCTACGCGTTCCGTTTCAATGCCGGGTAACGCTACCGCCTCGGGATATCTCGTCGCATAGTCTATCATTGTTAAAATATAGCGGGATTTCCTGTCAGAACGAGGTTCTATCGGTCCAACTATATCAACAGCGACTCGTTTAAATGGTGTGTCAATCTGTGGCAACTTTCCTAAAGGAACCTTAGTGACACGACCTTTTTGAATAGTCCTTTGACATATGTCACAAGATTTACAAAACCTTGCCACATCACCACAAATTCCAGGCCAAAAGAACTCAGTTAACACTCTATCCATAGTTTTCTTTATGCCCAAATGACCTGACATCAAGGTTTCGTGCGCCAATCTTAACACCTTTTCACGAAAACCTTCAGGGATAATAAGTTGCAAAGTGACCTTGTTTCCCTTAGTAAACTGCCTATACAATAAATCTTTCTTTCGGATAAACTTAGTTTCACCTCGGTTCAATCCACGACTAATAGTCACATTCCCAGATTCCACTCTTTGCCTTATGCCATTCAATTTAGGGTCAACAACTTGGGCCTGCTTCAATGCCTCCTTATCACTAGCGATAATTTGATCAGGAACTTTAAGTTTCCTATAGACCTCTTCACCTTGCTTAGCTTGTGACCTAGTCACTGCCGCCATTGCAAAATGGGACATATCGGGAAGTTTTGACCCGTCAATATTTCCAATAACCAGGTCATACAATGTGTCTTCCATGCACAATGCCTCTGTTTTTCCTGTGAAAAATGGACAATCTATGTCAACCATTGCTAAGGGATACCTTTGGGTAGATTCATCAATCAAAGTTACATCAGATTCTCTACCAAGTAACTGATCATTAGAAACCAAGTTTCTACGAACGACACACCCAGTACAACCTGTGTCCCTTAAAACTACAACTGTTTTACCATTAGCCGTACCCTGCGCTGTTGGTAATCGCGACCTTAAAAAGTAACAGACACCTTCCCTATCCACGTTATCATTGATTAATGGACTTTCTTCCTTACTCTTATAGAGACCTTCAATTTCATGAGACCTATTCATTGTAGTTTTACAAAAGCTCATTTGATGTCCGCCACCCCGACCACGTCCGCGGGAATAACCCCGACCACGGCCACGATCTGAATTACTACCCTTCGTCTGTACAGTATCGCTCTTACTCTGTGATCTTTGTGTCTCATCTTTCGGTGCATAACTACTCCCCTTACTTCCGCTATACCCGCTTGCACTTGCACCTACCTCCGCACTATATGCTTGCTTCCTATCGGGATTCTTAAAACATTTATATGTTAAATGTCCCTTACCACAAATACTACATTTTATCTCTGGCTTCGCACTCGGCTTATTATCAGATCTACTCTGAGTTACGCCCTTACTATCACGCTGCCCCTTATTAACACAAGCGTAGACACCGCCACGTGCTTCTGCAAATAAATCTGCTTCCCTAGCCATCTCACCTAGATTCGTGAATGATTTCGGTTTCAAATGAACATACAGTTCTTTACTACAAGATTCTAAAAACTGATCTCTAGCGAAAAAATCGCAAACAGATTCATAAGACTGGTCTACCTTCGCCATTTTCAACCATTTATTAAGATACGACCTAAGTCTACTACTAAACTGAATAAACGTTTCGGACTTTTCAGGCCTATCATAGCGAAATTTCTTCCTAAATCCGCGTTCAGTCATATCAAAATTCTTTAACAACGCATCTTTCAACTTGTCATAATCCGCTGCATCATCTACAGACAATCTATCATAGACATCAAGCGCGCGACCTTTAAGTAATGCGCTTAAATATGCAGCCCAAACGTTTTTATCCCATTTATTCGCCGTCGCGTATTTCTCAAACCTTGATAAGTAACTATCCATTTTGTCCTTACTTTCATCAAAATACGGTAACTTGGGATCTCGCGCATGCGCTAACTTTTCAGCCTTCTGTTTTTCTAATTCAACTCTAAACGTTACCTTCTGCAAATCTATCTGATTCTTCAACTCGCGTTGCTGCAATTCAAAACTATACTTCAACTTTTCTAACTCAACTTCGCTCGACAACTTTGCTTCCTTATCGCTTTCGACTTGATACAACTTAGCTTCCCTATCTTTCTCGGCTTGCCGCTCTATACTTTCAATCCGCGCCATCTCGATTTCCCTATCCGCCGCAATCTTAGCTTCTTCCGTCGCCCTATCCGCCGCAATCTTAGCCAATTCAATTTCCCTATCTTTTTCGGCCTGCGCAATCTTTTCTTTATCAAGTGCCCTTACCGCGTGCCTTTCTGCCCTCTCAGTCTCTTGCTGTTGCCTTACAAATTCCTGCAACGCCTGCCCCTCATAACCTAACTCCTTTCCAGTCTTAACTAACTGATCCATGCCGCTTAACGTAAAGCTCACGTTAACCTAACTGAAACCGACGTTCACTTATAGTTACACACGTTAACTAAAACGTTAACAATAATAATAACGAACTAATCCAACTAAAACGTTGATTAATTAGTATACACGCGATCTAGACGTAGCTATTAAAGTTACGTTGATAACAGACCGGAAATGACGTCATAAACTGACGTTGACTTTCCGAGGATTACTTTTCACTATCGTATGCCACAATTAGATGACGTAAATAACCCACATTACAATTACGCCCAACTTGATCTAGCGTATCGGATATACAAACGTAACGTATGTAACGCAACGTATTAACACTGACACGACAACTGTACGTCCTACATTACAAAACCTATAGGATACCAACGGTAAATCAAACTTAAGATTCCGCTATTAGGTTTAATTCATTGTAACGATATTATATAACGTTACGAGTGACCTACGTTACTAAATCAGGACATAAAATGGACCTCAGTAACGGTTATGACACAACGTACAAAACGTTTAAGTTAATAAACTAACAGATTGTCATGCAGCAGCAGTGCAAAGGTACTCAAACGGACCTTAAAACTAAATATGTATCATCCGTGCCAAGACAATTCAGGTCTATATACCTCAGTTTCCCCACTCAGATATGCAACCTGTTACATTCTATCACAAATTAATGCATGGGCTATCGCACTTCATCACGTAGGGAATAAGGATAGTTGACCTTAATTGAGTGTAGGTTACATTTACAAGAATTTAGTGGCAAAATTGCTCTCCTTTATTTTCACAGCCTTACAAACATCCTTACGTCACCTTAGAAAAGAACAATCAGAAAGTCAATAATAAAAAAAATGTCTGACAAAATTGTGCCTAGATTCTGTATATATTGTCAATGTCTTACACTGGCAGATATTAACCAGAAGTCAAATCCCGTTACTTCTTGACACCATGTTACGCAGAAGGTTTTACACACGGTCGACACGGGTGTAGAGCCTTATGCGTCGCCAGGACGGCGGAGGGTGACTTCCGGTTAAAGGGTTATCTACTAGTGTAATACACTAACAAGGAAACTCTAACAACGTTAGAATTTTTTTAAGTTTATATATAATGTAAATTCTATATACAACAATACAATTTACAACTGTCACAATTACAATAATATACAACACATATCAGTTCATGTCGCTGGCCCAAGTAAGGTGTTTGTTTCAAATCTGTAATCGATTTGCGTACAATACGCAAATAGATTACCGTCTGACGTCAACACCGTACTCGGCTCAGCGCCATGAACTAAAGGAAAACACAAAGGACAAAAAACGTTAGTTTGAGCTCATACAAAAAAACAAGGCCTTATGTTGGTAGACTTCAATTCGTCGTTCCCTGGATCATGTCATGGGCCAGACCATATATCATGAGGAACACCAACTCTTATTAACACGTGCACGATTATATACTGGTCGCTCCCTGGATTGTACCAGGGACCAGTCTATATATATTAAAACACCTTAGTGGACGAACACTGTCCCACACTTGATGTGACCTTCAGATCTTATCACAGAATCTGGCAAAACTGTGCTAACCACTTCCGCCTACATTTTGTGCTTCCCGCCTCTGCTTGGGAACCTTGCACAAACGGCGTTGTAACTGCCTCTACCCGGGTTGGTATTAACCTGGAGACGTATATCGCATCTCCAGGTGAGACGTGGCTCTAAGCCCTAACAGCTGACTGCCGGACTTGATGTGCCTAAAAATAACGAACTTACACTTAATACATTGTAACTACATAATAACAATGCGTAAGACTTGGGCCTGTCTTGGAAATACCATACAACGCCCTCGGCGAATGCCGAGCATAACGTGCACACGCCAGCCGTGTCACTAGACACGACTCGCGCTCACGATGTAAAGCTAAAAGTGTGCTTACCACTTCCGCCAATGAAGAAACGTAGATCCTACCACGCATGTGCGTCGAAGGATCTGACGTCAAACATTGTCAAGAAGTATACTGACGTCAACAGGCATTACCATGACATACCCCACATAAAACATGAATAATCTAAACAATGATTTATTTACATTAAATTGATTGACCAAAATCTAACTCGCATTGTATTAATTCATTTCTTTAAACTAAGCGTGATACCATTTGCCATAGAATATAATAGCTGAATAAGCGTTTCTCACACATTTGGGATCATAACGTTTGATCTGACATCATGACATCAATGATGTTATACCATATGACGCCGTCTAATGAAGGCAAATCAAACGCATGATGACCAAATGTTACCATTATAACTTATGGAAAAACCCTTAATGCGGTGCATGCTATGGCGTCAATTGACGTCACGAGTATATAAATTAGTTCCATTACAAATCAATCTACTTCTATAGGCCACGTATACGTGAAACTAATATAAAAAGTGCTGACGTCGCAATAACATGAATGCAACTGACGTCACATGAATAACATGAATGCAACTGACGTCACTGGACGTCAAATAGACGCACACCATTGCAACCAACATCAGTGATATAAACAATTTCGTAATTTACAAAACTTCCTAATATACAAATACCATGCGTAGCATGGTCAGTATAAACAAAATTGGTCGACATATGCACAGCCTGATCACTGTCAACAAAATCAAATCAGTCGACACATATAGTCATACCATATCAATCAGAAGTCACATTTTTCATTCTTAGCCAAACTATTCTAAATAAATATAATAAAATCTTACCCTTCTAGGTCTTAACACAGAATCTGGGCACACAACAATAATTTAACATACTCCGTATTAGAATTCAGCCACGTCTAATTTTTCATTAAAGAATAGCAGTATAAATACTAAGCGTCTCACTTTTAAATCATGGGACTCGTGCAGGTATTCACATTAAAATCATGCAACACGCTGTCCACGAGAGGTATTCACAAACAACCCATGCATAACGTAGCCACAATTTCCGTAAATGTTTTATTACCACAGTTACCCTAAAAACTGTAGCCTTACTGATTGAAAAAATAATCTCGACGACATAGTGGACGATTAGATCCATTTCGTAACAAAAGCAAAACTTACACATGTGCAACAAATAGTAATCAAAGTACTAAGTGCACTGTCAAAAATATGAATAAATTCAAAGACAATTATCCTGTAAAGGAAGAGAAGCATAACAAAAGCAATAAAAGCGCTGAGCAAAGCAAACCTTTTGTAGATGTCTGTGCCAATTTCACGGCATACATGACAAAGAATACAGTAAATGTTTCAGTTAATGATAGGAAAACTAGTGCACTTTGTGACACAGGTGCGTCCGTCTCCTGTATTTCTAAACAGTTTTTCGAGAAAGCTTTCCAAGAAAACAAACCTAGCATCAACCCATGCCACATCAAATCCATTGTAGGGGTCGGAGGTACACATCATACAGTACTTGGGGTCATTCAAATTGACGTTAAGTTTGGAACCTTAGGGCTCACGTACCCATTTTACGTTATTGAAGACCTGCACCACTCTATCATACTAGGCCATGACTTTATGGAAGCTCACAGTGTAACTCTTGATATCAGAGGGAAAAGGATGATAATTCAAGATTATGTAAAAGTATGTAACTTACAAACAAATACACGCTATGCTAGGACAGTAAAGTCAGTCACACTGCCAGCAAACTCAGAAATTGATATACAGGTCAAAATTGCTAGGGTTAATACAGATCAGGAGGTTCTTCTTGAACCGTTAGCTAGACTAGCTAATGAAAACATAATGGGTGCTAAGTGTTTAGTTAAAGTCAGTAAAGGTAAAGCAGTGCTAAGGTTAATTAATCCAAATGAACAGGATATTCATTTAAGGGGTAACAAGGTGCTAGCAGTCGTATCTCAGGTAGAGAAAACAAATATATTTTCTTTAAATGAGTCGGAAGCAATGTCAGAACCAGCCACTGAAGTTAAAGAAAGTGAAACTAGGAAGCAAACGCCCCCAAAATTTTCGTTTGATTTAGAAAATTCAGATCTAAATGAAGGTCAAAAAGATAAACTCCTTTTACTTTTACAAGCAAACAGTGATGTGTTTTCGGAAGGGTTGCATGATTTAGGCAAAACGCATTTAGTTACTCATGTTGTGGACACAGGAGATGCACCCCCTGTTAAACTGCCCCACTATAAACAAACGCCTGAGATGCGACGCGAAACACAACGCATAGTAGACGAATTGAAACAGCATGGAACAGTAAAAGATAGCAATTCTAGCTGGCATTCTCCGGTGGTACTTGTTAAAAAAGCAAATTCTGATGAATACCGTTTTGCGGTAGACTATAGAAAACTTAATAAAATCAGCAAACCACAATCATACCCAATTCCGAGGCTGTCCGACATTTTTGATGCCATTGGGGAAGCAAATGCTCAATATTTCTCATCATTAGATCTTGGCAAGGCTTTTTGGCAAGTCCCACTCAGTGAGGAAAGTAAAGCACGCGCAGCATTTATAACTTATGATGGGATATTTGAATTCCAAACTATGCCCTTCGGTCTGTCAGGGGCCCCGGCAACATTCCAGCATCTAATGATGAAGGTTCTTCGAGGTGTTTCCTGGAAATATGTGCTTTGCTATGTGGACGATGTTATCATCTTCTCTTCCACATTCGAAGACCACTTGAAGCACCTCGAGGAAGTTTTTAAACGGTTGCGGGATGCAGGTTTAAAACTTTCCCCAAATAAATGCTTCTTTGCACAGAAAAAACTTCACTATTTAGGCCACGTATTAAGTAAATCAGGTATCGAAACGGACCCTAAAAAGGTTGAAAAAATACTCAATTTAAAAGCACCCAAGGATCCAAAAGGAGTAAAAAGTCTGTTAGGTCTAACAAACTATTATAAGAAATTCATTGAAGGATACAGCCAAATCTGTTCACCACTATTTAATCTGTTAAAGAAGGGTACATCTTTTGTTTGGTCTAAAGATTGTGAAGATGCACTCACTACTTTAAAGCATGCTCTTACTTCTTCACCAATTCTCTCATTTCCGGATATGAACAAAGAATTTATCCTAACTTGTGACGCCTCTCGATCTGGGTTAGGATATATTCTGGGCCAGTTAGACGGTAATAAGAAAGAAAGAGTAATTGAATTTGGAGGTAGGGCGTTACATGGGTCCGAAAGAAACTACTCAGTATCCGAGCTCGAATGTTTGGCAATAGTAGAAGGTGTAAAAACTTACAAGGCATACCTCTCTACTGGAATTCCCTTTACTATAGTAACTGATCATAAAGCCTTAACTTGCTTAAATTCTTTGACTAATTCTCAAAATGGTAGGCTGGCTAGATGGGCTTTATATTTACAGGGGTTCAGGTATAAGGTGGTCTATCGTAAAGGCGAACAAAATAATGCCGATGCACTTTCTAGGTTAACAAAGGAAGCACAAGAAATAGATCAGATCAGACTGTCCCAAATGATGCACCGGTTGGTACTCTTTCAACGGCTAACGCAGATGCTCAATGTAATAAAGAAACAAATACAACAGATGTAGGCAGGTCTCAAAATGAAACATTATCGCCTCAAAATAAAATCAAACAAGACAAATCCCTCTTAAACTTAGAGTCAAGTATTAAGGTTGACAAAGAAAGTAGGTCAAATGACGTTACAATTGAAATGAACAAACCGGAAGTTGAAAGCAAACATGAGATGTTAGAAGTTTCATTTGAGTTTGATGTTCAAGGTAATGTCTGCTCATTAGAAACAGAAAAAGGTACTTTAAATCAAACAGAACCAACAGAAAATCAATCAGATATAAGCTCAAAACAACAAAAGTGCCCAGACTTTAAGTATCTCTATAATTACCTCAATAAAGAAGAACTTCCAACAGATGAAAAAATTAAACGCAGTGTTTTAATAGAAAAGGAATATTATGATCTTCTTGATGGAATCTTAATGCACAGGTACCAGCCAAGGAGCCGTAAGAAGCCTTCGGATGAAAAATTCATTTTTCAGATAGCACTCCCTAAGCAAATGAGACTTCAAGTTATGCAAGATTTCCATGACAATAATGGACATTTTGGCTTCAAAAAGACATATGCTGCCATACAAGCAAAATACTATTGGCCCCGTATGTGTCAGGAGATAACAGACTATGTAAAATCTTGTGATAGATGCCAAAGATCAAAGAGAGATGCACATCCCAACACAACCCCTTTAAACCCACTTCCGGTCGCCAAAGTCTTTGAACGGATGCACATTGATTTTATTGGTCCCTTGCCTAAAACAACAGCAGGTCACGAACACATTCTGGTTTGTGTAGATAGTTTCTCCCGTTGGGTAGAAGCTTTCCCATTACATGATCAGTCTGCTTCGACCATCGCTAGAGTTCTCCACGATGAAATCTTTTGTCGTTACGGAAGTCCCATCAGCATAATCTCAGATAGGGGTAGGAACTTCCTTTCAAAACTTTGCAATGCAGTCTGTGAAATTTACAAAGTATCTAGGCATATGACAGCCAGTTATAATCCCCGTGCTAACGGCTGCGTAGAGCGCCAAAATGCAACCATAGCTCAAACTTTACGCATGTATGTCAATAAGGATCAAAACAATTGGCACCTTCTGCTACCTACGGTTCTAATGTCTATCAGGTCAGCTCCAAATACGGAAACTTCAGGTTATAGTCCCTTCAAAATGCTTTTTGGCGATGAAATGAGACTCCCATTTGACACATCCCTAATTCCCAGGGAAACTTTAGGACCAGAGGCAAAGACTCATGTTACCCAACTAATAGATAGACTTAAAATGGTCCATGAGCAAGCAGCTAAAAACAGTCAGTTATCAAATGCAGAGAGCAAACAAAAACATGACAGTAAGGCAAAAGAATCAAACTTCCTTCTAGGGGAACAAGTATTGCTGAAAATTCATAAAACCAGGCCTGGCTTAGCTAGAAAGTTTGAAGACAAATTTACAGGCCCCTTTTACATCAGAGAAAAAGGCCCGTTTGACACCTATAAAATAGCAGACTGTCAAACTGATAAGGCAATCAAAAACTTCATTAACGCTCAAGACTTGAAGAGGTATTATGATCCCCAAAACTATCGCTATGAGGCCCCAAACGAAGACCTGTTTGAAACTGATAGTGATGCAGACACAATCATTTATGACCCAAATGAGGACGAAACAGATAAGCAGGATATTAATGCAAAACCAAACTCAAACGAGAACGTAGACCAGGATCAGCGCACGGAAGAACGCACTGTAAACCAGGATCACCAAAATGATAAAGAAACGTGGTATAGAGCCAATAAGATATTGAAACAGAAAAAAGTAGGTCAAAGAAAACAGTATTTAGTAGAATGGTCGGATCGCCATTTTAAGCCATCGTGGCAAGATGAAGATGACGTATCTGACGAACTAAAGAGACAGTTTTACATTCAACATACAAAAACAGGAAAACGAAGAAGACGTCCTTACAAATATTTCAATTAAACAAATATACTAAGGTTAAGTTAAGTAGCGGCAAGGTTTCGAGTTGTAAGATACTTATTTAGTCTGTATGTCTTTATTCAAAGGGACAGTTAAGTTGTTTGGAGTAGCAAAGGATTTAAACCTACATGGTAGAAAGAACAGTATTGGTCATGTGAGGTTCCACGTCTTAAAACTAAAACTTTTGTATGCTTTATACAAGATAGGGCTCAATTTATGTGGCAAAGCCAAACCTAAGAAAGCTCGTCTTTCTGACTATAGTGCTAGAGTAAGTAGGGTGCACACTGCTTATTCACCCGGCCGATCTACATCCATTTCCCTTTTGTTTCTTTTAGTGGCTTGGGCTGGAACCAAACAAACCATACTGCTTCTGCTGATTCTTGCTACTGCAACGGTATCTGGAACTCTATCGCCAGAGCTGCAAAGAATGAACTATGGTGTACTGTTTGAACCTGAAGGTTACCTACAGCTATCGAGAGAAAACTGGATCCATACTTTCGAAATTGAACTTCCGGAACAAATCAATATGTTTAAACTATCAGGATGTCATAGGGACGCTGAAACCTGTTCTATTGTAAATGATGTCTTGCTTGAAATAAACCAAATAAGGCAAGAAACAGAGGTTGTATTAAACCATACGATTGAAACCATAAAATATTTAGTCCCAGAACGGCAACTTAGAAGTAATAGAAGAAAAAGTAGGTCAATTTTACCCTTTATAGGCGATCTATCAAAAACGTTGTTTGGAACAGCGACTTTTGAAGATGTGCAAATCTTGGCACGACATGTAAATGCGTTAAACAAGTTATCTAGAAATGTTGCAAAATCTGTCCAACAGCATGAAGATAATATGTCATCATTTATGAAAACAGTGGATGATAGAATAAACAATATTGTTGAGGGAATTCAGCAAAATGAACTTGCAATAACACATATACAGTCTCAAATATTTGAATCCTTCGAAAACTTAGAACGCTTACTAACCACAATGGGAGTACTACTTTCCAAACAAATTGAGAAATCAAGAAAGTTAGAGTCGAGGTTTAATGAACTCATTCAGGGTGTCTATTAATTAGTAGAGGGGAAACTGTCGCCACATCTTATACCACCTAATACCTTATCTGAATGTGTTAAAGATATACAGGGCATTTTAAATGATAAATTTAAAGATTTTCACTTAATTCTTACCAACCCTAATGATATATACAAGAAAGTACATACATTTTATACAAGAAATAACACAAAGTTATATATTTCTGTTAAATTTCCGATATCACCTTTCAACGAGCCTTTAACAATGTTTAAGATCTTGGCGTTTCCAGTCCCCTTAAATGATACTTCAAGCCATGCTACACACTTAGTAGATCTTCCAGAAATGCTAGCCGTTACAGGCGATCTCACGTACTATACCACACTAACTGAACAAGAACTGAATAAATGTGTTAAGACGAAAATACTTACTTGTAGGTTCTCTAAGGTCCTTAAGCCCTTCACCCATAAAAGTTGTGTATTAGCATTGTTCAAAAATAATAAAGATTTAATTAAAGATCAGTGCAATTTTAGAGTAAAATTAGATCACATATCAGCCCAAGTAATTAAAGTTTCGAAAACTACTATTCTTGTATACAAAACAAAACTTTTGGAATTTGATTGTGAAACAGGGAAAAGAATGATACAGGGATGCAACTTTTGCATATTAAATGTTCCTTGCGGATGCGCAGTGTCCACATCAGATATGTATTTACCACCGAGGCTATCAGTTTGTCACATAAATACAACAAGTAAGGTACATACAATAAATCTAGCTTTGCTGCAGCAGTTTTTCAACGACTCTTCATTACAAAATGTTAATGCAAATTCCTTGTTTGAAAATCCGTTAAAGATAGAAACACCAGAATTCAAAATTTACAATCATTCAATGAGTACAATTATTGCAGATGACCGAAAATCACATTTAAGCTTACAAAAAATGTCAAAGGCAGCAAGGGAAGAATCTGTTGTTTTTAAGTCTTTGTCAGACCCAATTCTTTCTGGCGACATTTCTTTCGATGATGATTGGCCAAGTACAGAAAATATAATGCTTTATGTCAGCTGTGCCATGGCGGCATTCTCTATGGTAGCTTTCATACTTACATGGGTAAAACTCAGAAAGGTATTACTTATCGTATCAGTACTTCAGAATAGTCAGGGAGCAAAAGCTTCAACATTACCATCATTTATATATAAAAATGTAAAAACCACGGAACAGCCTCCAAAATTTTTTCTTGAAACAGTTGACATTACGGTTGAACACTTTATACTAATTATTTGCATTTGCATACTCTTTTTAGCAATAATGATGACAATTTACACAATTCGATGCAAAACAAAAAGAACCATACTATTAGCCGAAATCACAAACGGTGAAACATGCGTACATATTCCATTGAGAACCCTGACTGTGTGTCCAACTTACTGGGCCATAAAATCCCCATCAGAAGTTTCATCTGTTACTGTGTGTGGCAAACTTTCTCCAACAATTGAATTTAAATGGGATGAATTTGAGATGATGAACAAACTAACGAACAGGAAAATATGCATTCAAACTTATCATTCTATCCCCATGCTGAAAGGCAGAAAACTTAGGCAGATTCTGTCTAGAACGTACTCGGTCCATTTTTTCATTCAGCATGAAACCCTACTGCTTCCAGTATAACAATTCCCATTGCTTTGCAATAGCATAGGAAGGCGCCCGCCACATCCACAAGCGGGGAACAGAGACATTTCTACTTGTAAAATTTTAGTGTATAGATAAGAAAAGGTATATTCATGCTAAAGGGGTATGATGTTAATTACTTATGTACAGACTGTATAAAATGGTAAATGCTTCATACCGTATACATGTATGTATCTTTTGTGAATATTCATTTTGTTGGATTATGTATTTTGTATATTATTGTAGTTGATATGTATAATATAGTTACAAATATAAGTGGCTGGAGGTGTTGGGTACATGTACGTTTACAATTTGGCAAAGTAAGAAAGGAAAGAAACATTAAACCAATGCAACAGTTATTCCAACTTTATGGGAATAAAGTTAAATTGAGAGGGGGAGGTGGTGTTGTGCAGTGAAAAAAAAAAAAAATAATAATAATAATAAACCTTATTAATAAAAAAAATAACTAATAAATATAATAAATACATAAAAATATAAGAAATAAATTTAAGATAGTTAATTTATAAAAGAGAAATAACAAGACTCCAATTTAATAAATTTAGTTTTAAAGTTATTTTCAAATCATGGAAAAAAGGAAGGAAGTATCAGACAAAGAAAGAAAATGGAGAAATAGGCAAAACAAACAGTATATTGTTTGGTAGAACAAAAAGGCATTTACTTAAACATCACCATAGGCAAATTCACAAGACGGAAAAGACTTTTATTGCTCTGCCTGTATGGAGAAATAGGCAAAACAAACAGTATATTGTTTGGTAGAACAAAAAGGCATTTACTTAAACATCACCATAGGCAAATTCACAAGACGGAAAAGACTTTTATTGCTCTGCCTGTCACAAAGGCATACGAGTATTTTAGAAATCAAAAGACGTAAGCGCCATCGTCCTGTCTAGCGGCGACGTTTAGCGAGTTTACGAGCGTAATTACATAAGCAGTAATCACTTAAATCTGAAGGAAGCTTGCTTGGTCTCGTTTATACCCGAAGGTATTTTTGCGTCACTCTAATGGCATGTCTTGAGAGGAAAAAGAATAAGAAAAAAAAATGAAAATAGATACAAATTGTAATTATTTTAATCATATCATTTAGAAATTGCCAGAATCAGAATCCATGCATCACGCTGAGAATTTTGATACCAAACTTGATGATTCTACGTCCAAAACTCATAAAATGTGATTTTGAAGAAATTTGAAAAATAAAACGAAAATTGCACAAAATCGGCATTGTTGTTTTCATACTATCACGAGAGTCTACATATCGCACAGAGAGTTTTGATCCCAAATTCAGCGACTTTACGGCCTCAAATTTGCAAGAGCTGATTTTGACCAAAAGAATAATTACATGCATTTCATGACTAAAAGAAATTATAGAACACCAATAGGAAAGTTTTGTTTTAAATTTGTATAACTACCAGATCAGTTCTGTACCAAATTTGATAACTTAATATGTTAATACGCAAAATGTTGATTTTGATCTTAAGTAAACAAATACAGCATGGTACCTTAAGCTACAATATAACTCGATTGATAAATTTATAGCAATGGCCAACAGCAACAACAGCAACAGTAATAAAGATGATTATTACAGCTTGCAACAGCTGTAGTAGTAATAACCATCATAACGATAACAAGGATAAATATAATGTAGGCAACGGCAATACGATTTAGCAATAGCAACAAGAACGATAAAAAGTAATTACACTGTAGACTGTTATATTATACAGTAATAATAATAATAATAATGATAATTATAATAATTATAATAGTGACCATAAGCGGACTAAGCTTCAAGATAACTACAATAGGGTAAAGGAAATTCCGCATAGGAACCCAATTTGTATTATGGGAATTTCCGGAACGAAAAAGAACATAAATGGTAATAATAAAAATGAGTAATAATAATAAAAATAAGTTTACAATATAAAATAAGGAAAAAGGAACGCGCGCCATTTTAGCCTCGTTCTGGATGGTTACGCCTACGTAGGGATCGTTGGTCCCTGATTGGAAATGATAGGTCGGTTGTAACAAGCAATTTCATTGGTCGGCACATCGTCACGCTTTCGTGGGCAGGACGGGTCCTGTCCAGGGTTTCACAGGTCATATTACGCTTGACCTTCGTACAGCAAACATCGAAAAGAAATAAAACCCTGGACAAAAGGATCACGTCTTTTTATCTTTTTATAGGTAAGCAAAGTTTTATATATTCTCTTAAGTATTTTTAAAAGAAAAAAATGAAATTGGTATTCAATAGTGTCAGATCGTTAAGCGAAGTTAAATTATAGAAAAAAGATGCTAGGTCTGATGTATATTTTTAAATGGTTAACAATTAGGATTTTTGTTAAGTTCTATGCGCTGAATGTAATCAGGCAAAACTTGCATACTTCAAACGCACGTTGAAGCCAGTACGAAGTTTTAAGATTCTAGGAGCATTTAACTTAAAGTTCTTAAATTTTACAAACAAAAAAAAAATATATTCAGCTATTGATAATAAAGAAAAGGAGTTGCATTTCACATGTTTAACATGTATAACTAAATGCAAAGGCCGAAGTAAACGTATCATCTGCTCGTTCTTTCTATAAGATGTAAATACGATGTATTGCAACATCCAAACCTGACAAGAAACACTTTGAAAAACAAAACAAAAAAGTCCAGTGTAGAGCCTGATGTAGGAAATTGAGCTTTCACATGTAGTATATGTGTATGCGTCTAGCGGAAGCAAACTAAAAGAATATCACGTTGGGTTTGAATGTTGTAAGTAGGTGAATTGGTTAGTCTAGAACTATATGTGTTTAGAGGAATTTGTATATAATTTTTGTTATCGGGTTTTCTTAATTTAGCAATTAATAGTAAGTAAAACCATTACGGTAGCTTATGTATAACCTAACCGTCTCGGCAGGCAAACAGAGTAGTTAATGGCGACCATGGGATGCAGTACATGAAACTATATCTCGAAGGTATTCGTCAGTAGCAATTGCACTCAATGTTCTCTCGAGGAAAAGAGCAAAGACATTAGTCTGCGAGGAACAACATATTTTGGGTTCTACATAAGTGTTCCGATTTTGGGAAAAAGACTGTTACACCTGTACGTCGGCATGGTATATCAGCAACTGCAATTGTGACTTCCAAATAAGACTGTAAGCCAAAAGCTGCACATATGAAACAATTACAGTTCTACAAAAAGGGTTTTCGAAATTTATGTTTAACGGTTTGTATATCTGCAACTGCATTATAGTGTTGAAAACACTGTCTCATCTCAGTGCCGGCTTGGTATACCAGCAACTGCAATTGTGACTTCCAGACAAGATTCTGGGTACCAGTAGCTGCGCGTATGTGATGACTAGGTCATCTTTAGGTTAAGGCTAAACATTCTAAATATCTACAACTGCATACTTATGGTCGTTATGTTTAGGGAAGAAGTAATAATTTTGATAGATAATGTTGCGTATATCGACAACTGCAGTTTCAGCTAAAAGTAGCTGAAACTGAAGTCACCGAGTTATTAAACATTTCCATAATAGTACTAATAAAATCAGTTCTAAAAGTATGCAGCTGGAAGTATAATGGCATTCGTTTTCTATATATTCAATATTAGAAGTTCGGTATAGCCACAACTGCATATCTTAACGGTTTAAGATATCTGTATTAAAATCTTTAGGTATATCTGCTACTGCAGCTGTAGCATAATAGCTGCAACTGTAGTCGCCGAGTATATCATTGGGATAACGATGCAGTTGGGTTATGGAACGTTAATTGGATATGAACAATACTTTGATGTGTAACCATGCATAAATAGGAAATTGTCTATACATGAGTCTACATATATCTAAAATAGATATTACGCTTGACCTTCGTACAGCAAACATCGAAAAGAAATAAAACCCTGGACAAAAGGATCACGTCTTTTTATCTTTTTATAGATCAGACCCATTTGACCGTAAAGTCAAAGCACGACACGATATCTTTAATTCAAAAGAAGATAATTTGAAAAATTTAAACCGCGCATACAGAGCCTGAGTTCAAGATATTGGCCATTTTCATTATTTTTCAAGATTCCTGCGATATGGAGTTTTCTACAAAATACAAGATTTATTCTTCTGATGCGCAGCAATGAGGTGCACGCCAATTAACTCCCATCGAATATTAACAGATAACTCTTATGTGTAAAATTAAAGTTTGAAGATTTTCTAAGCATTTTGTTTCTTTGCGTCTCCTCGATTAACTGAAATATGCACTGGTTTTCTTGAAAATATGGCCGAGAGTTGGTATCAGTACCCTTTTGACCGAGTACATTAAATAGCCTAGTCTCTAACAATTTCGTAAGTGCCTAAGCACAAATAATTAAAATAACAGTTATGCCGTCGGGTAATATGTACACACATTTTGTCATGTAACTGGAAAAAATGACGGGAGGGCATGACTTTGACAGATTAACCACAAAACAATTTTTCTGTTGCTGGTTCCCCGTTGATAATGATACATATATGCATGTGATACTTCGTACTGTATTGTATCTTAGCTTCTAATGAAGTTTATGACATCGAAAGGAGGTCATTTTGATTGCAAACTCAGGGTATATTTTATGACTCTAAACACCTGAATCCTTACGTTGGAGTTCTCTAAATTGGCTTATTTTTGAAACCGTAATAATATAGTAATAACCGCAAAGTACTGACAAAACTGCATATGCTTTCAGTGCTCAGCAAAGTTCAATGGCCTCTAAAAATCTGAACATTTTCCTCCCATCTTTGACCTTTTTTTTAGATAAGTAATGCATTTCAAACCATCAGTTCATAGGGACGGGGCTATTTTTGCACTGTTTGAAACTGGTTCTTGATTAGTCTTTGAGGTCAAAATGGTCAAATATATCCTGCCAGCAGTGCGAAATCAATGCACTTTAAAGCATATTAAGTATACGGTACTCTGCAAAAAAGATACGTATTATCCATATTAAATGTCTTTACTAATGGAAGATTACAATCTGGTTTGATTAGAATCATCATAGCGATTTTAAAAGATCTTCAACGTAATAAAAATGTGGGCTTCTTGAATGTCTGAGAATGGTGGAAGTGAGGAAATTCAAAAGTACTCTTAAATAAAGCCTTAATAAGTGCCTTTCGTATTGCAGTGTTATATTTAAAAATATACCTTTAATATCTTAGTATAATTTCATAAGACTTATTTAGACTTTTGTGGGTCATTCTAGACATGGAGAAAAACACCATTTTATAGCCGAATTAATATGGAATTTGCATGCGGCCTAGCTAAAGAACCAAGAAGAGAAATATAAGTCGATAAGAACTGCTCTTGACCTATTTTTTTCTCAAGTATTTCATCTTTGTCTTATGAAACAGATATTCAGTTGCAGCATCAAATCAAGTTAGAAGACTTTTATACTAATTAAGATCAGACGTAACATAATCTCACGAGAACGATGCTAACGAGTTTTGTTTCGATTTATTAAGAAAACCACACACACAGACATATACTACATAATTTCTTACCTATGTAGTGTGCCATTTTTTTTCGACAATTCAACTTTGCCAGTTACAAAAAATGTGACTGATTTCGATGAGTGGTCGAGAAAAGGAGGGAGGAAGCAACCAGCGAGTGGGGAGTGTGCCAGTCAGTATGTGAAAGAATGAGTATAACATGTACTACATTGTCATGTCATAACTAGAAAGGGTATAGGGTACATGACCAGCTAAGCTTTAATTTACATACAACTTGGTGCTTTCGCGAGGTATGCTTGAATTATGCATGGCACAAAACTTCCTAACCGACAGCAATAAATTCACTGAAACAATATTGTGGTCTATTCTAGAGCCGCGTGTAGTTAAAATGTGAAGCTTAGAGTTCGTTAAGATTGGAAAAATGACCTTGACGTCATTTACTGCGCGGATAAACAGACGTTTTTTGTTGATATCAAAACATCTATTGATGTTGGCGGATGCTTAGAAAGTAAATTTGTAAGTTGTTTGTATCGAATACTGTTTATGTGAGGCGTAAAACGTCAAATTATGTTATTGCCAGAAAATCACTTTTGTGAGATCCAAGTTTGTGTCTTCCAGTTTTCAATTTAAGCTGTCTGACAGCAAAGGAAGCCATGACGACCTTAATTTTGTGTTTTCGCTGTAGGATATCTTTCATGGAAAGGCTGAGATCGACTTCAAGGGTTGTAATATAGGGAAGTTTTAAATAAAATTAAGGGGCAGTGAGGTTGACCAGTTAAGTGCAAAGGTCGACACGCATGACATAAATTCCTGCAATTTTTTTAATTTGATTAGTTTTACAATTTCTAATAAAATCTAGTCATAATTAATAACTTGAAATGTGTGATTACTTAAATATATCACAATTTTTGGTGAGGCGTTTTTAAAGTCCTCGGGTATAATTGAGCCGCGACATGACAAAACCAACAATGTGGTTGTGCGCCTAGCGCAGACTCAGATCAGCCTGGGCATCCGCCCAGTCTTGTCAGAGTCTTCGCTGTCCGCATGGAGGTAGCCTAGACCCTTAGCTACCCTTTGAGCATTTAACAAAGAATCTGGTCAAACTGGGAGGATGCCCAGGCTGATCTGAGTCTGCGCTGAGCGCACAATTACATTGTTGGTTTTGTCGTGTCGCGGCTCATATTAAGTTTGTGAGTAAATAGAGGAATTTCGTATTTGTTTCGGTTCCCTCTCTATATATCTCTCTGTGTCTCTTTCTTTCTGTCTACGGGTTATTCTTTTATTTTTATTTTATTTTATCTTATGCTTTTTATTTCTTTATATTTAACGTTTTGTTCTCTTGATATGCTATTCCTACTCTAACAATGTCACTTTGTAGACACTTGAAGTTTTTGAAGCAAGTCTATCAAAGCTGGAAATTATCATGTTGAATAATTTATATCAATGAATTTTGTGTCTTGATTGTTGTCATTTTAAATTATAACTAAATCAATTTCATCTTGGTTTGAATGTTATTACTAAGATTTTACCAACTGGCCTAGGCTCCTTTGATACATATCTGGTAAAATTTCTAAATCATTCTGAACTAAGACTGACTTGTAATAGCGACATGAATCTTAGCAATGTTCGACTTCCTTTTTCTGGTTTGGCTTTTTGCGGGTTCTTGCTTCATACAGAATCTGTACCATGTCTTCATTGATTTCAAAAATGCCTTTGACAGGGAATGACATGCAGCCTTATGGGCCACCATGCAGAAGTACAATATCAGTGCTAGTTCGCACAATTGAGCAGCTATACGACAAGGCTACAAGTGCAGTCCTGATGAACGACAGCACAGGAGAATTGTTCAGAACAACAGTTGGAGTAAGACCAGGATGTCTTCTGTCACCCACCCTCTTCAACATTATTCTCGAACGGATCATGTCTGAGGTTGTGGAAGAACATGACAGAAAGGTTAGCATAGGCGGCAGAAACTTTAACAACCTGCGGTTTGCCGATGACATAGACGCTCTTGCTGAGGAAGAGCAGGACCTAGAAGCCCTAGTTGAAAGTCTCCACCAAACCTGCACAAGGTATAAGATGGAGACCAGTCCTGAGATGCCCAAACTGATGGCGAACAGCACAGATGGCATCCATTGGTGGATCAATGTGAAAGGGCAGAAGCTGGGTACTGTAACATGTTTAAAGTGCCTTGGAGCAGTTTTCTCAGATGATTGCTCAAAACAGGAGGTTCTCTCAAAGATTGAACAAGCCACTTCAGCTCTTACCAAGCTGAAACCAATTTGGAGAGATAACAACATATCTCTTGGATCAAAGATGAAACTTATGCGCCCCTTATCATTTCCATGTTTCTGTATGCCTGTGAATCGTGGACCTTGACGGCAGAGTTAGAGAAAAGAACGCAGGCCTTTGAGTTGAAATGCTACCGAAGGTTACTGAATATTACGTACAAGGACCATATCACCAATAAGGAGGTCCGCAGAAAGATCCAAGAAGCCATTGGAGATTATGATGAACTCCTGACGTTGGTAAAGAAACGGAAACTAAAGTGGTTTGGCCACGTCTCAAGGTCTTCAGGGTTAGCAAAGATGATTCTACAGGGCACAGTGAAAGGAAAAAGAAGCAGAGGTAGACAGAAGAACAGGTGGGAAGACAATATTAAAGAATGGGCAGGGATGGACTCTGCCAGCTCAACTAGGGCAGCTGAAAACAGTACAAGGTGGAATGGGGTTGTTTCGAAGTCATCTGTGGCGCCCAAACGACCTAGTAAAGTTATGGAATATATAGAATAGAATAGCTTCATCGGACGCCCCTGTGTGTTGCCTTTCTCGAGACGCAGGGGTTGAGGTTGCGGATGGGGGAAACCTGCGCTCGGGAGTTAATGCGTAGGCCTCTCTTACCTGATGTCTGCAGCTACATGTGTATAATGTGTCCCGTGGAATGCAACAGTAAGTGAGGCTCGGAGAGGGATGCTCGTTGACTGCCGAGACCTGTCCGTCATTTTTTTTTTGTTTCAAACTTTTGGGGTTTAGCGACACTGAAAAGGTTAAATACAGAAACGCGAGTCTGTTGCACTAAATTTGGTATGGATACGTTTATACTGATAAATATCATCTTCTTACGTTTCAATCAAAGCTCATATGTCAACCACTATATACCACATAGCGGCGAATGTCATTTTCATTTGAAGTAAGAAGGTAGATTACCATAATTAATGGCTAAAAGCATCCTTTGAGTTTAAGCTGTGCCTATTACTATAATGTCAAGATCAAAAACGAAAAGAAGTATTTATCCTCATTCGTGTAAAACATCTTAATGTCATAAGTTCTTTTAGTTCAAATGCCATTGGCATACAAACATTAAACAACATTTGAGCTGGGACTCGAGAAAACCAACAGAGTAGCATGTGCACCTCAGGTCAGCCTGGGCATCTGCCAAGCAAAGGTTCAGATCTACCTGGTCAGCCGCCCAGTCTGCTTGTTTGTTTCCGATGATTTCATTGATGGGCTAGGAAACCTTCATGCGGGCCAAACAGCTAACTAAATGTTTCGAACCACTGCAGAAGCAGAAGGCGAGGTTTGGTACCACTAAAACATGTTAAAGCCCACTAGTAATCTTTTGCTGGCCGTTCCAAGGCGGTACTTCAGTTGTGATTCCCTGATGTTACATTGTGCTTGTCTATGTTCTTTGGCTGTTTGGTCACCTGTTTTGCTACCAAATCTGCCTTTTGTTTTGTTTTGTAAGCTAAAAATAAAATAGATAAAAATAAATGTTAATGCTGTTTTTGATTTGGAAAGCTGAATGGCCACCTGTTTGGTAAAGACCTGCTCCTTCGGTTTACCGTGCGTGTCTTTCGTGAACTTGTGTCAATTTTTCCGTGAATGTGTGCTTCTTTCCCTATTGGTTTTGATAGCGGGATGTGGGATTTGATTGTATTCATTCCTGATCATTGCCTATCTTTTTACTTATGGACAGTTTAGCCTATTTTAACCATTTAGTTAAACTGTTATAGCTGTCCTTTTTAAACATGTTCAAGATCACGCGTTAAATTGATTCTTATTTCTTAAAAAAACAGAGTGGTCAATAAGCAGATTATTTTTCTCAATGACCAAAGGTTGTTGTGTTATTCACTTTGTTTAACGTCCACGGTAAACAGCTATGGTCATGTCGGGATGGTCAGTTAACCTAACCACACATATTTGGGCAGGCATAGAGCTCCTAAGCAGTTAACCAATACTAAGTGCACTAACTTTCATCAGTGACTGACAAATTCCTTTCTTGAATCAGCGGAAGGAGAAATGACGACCAAAGGTATCACACAAAATGTTGGTGTTTTCAAGAAATGGACCAGATGTCTACTAACGAATAAACCATGCGAAGGCAGTGCCTTCAGAAGGGAATTCGATTCCATGAGTGGTGTACAAAAAAACTTAATGGTGCATGCGTGCACCGCCATGTTTGCAGCCATTTTTACAATGAAAACAACATTGGTAACTTCCAGTGTGCTCCCTGGAAGACTTAGCTCTTCTTAGGGTAGAAGATTATATTGAGCCGCAACACGAAAAAAAACAAGAAAGTGGTTGTTTGCAAAGCGCACTCAGACCAACCTTGGCATCCGCCCAGTCTGACCAGTGTCTTCGATTTGCGCTTAAATGGTAGCTAAGGGTCTAAACTACCTCCAGATAGACAGCGAAGACTCTGATCAGACTGGGCGAATGCCCATGCTGATCTTAGTCTGCGCTGGGCGCACAACCACTTTGGTGGTTTTCTCGTGTCGCGGCTCAACTTTCCTTTGGGAGTTGACTAGGAGGTAAACTTGAAATGAATATGCTAGTAATTGTCCCTCCCACGTAATTGTGTATAAATTCACCTCAAAACAATCTGCCGAATCCCCATGTGAAGTTGCCTCACATGTAAGACGGCTCAGAGCATTTTAACATTTTAGATATCACAGAATTAAGGTGAAAGGGTACACACACCCTAAAAGGAAGCAACTTTGTTTTCTATCGTTTCTGCCTCCCTTCTCAATTTGGATAAATTTTTAGGGTAAGAAGGTGCTCCTCTAAGAGAAATTCTGTCCTGTAAGATGAAACCATTTTTTGAAAGGGTTTCACTATCTAGGAAAGCAAAAGGAAGTCACAAAAAGCAAAATGCTAGGAAAACATGAGGGTGTATCATACACCTTAAAACTAGTGATCATTTTAAGGTAGGGCCTACTACTCCAACACACAACTCCAGAATAACATAACATCTACCGTATACTACCAATATTAAGCTGAATCAAACCGAAACTTAACGACCATCTGCAAACACCCATGTATAACATGGAATTAAATGACTTGAGAATAATTATTTGTTTGTAAAAAACTGTTGTTTTTTTTTGTTTTTGTTTTTTTGAAGAATTTGAATATGTAATGTCAATGAAACATTGGAAATATTTACGTCCTGGTACACGCAGGTCTCATACAGTTGTTGAACCATCTACCTATACATATGTACGCACAACTCTAAAGCTCTCTGCGTGTACATAAAAAAAAAAAACAAATATTGGTGTTGTACTTTCTCAGTTCGCAAGTATAAAGGTTTTAGCGCATGAGCTTTAGTTTTTCTTAATCCTTATGTTTACTATTGATTGATCTAAGACTTAATAATATATGAGCCGCGACACGACAAAACCAAGAATGTTGTTGTGCGCCCAGCGCAGACTCAGATCAGCCTGGGCATCCACCCAGTCTGATCAGAGTATTCGCTGTCCGCATCGAGGTAGCTTAGATTCTAAGCTACCCTTTAAGAGCACTGCGAAGACTCTCATCAGACTGAGCGGATGGCATGGCTGCGTGTGTCTGCGCTGTGCGCACAACCACTTTGTTAGTTTTCTCGTGTCGCGGCTCAGTTATAAGGCATGTTTCCCTGTATTAAGTTATATTTAACCCATTAATGCCTAGCATCCCATAAAAAGGACATAGGCAGTCAGTGCAAACCGAGATCAGACGCCTAAAATAACAACAATTTCTATAAAATGATCAAATGAGCCGCGACGTGACAAAACAGACAATGTGCATCCGCCCAGTCTGATCAGAGTCTTCGCTTTCCGCATGAAGGTAGCTTAGTCCCTCAGCTACCCTTTAAGCGCTTAGCAAAGAGTCTGATCAAACTTGGCGGATGCCTATGCTGATCCGAGTCTGCGCTGGGCGGACGACCACATTGTTGGTTTTCTTGTGTCGCGGCTCAAATATAAACCAAACATCCCTTAAATGATAAATGGACTCATCGAATGATTTAAGTAAAGAAGAGTCCAGTAGCCATAAACGGTTAATTAGTGAATCCAGTGCGATTTCAGCAAAGTAGTATACGACTCCCAAGTAGAATAATTTCCTTTATATGAGAGCAGGAGATAAGCATATATCTAAATTTATCTCATATAGCATTGTCAGTGTCATTTCTCTCTGAGGTTTATTGTCAGGGTCACTGACGAGGCTTTGTTAGCCGAAACTACGTAGTCTGCCCATGTTCCTACTTCTGTATGTATTCTCTGCTCTTGAAGGACCTTTTTAAGATTTTAATTTTACCTCACTGCAGCTGATGTTATGCCGTGTGGCGGCCGTAAAACGTCTCCCTGTACATCATCCATAGTGCAGATTATATTTTATTTTCATCCTTTGAGATTAGAGGATAGATTCTTAGAAATCTAAAATTTGAGATTGATTTAGACTGTTATTCTAGATCATCGACTTTTATATTATTTGGATCCTGATCTTTTTGAAACTAATCAGTCTTTGAATCGACTGCCCAATTAAATTTAAGAAATTACAGTATACTTGATTCTGGTTTCGTCACCAGATATTGTCAGGATCACTAACGAGGCTTTATTAGCCAAAACTACGTAGTCTGGCCCATGTTCCTACTTCTGTATGTATTCTCTGCTCTTGAAGGAAGTTTTTAAGATTTTAATTTCGCCCAGTTGATCAGACTCTTTGTTAAGTGCTCAAAGGGTAGCTAAGGGTCTAAGCTACCTCCATGCGGACAGCGAAGACTCTGATCAGACTGGGCGGATGCCCAGGCTGATCTGAGTCTGCGTTGGGCGCACAACCACATTGTTGGTTTTCTCATGTCGCGGCTCAAATGTGCTCAAATGTGAATTAAAACTGCTCCACCTAGCCTCCGTGGCAGTTTAATCTGCGCAAGCACAGACCTGAGCAGTAAATCGGACCTTGCATATTGAACACATGATATGTGCTTATTTGTAATTAGGTCTTTAAAATGACTTAAGAAATATGGGACCCGTACACCCCATGTTTTTACACCCTTTGTTTTTTTCCACATTTTTTTTACAACTTGAAACAATTTGTGTGACTTTCATTTCGCTTCTTTTGGTGAAGAATCCCTTCCAAAATGGGGTCTATTCTTTAAGAAAAGAATTTGCTTTTAGAGGATAAGTACTTTTTTTAAGCGTTAATCTCTATTAAGAAGGGGGACGAAAATGACAGTCATAGAGTTGATGCCCCTACAAAGTATGCCCATTTACCTTAAGAATGATTTTATCCCACACCTCATCAGTAAAATGACATGAATTTGCCTAGCAATTACAAAAGTACAGTACTAATCTGAAATTAGAATAGAGCACAGAAACATGATGTAACAAACGGGGAAATAATATATTTCGAGGAACATGGTGGAATGGTAGGGTGTGGAGTGAAGAAACTGTGCAAGTTTCTGCACTGGGGCTTCCAGATGTCATTTGTTAAAAAGTATGACAAGAGCTTTCTGTTCCGAGGGAATAGGTGCAGGACGGCGGTGTGTGAATATTTTTTATCATGCATCTGCTGTAAAATTGACCTGATAACAAGTGTATGATAACATGATCCGATATCATGTCCTTTTAGATCTGCGCTTGCGCGAATGTTATCAGGCGAAGCCTTCAGAAGCGATCCCAGAAGACAATTTGCTACATTCTGATAACAGCCGTAATAACAACGCTCTATTGGATAAATGACGTAACCGCCTCACGTCATAACACATTCGCGACGTCGCCAAGTTCGAACAAAACTGTGTTTGATTTCATTTGTTTGACTGTCTTCACGCCGTAAAATCGTCTGTTGGGGCATGATAAATAGAAAACCATGATAGTGTCTTTTGATATCAAGTTTATCAGGCTCGACCAGAAACACGTCGGACTGGCTTGGCAAGCCTCGTCATTCCTACGCTGTTTCTGGTCTCGCCTGATAAACTTGATATCAAAAGACACTATCATGGTATTCTCTATTACTCTCCTCACGGCTTGGAGAAGCCGCTAAACACAAAACTAACCAGCCAACCAAATCTAATAACAGACAACCCACACCACCCACATGCAAGGTCCATCTACTTCGTACATCTCACTTAAGATATCGTCCCTTTAGCGTCAAAGCTAGTGATGGCTCAAAGTGGGTGAAAGGTCAATGGTAGAGAAAGCATAACATTTGCTCTGTAATCAATATTTATGGAAATTTTCAGCTCGTATGCCTGTCTTATAACATGCTTTAGTTTCGTGAAACTTTGTGTTTTACCAAGATTAAAGATTGCTGTCAGATCAAACGAGTATTGCATTCGCAGACCATTAATATTTGAATAAAAGACAGTATCTTCCTCGCTGATGGCATAGGAGACACGAAATTGTACTAAGTACTCTATTTATAATCTGGTCAGAAAGGCCAATGTCGTACACAATCCGTTCAATCAGAGAAGGCGGACATCGCGCAAGCCAACAACGACACCTTAGATTACCTTGTGCATGCGTGCAGTCTTAGCCATGTGTGATCGTGTTCATAATTCTGCCAAATATATACTGAACGTCAAAAGAAACGCATACAATGTATACGCCCAATTTATTTGAAGGTATAGGTATATACTCTTATTTAGACATTTTGAGTTACTTTGTTTATGTTATTCCGACAGAATGAGCACCTTAACGCATCGATATTCCATAAACTTTATGGACCAGAACGCTTGCTAATGTGATAGGGTTAAACTTAAAGTCACCATAATTCAGAAGCTGAATTTTAGATTCCATATAAGGCTCAGCTTCTTATTTTCTCCGGACATAATGTCCGCGGCAAGGGTAAGAAACAGCGAAAAAATCAAAGCAGTCGAGCCTTGCGTTTTAGAGAAACAATCAGGTAAAAGTTGGCAGTAGAAACAGTAACACTGGCCTACCATTGGATTTCCCATAGACCTTTTAACACCCTGTATTTCTTGAAAAGAACAGAAACCATTCATACGAAGAGGTTAACTGAATAATCAAGAGTAAAATAAAAAGGTTTGCAAAGAAATTTTTCGTAGCACTGGAGAAGTTTTGATGTTATTGGACTTCCCATTTTGCTATTTGTTTAATTGTAAGGGAGATAATTTGACAAGTGTTCAACTTCAAACTGCTGTCATTTTCCTAAGAAGAATACCATGGTCATAAAAAACCGACGTATTTTTCATAACCACACGTCAGAGTCGTGTTTTGGAAACAATCTATTATTCCACAAAAGGAAAGACAACTTTTACAACAACTTTGAATGTTTCACGATAAATTGAGATAACTCTTTAATCCAAATTTAAATTTGCAAGAAGATAAGTTTATATTGTTGGCAGACGTCAGTAGTGTTTTCTGCTATATATGATTTAAAACCATAAATCAGCTGACAGATGAAAACTGAACCTAAACTTGTAGGCGTTTCTTTTGGCGTTCAGTATATATTGCTAAAAGTAATGATTCTGATAAAAGCGCTCGAATGTGTGTGCAGGAAGATCTGGGTTTTCGCTGTTTGCAAAATGTTATCATACCTTATTTGCTGTTGCTACATGTAAACTTATATCATGAAACAAAAGAATCGAGATTATTTGAGCGGAAGAAGCTACAGGTAACACATAATGACAATAATGTCTTCTTAACTATATATTTTGCTGGAAATAATTTCAGACAAAGAGTTAATGTCGGCTTTATTGGCGTACTTTTAAGAATCGAAATTTTCTTGTCTAAATTGCTCAGTCATCCTAAGAACAATTTCGTTTGTAGAAATTTTACTGCAGACCGCGTTAAATAAAATAAAGTTCCAGCTAACCAGAGCATTATTTAAACAAACACGTAGGCTTCCTTGTTCTGTAAATGAGGTGATAACGTAAATTCGGGTAAAGTCGTAATGGTCATTAAGTCGTCACTTTCCTTTCCCATAATTTTCACTTTCCTTTCCCACAATTTGACTACGTCATCACATAAGTGGAAGAGCGGCAAAAATTGAATATTTAAATATTCAGCTACATATTCTTTGTCCATAAATATTTGCATGATATAAGCAATTATTAAGGGGTATTATTTTCGACCCTGATCAAACAGTGGGCGACGGAATAGTCCAGATTGAACGGGTTACGGCAAATGAGTTTTAAAACTTTCCGATGCAATGAAAAATCCACCTCAACAAAGGTCAATAATTGTTCAATTGTCAATAGACGCTAAACAAAAGGTTTAAAAAAGTCAAAATAAAATGTATATCAAATGATTCCTTTATTGGAATAGCTTTGAGTGTAAAAAGCTTTTTTGGTTTTGCGTAAAGTTGAAGTACAAAAATGGCTAAAATCTAGGTATGTCGTACAAGTGAGTATAAACACATTGCATGTATAAATTTCACAAAAGTATTATAACCATTTGTTATATCTGGCATTGCATAAGAAGTCATGAAATGTTAGACTTCTAGTTCTTATTAGCAATAAAAACATTATCATTTTCTTAACAGAACCCTCTTCGGGTCAGAAATACCCCCACCCACTTTCATCGTGTACATAATAAGAAACCATCACAAACTGATCTAATATTGCATGACATTACAGCCAACACATAATAGTTTGAGTTTACAAAGTTTAAAGAAAATTGGTTGTGGCCATGAAAACAGCCTTATAGACACTGCTCCTTTACACGCACATAATCCTCGCCCTTTTTATTTTTCATAAGCATACAAGTAAATCGGCCGTGTGAGGAATTTGTAACCCATCAATGTATTAAACGGTAAGCAGATAAATCAGGATAAAATACTGAGATGAAACAGGATCAGCACTCAACTGCAAGAACAACATTAAACCCCTGAAACGCTGGGTCGCAACAAAAAGCACATCATCAAGCTCCAACCAAGTTAAAAGGCTGTTTGGTTCTGAAGAAAAACAGTTTAAAACGGTTTTGCATCTGTCACGCGGCAGTGGTAGGGTATAATTTTATGATCTTTGCAATATGTGTGTCCATAGGACCGTCTGTCTGTGAGTCTGTCTGTCCGCACTTGGTTTCTGATCACTATCATGAGTTAATACAATGTCTATTGTCGGATTTTTTATCACACTTAGTGAGTGGAGAGGCCTGGAGAATAACTCTTTGGGGAGTGCTAATGAGATCATTATGATAATTGCTGAAAGAAAAATGGCTGTTGTCAGCGTCTAAAAAGTATTTTGGCAAATAGCTCCTTTGCTCTTTGAAATATTTTGGTTGACTGAACTGAAGTAAGTTTTCTGTTATACTCAGAATTTAGTCTGACCGGGTCAACTGCTCCTGCTAATGGGCTATATACGGTTGATTTTAGGCATGTGGTTCCTTCCATATTTGGAATCGCTTGGTAAAACTTTCCAGATTAAACTAAAGTAACCTTTATGTTTGGGTCTGACTTGGTTATCTGACCCTGTCACGGGGCTATATACATGTTTAAAAGATGTTTGGGCCAGTAATTCCTTTAATATTTGAAATGTTTCGCTGAATTTTCAGAGATAAGATCAACGTGAGATAAGCTCTCTGTAAAAGTCTGACATTCCACGGAGTTATCTGCCCCTGCCACGTGGCTCTCTACATGTTCAAACAGTGTGTTTTGTCCTGTTTTACTTTATTATTTGGAATATACTGAAACTCAGCATACACAATTTAATTAAATTAGGTTTCTTTAACAATCAGAATTATGTCAAACAGGATTATCTGCTCCTGCAACAAGTTTATATACATGCCCAAATTTGAGTTTGGGGCCTGCATTTTGTTTATTCTTTAGACTAAGTAAAATTTTACAGAAATAACCGAAAAACAATAAGCTTAGTACAATCAGAATTTAGTCCGACAGGATTATTTGCCCCTCTAAGGAGGTATTTATTCATTTCCAAAATTTTGTTTTAAGCCCGTATTTTGTAAACAATTTAGTTTGTCTAAGTGAAATTTCACAGAAATGACCGAAGAAAGGTACCAAGCGTATTGTTACAAAACATGCTGTCCGACAGGATTAACTGCTCCCACGCAGGATTGGGTGTAGATGTGGGCTACATGCATGCCCGAAAAGTAAGTGTTTTGACCATTGGCTGTTCCTTACGAAATCTGATTTCACATAGCCAATTGCCTTTAGAGATCAATGTGTTTAAACGTTTTGAAGAATGACCTCGACCTCTGGTTCACATAAAACTTTATGCGCTTATCTTTTTATTCCACATACCGGCTTGATTCCACATGCTAACTTTAAAAAAAAAAACACATCAAGGTTCCTATGATTCTGTGTAAGCATTTTTCTTTACAAAACCAGAAGGATAAGAAGTATCCAGAGAAAGGACAAAAGCGACTTCTGTAGCTCTGTGTTTATTGTTTAAAGATTTACTCCCTTGATAAAAATAACAAAAAATGCTTTGATGAAATATTTCATGGAATACCTCCGACTTGGTCTAACTATACATTTGAAATAGAGTTTAGATAATAATATTTGATAAAAATGTCTTTAAACAAAAAATAAGTTAAACTTTTAAACGATGGCGGACCGCGGTCGAAATCGCATTATTGGACAAAAATAATGTATTCCTACGTAACAATCACGTGCGCGAATAAGAAAAATACCTGTACATGATCACATGACACGCGTGGTCAAAATCGATATTCTTACAGGCCGTGGGGAAACATGTAATTTGCTAATTTCAAGGTTATTTTCCATTCCACATTTATCGAAAAAACGTGTATTTTCTCAAAACTTGTATGATTAATTATGACACTATTACATATTGTCTAACGAAATTTTGTTAAAATATTTGTTTCTGAAAACATGAAATAAACGAAGGAGACAATCTTTAATGACAGCAAATGCAAACTGTATTTGGCCATTCGCAAAATTACAAACTTTAGCTTAATGTTTGGCACGATAAGTCATTTAAGGTGGTGATTTATGGTAAATGTAAAAATCTGCATAAAACCATAAAAAAGTAAGGTATCTCCCTGAAAGTTAGCAGACTTCTTATTTTTGTTGTTCTTTACAGTTTAGAATACAAAATAGACGTACATGCTGCTTAAAAAAGTGTTTTAAAAAGGAAAGATCAAAGGGTAATTTTCTGCGCAATAATAAAGAAAATTAACATCGTTATTGAAAATTCACGTAGTACTGAAGGTGCCTTATTGCATAATGAAGAGCGACCTAGCAATTATTTATTCCAACTCTTTCTCAAATTGTAATGTAGACCAGATGAAAACGGTAGCTTTTTCTCAAATGTTCAACCATGTTCAAGGTTATGTACACTGGATGCATTTATTAAATATAGGGTAGGCAAGCATACCTATGTAACACCTACAGTATAAATAATACATTACTTACATGATCAGAGGTGTGTAGATGAAATTGTTCAACCTTGTTAAAATAGTCTCACCTGTTTCACCTGTGTGTTTTGACAAAAAAACTTGGACACAGACCACATCTTATTTCATCTGCTCAGCCTGGTAATGTGTGAAAGAGTTTGAAAAAATAATTGCTAGCTCGCTCTCCATTATGAAACAAGGAACTCTCAGCACTAAGTATATTTTAAATAACAATATTATTTTTTCAGATTATTGCGCACAAAATTACCCTTTGATCTTTCCTTATAAAAACACTTTTTAACATTAACAAATGCTGCATTTTGGGAGTCTGAATTGTCAGAAACAACATAAAGAAGGCATATGCTAAGTTTTGGAAAGATCAGTGGTATTTTGAGTGTTTTATGCAGATTTTTGTCTTTGCCCCAAATCAGTGATTATCACCACCTTAAGTCGAATAATTGGGTTCATACTGTCTACGTACAGAAGACTGTTTATTTTCTTCTATTATTTTTTTGTTGTTTTTAGCAATTTGATTTGTTTCGGTCATATTATTTATCCAAATCTGAACAAGTTTGTTGTTCTTGTTTTTATTTTGAGATGGAATGAGTTTATATCAACATTTGGAGAACGGGATCGCGCTCAGGTTAATATAATAAATCATGCCCTGTTAATGAGTAACTTCAAATCACTTCGGCGTCCCGTTTGGATACAGTGCTATCTAATATAATGTTTGTTTATTGATGTGTATTCCCCAATTTTCCCCATTTTCCACATGTATGTATGGAGAAGTACATGTAATCGTTCGTTCTGGTCCAGTTCAAATGTACATATATTTTTATTGTGATTGATAAGCGTTGTTATTACCTCTGAAGCATACGAAATGTCCTGGTTTAAACAAATTAAAATCTTAAAAAGTTCCTTCAAGAGCAGAGAATACATACAGAAGTAGGAACATGGGCCAGACTACGTAGTTTCGGCTAACAAAGCCTCGTCAGTGACCCTGACAATATCTGGTGACGAAACCAGAAAAAAGCATACTGTAATTTCTTAATTTTAATTGGACAGTCGATTCAAAGACTGATTAGTTTCAAAAGGATCCAAATAATATAAAAGACGATGATCTAGAATAATAGTCTAAATCGATCTCAAATTTTACATTTCTAAGAATCTATCCTCTGATCTCAAAGGATGTAAATAAAATATAATCTGCACTATGGATGATGTACGGGGAGACGTTTTACGGCCGCCACACGGCACAACACCAGCTGCAGTGAGGTAAAATAAAAATCTTAAAAAATACTTTTAACGATAACAAACATGAGCTGAAAAACGGTTGATTGTTTGACAAAAGCGATTTTTCTTGTTGTTGCGTTGTTTTTGCATGCATGTCACGTCCGTGCAGGGAACGCATTGTCTAATGTTATTTCCGTTTGAAGTTTAGCAGACACGTGTCCATAAATGTCTTTCGAAGGAAAATATGAGATATGTTGTAACGAAAAGAGCTCCATATAGGGCGGCTTATATTATTCTATCATTTGTCTATAGTGCTTGGCATCGTGTCTGTGACCATAGGGCCGCGACATGACAAAATCAACTCGGCAGATGCCCAGGCTGATCTGAAATGTTCGTTAGGCGCGCATGCCACTTTGTTGGTTTTGTCGTGTCGCGGCTCATATACATTTCGTAAGGTAAAGAGACACATCTTTTTTGTTTTTGCCATCAATTTTACAAGATAGAAAAACTTTGAATCATGTTTTCCTGTTTTATCATATGACGTCGCATCTGAGAGTGTTATAAAGCCATGCATTAAAAACGATAATCCACTAGTGAATTAAATATACAAATTACGTCGTAACGTTTCAAATGTATGTGTTGACGTCCATAAAATGTCGCATAAAGCGATGCATTAAAAACGATAATCCACTAGTGGATTAAATATACAAGTTACGTCGGTAACGTTACAAATGTAGGTGTTGACGTCCATAAAATGTCGCATTTTTCTGCCGGGCCGCGTAGCGCAATCGGTAGGGCACCTGACTCATAAGTCAGAGGTCCTGGGTTCGAAACCCTGTCTGGCCACATACTTTCGTTTCTCCTTCCGCTGATTCAAGAAGGGCAGTTGTCAGTTACTGGCTAAAGTATGTGCACTTAGTCTGGTTAACCGCTTAGGAGGTCTAAGCCTGCCCAGAAATAGTGTGGTTAGGTTAACTGACCGTCCCGACATGACCATAGCTGTTGCATTTGTTTTATGTTCGGTGGTGTTTAATTTATTGTGTTCTCAGTTTAATCCTTCTATCATAAAAATAGAAAATGGGTAAAAATAATTGTTAAATGTTTTTCATATAATTTGCTTAGTCCGTTGTAACCCGTCTGTTGGTCTAAATTATTTAGTTCAATAAAGATAGCTGAGTTGCCATCTATTTGGGAAAGAGCTGCTGACTCGGCTTATCACTTGTAATTTATTGTTTGTTGGGATGTCTTTGTCAATCTTTCCCTTTGATGTTGGGGATAGGGTTTGGGATCTGATTCAGTCAGTTCCTGAAGTGTAGTTACTCTTTAAATTTACCGAGGACGTTAAGCATCAAATCAATCAAAAAAAAATAGTCGCATTTTCTAATGGCGAAATCTTGACGTTTCAGAGCAAACTTCGATAATAAATGCGATTTTAGTGTCATATGATAAATAGAATCTTGCATTCGTGCTCCTGTATTATCGAATTTATTAAACTCGTTTGGGATAATCGATAAAATGCTCGGCATATCCTCGCATCTTATCTTTTTCCCCAATTCGTTTAATATATTTAATAATGCATGAGCACTCATGTTAGATCCTCTATTTCCTCCATGGAGGACGAAGCCCTTTCAAAAGAGGCGGATTACCCTGAAATAAAAAAAGCACCAAAGGAACAAGTTATTTTCTTTAAACTTTCCAGTAGACTAATAGAAAAGAGCGGCTTTTGTTCGCACCCTTTTGTCGGAATGGATAATTTGATACGGTTTACTTTATCAGTATGCTCTTACATTTGATTCTCGGCATCGCAAATAAATGCCCTCTCAACTACAATTCCTTCTTTAGTATCATTTCGCCAAACTAGCTGCGCTTCACAACAGGTGTCCGCCCTCAAAAACCTTAAAAATAGAAAACAAAATGACAGCGTTGCTTTTCCTGAAAATGTATTCATTTACCTTTATAAGGTTTATTCCAATAAAGGAAAAGTTTGGCATGCAGGAACTCGGACAGGCGAATGGCGAAGCAATACTGCGGCCATGGGTTAGTTCCGCTGAGGTGCGGGGGAACGTCGTTACGATAATTGAAATACACACGCGAAGCAGGAAAAGTCAATATCAGACATCCGATGATTTCAGGATTAGTGACTTGATGTGCAAGGTTGTATTTTGTTGAACTTTAGCAGCACGGGCGAATTTCAATGACGGAAGTTAAAAACATATCCGTAGATTGATAAATCATCCGGAAACAGACGCTGTTTGCAGTGTTAGTTTTTACGTCAGTTACCGGATGTATGACCTGTTATTGTTAGTACTTTGGCCTTTACGTGACAGGACCATATTACTACAGGATAAAAAAAGACATTAACAGAATGAAACAATGCAGAAACAAGTAATACAATACACAGTAAGTCATACATGATTTAGAGACAAGACACATGAACTCGTATGAACAAATCAAATATACAGAGGGGATCATAAATGGCAACGAGCTTGAGATTTTAATATCTGGTTGGCATAGAAAGTTATTTGAATTAGATGATATCAAATTACTGTGGACGCTGATGAACCAAACCGCGCAGCATCTAATAATAATGTTACTTCCTTAGTCTCCCTTCGTCCAGCACGGTAGTAATTCCATACGATCATTTGAATGATGTGATTCAGTTCTCAAACAACAAACACATTTTTTCCACTAAAATTCACTGAAAAACTAATATAATAAGAGTTGTTACAGTATGCCATTTTAACATAACTCAACTTTCAAAGTGGAAAGGAATTCACATTTGTACGAAAGGTAGGGGCTCGAATCGTCTTCAAACACTTAGTGATCAAAAATTGTCATACTGTAATAACTCATTAAATTCAAAAGCTTATTTTTACAATGCAGTATTGTATCCAAATAAAGCAGGTGGAATGCAAATGCAAACAGCGTAGAGTCTGGTCTGGCTCTGCACTGTTTGCTCAAACCGATCTGTCAGAATACTTAGATTTTTACGGTGTAAAAGAAGCTCACGGAGATACCCGCGAAGTGCACATACAAACACAGCTCATAGCCTACCACTGACAATGAAGAAGAAAAAACGAGCTACGCACTATATTTATTCGGTTATAAGACGGGAGTTTACCTACCGAAATAACGACAGATATATAAATCAATCTTGAGTAATTCAGCCATAGGTTTTTACCTTCCAAAACAATCGAAAAATTAAGATCCGTCTCATTTTGACCTTCCAAAACAGTCGCAAAAAATAATAATTTTACCGTCTTTTAAGACGGATCTAGATTTTGGGACAATCGAAAGTGCAAAACCTCCGTTTTATAATTGAAGAAATACGGTAATCTCAATGCAAAAACCGCACATTGCATTAGATCTAAGATTTACGACACCAACACTCTACTTTAAAGCAAGATGAACCAGTAATAAGACGCATGTGTTCTATTTACGTCAACGTTTTTTTCTTACAAAACATTATTTAGGTAAAGGTATGGAATTACGCAGAAGGATCTTTGGCTCCCATTACTGAAAGCTTTTTAAATGACGGTAATGGTCGTTAATTTACTGTTTACTTGTAAACAAGGAAAAAAGTAAATCTGATGTCAAGATGAACCCGACTTTTTCAGTATCTATTGTGCAAAGTAAAGACAAATAAATTACTTCCTTACAACAAACATATTTGTGTGTTTCATGGCATACTCGTATGTCAGCCGTTAGAAAAGATATGGTTTGTGGTATTGACCTGTTCTGGTCGCACTTATTAATAATATAGTCATACGAGGGGTGTCGAAAAGATTTGCAAATGGCCTCATGACTTTGTTTAGGGACAAGCTGGGTACAACTGCTTTGCATTTACTAAAAGCACTGCATTTTGGCTTTAAGATGATACCAAACACTATACAAAGACACTTTTCCTTATTGAGTTATAACTCATTTTAATAGGTCCCAGTCATACCACTGGGCTAATTTTATATATAAAATCTTTTCAGTGTTACGCATTCAAGTCGAATATCGTTGTAAATACAAAATTAATTTTTGTCATTTGCTTGTCCATCGTTTTCTACAATATCCATACAGAAGTTAGAAGCGTTGCAACTTTCATCGATTTATTCCTTGCAAAGCAACGCGCAGTTCTAATGAACATTTTGAAAGCTTGCAGACGCTTCGTTTGTGGTATTAATTTGAATTTATTGACAGGTTTTCATTGACCCATGTAAATGCTCTTGCTAACAAGATTTTGAATGCTAATACACTTGTTTTCATTACAAAATCATCAAATTTTGGTAGAAAGTGTGAAATTGCGTCAACATAAAGTACAGATAATCCGTATTTCCGGGTCAGTAGGGAACCTATATTAAAAATAATTTTCGCGATATTTACAGGACAGCATTGTCTGGGCATTGTCTTTTATGAACAAAGATAAAGAAAAATCAAAGACTGCTGATATATAAATTACGGCCTACTAAAGTAAACTTTTGCAGTGTCTTTAGGGTATACCTCTTTCAAAGAAGATAAAAATGCAACCTTTTTAAAAAAAATGCACCGGTTTTTCAGACTTCTCAACGCATATCATAATTGTATGTGTTTCTGCAATCAGAAGTTGTGTCTGTTTGGTGGTTATCGAGAAATTACGTCATTTGCAAAACTTTTCGAACACCCCTCGTATGTGTTCGTTGTTGTTGATGTTGTATTGTTGCTTTACGCCTATGGTAAATCGGGAATGTCAATTAACCCAACCACATTTTTCCTGGATAGTCTTAGGCTTAAGCGGTTAACCAGTACTGAGTGCACAAACCTTCGCCAGCAACTGACAAATGCCCTTCTTAAATCAGCGGAAGGTTATGAATTAATCTCTATGAAAGTAAGTGTTTCGGCCGTCGGAGCGGGGCTGTTTTCGGGTGGCTGTATGAATGGTGACATATATATAGGCGGCGTTTTGAAGCTCCTTCGGCAACATGGTTTACATAGTCATTATGATTTTGTATTTAGAAAATTACCTGCCATGTTGATATGCATACTATTGTTGTAGGGGAAGGGCTGTAACTAATGTTGTGAGAACATGTAGCCCGACCCCTTTGCTATGTTATTTAGGCAATAAAATATGTTTAAAGTGGTCGGACCGGTTATCGAACCGGGGACCTCTGGCTGTTGAGTCAGACGCGCTACCGACTGTACGTCGCGGCCCGGGGCATATGTGTCCGTTAAAGGTACTCGATTTGGAAGCATTCTGTTATCTCGAAAGTACTGTTGAGTTTTCAGTCCACTCTTACAGGCCCCATTGCTCTATCAGTTATGAAAACTTTTATCGTGAGGAATTGCTGCAAGATTCGCTCTGCAGTTTTGTCATTGTAAATGACCATGATTTGTCCACTTAAAACCAATGAATCAGCATTGATTTTCAAATAAGCAAGTTTTGAAAATGATTTGGGTCATTTTAGTTCGGAACTAGAATGACCTACTTTCGATACCATAAATCGGTAAAAAAACAATGTACAAGCGTGGATTCCCATTCAATATCCCGCCTACGTTTATATACATTGTTAGACGGGAACCAGCATAGGAACCTTTGTTTCGTTGAGCGATTTGTCATTTTTCAAAACCTTGTCTGCTCTACTTTTAGCCAGTTAGCTGACTCAATATGTGCACATCACCATACATTTTGGCACATCACCATACATTTTGTCACAATACCTGGTGTTTGAACTACTTTTCATAATGATTTGTGTTTATACGTTTTTACCATCCATACATCTATGGAGACATTATGTCTGTGCATTTCTTTGTGTCGGGGGTGGACTGGTGGTGCGATGGTGCTGTGTATGACTTCTAATTTGGAACATTGTAGGACAAGGGCCTCCTGTGCTTGCAACAGGTGCGAGTTGGGGTTGTTTGAACATGTTTTCTCTCGTCTATCATTTCTCTTCTTTCTCCCTCTCTCTGGGAGACGGCCCGATATAGACTGAAATACTTCCTCAAAGGGCCATTAAACCCAAAAGAATCAAACAATAAATTAACCATTCCTTTATGTCCATACACGTTCCATAGGAACAGCAAAGGCTCTGATCGGACTGCTTGGAAGTGCAGGCTGGTCTGAGCCTTTACTGGGTGCTAATGTGTTAAGGCACAGTTTTGCTTGAATCGATTTATCACCAAATGGAGGCATGATAAAGTTAACCAGTATCTTAAATTTCCTGGAGCTAAAAATAAATATTTTTCACCATAACATGGCGGCTCACATAGAGTTTTGTAGAAAGGCATCAGTAATGGTTCAGCTATTTCCTTGAGTTGGTTTAAAATCCACAAATTAGCCCAAACTATGCAGGGATACACACGCAAGCATTGACAGAATGACCTCACTAATGCTTGAACCGATCTTAAATTAATTAGTATACATGTAGTCGTAAATAAGTAAACAGTGAGCGAAATTTGATGAAGCTTGAACTATTAATGAATCAGAGCTACTTCTGCGTAGGACATAAATTCAAAGAAAATGCTTGTTGATAAATTTCCAGAAGAGCTGCGTTCATAAACTTCCACTTAGTGAATATAATGAAAAATCTCAAATAGTTCCAACATGGCTCCTGCTGGACTGGTTAGTTAGCCAGTATTAACGTATGCCACTTTAAATAGTAAAAGTAGTTTGTTTATAAGAGAAACTCATAGATTCTGCAAAGTTGCACGCACGCCGGCGTATGCATGCTTCTAGCTGCAGTCGTCGTCTTGACAATTTTAACAATGTTTCTGTACAATTTTATTAGAAAACAAAACTCAAGTATATAACGAAGAAACAATATGCACAGCATGTTAAGCTTCTATTATCTTCAAGTTTCGCCTATTTTTATTGTTTTGGATGGGCTGTACTTTTAGACTGTTAATATATCTTTATGATTATTTTGGCGGCATCATGCGAAGGTGTGTTTAGCATGTTTGCGAACAGCGAAGACTAAAACAAGCTTGTTAAACGTGCCGTACAGCTAGGCTTTCTTTCTGCGTAGGTATATCTTTCGCCGGCCAGAGGTTTCAAGACACTCCCTGGAAAAGTGGGTGGGGTAGAATATTTGATCCTAAATTTTGACTTGCTTACTTGATGAGTGACATGGAAAGTACAATCGATAGGAGACATATATAGCTACACAATATATGACAATTATTTTTATAATGACGTCAGAGATCACGGCGTAGGAGTCACTCTACCAAGAAACATGAGCACGAGCTTGTTTCTTTTATTTTTCATATTTTTTTTTTTTTGTTTTTTTTTTTTTTATTTTATGTTATTTTTTTTTTTTTTTTTTTTGGTTTTCGATTTTGCTACAGATCTTTCTCTCTTTTCTTCTCTTTTTCTGTCTCTTTTCTTGTTTTCCTTTTAATTGCACGTTTATCCCATACTTTTCTTTTGGCCCAGCTTGTTTAGTTAGATTAGTGGTTGTGCACCCGGCACAGACTCAGGTCAGCCTGCGCATACGCCCTGTTTGATCAGTTTCTTCGCTAAGCGCTTAAAGGGCAGCCTGATGGTCGAAACTACCTCAATACGGACAGCGAAGACTCTGATGCCCAGGCTGATCTGAGTCTTCGCAGGACACACATGCAACTTTGATGATTTTCTCATGTCGCGGCTGATATAATTATTGCTTATGGTACGATTCTTAGTTTGTGAAATCTTGTGCGGACTAAAGCAAGAAAAGTGTTTAAAATAATTGATTAAGATGTCTTGACAGATCATTTTACAGTATTCGAAACTATGCTGAATTTAATTGATTGGTTATTAAATAAAGGACAATTTTGTTGTTGTTTTTACTCCTATACAAAGACTCTGCTTCTGCAATGAAGTAACACTTTTGTTCACTCAGGCTCCAAATCAGCATTAATCGTTGTTTTATGCTCGATCAAGATTCTTTTGCGGTCTGTATGTCTGCCAGGTTTTAGAGCAAGCCATGATTTTATATTTGTTTAGTATCTAAGACTTGCTTCTAGCCAACACATCATCAAAAATTTCTATCTATTCTTTGGTCCTTTTTAGTAGCATATATCTGAAAAATTTGCAAATTAACAAAACTAGAGATTTAAGGCTTCGTTGCCATGACAACAATGATCACCCCTCGTATTGCTTAAACCTTAAAGAAATTACTAATTACTCCATCCCTGCTCTTGTCTTTTATTTCATGATGACTAATTTGATATGAGAGCAGTTTCAACATGAAATTTATAATTACAAGGAAACGACTTCTTTCAAGTAATATGGATCACATTTGAAGACGCGCATAATAGGTACAACAAGAAAACGGCGCGGCAATTTGTTCCGTAAAATGTCGCTGTTCTATTACGTTCCGCAAAATAGTAAAAGACAGGCATCCGCCAAGTCTGATCAAAGTCTTGGCTGTCCGCATGGAGCTAATTAAGATCTTTTGATACCCTCTAAGGACACAGCAAAGACTCTGACCAGACTGGGCAGCTACCCAGCGCGATCGGAGACTTCGTTTGGCCAACATGCCACTTTGTTGGTTTTGTCATGTCGCGGTGTCAAACTATCCTTTCAAACTAAATGTACCCTTGTCGAAGACAAACAGAGTAGCATCCAAAGAAGTATATTTAACTGGGCCCGGTTGTTTAAAACTAACTCAAATATGCCAACATTTTTTGTTGAAAAAATGTGAGAAGCTTTTGCAATACATTTTTTGTTGAAAAAGTGTGAGAGCTTCTCACATTTTTTTCAACAAAAAATCAGTGTATCTAGTTATAAATTCATAAAATACTTAACGAGTTCGTTAAGCTAACGATGTTTTGAACAACTGGGCCCTGGTTGTTAAGAGGGGACTCCTGATGCATCAACCATCGCACATGGCTGTTAGATATTAATATATCAATGAGCGTAGAGGCTCCTAGCACACAGTGAATCACGTATCAAGAATAAACACTGTAATGAAACTAGGGGTATATTCGGTCTAATTACTTGGGTAAACCCGAGTGGTACCGAGGTAGTCCTCGGGCTACTCGAAAATATGCTTTCAAACATATAAAAGTTTGTAGTAGTGGTTTACATGTTTTGAATGCACAGTCAGTCAAACGGAACTTTGGATTACGTTTGATATCTCACAGTTACAAGTAGTGTGCTGTTTTAATGTCTCGGAAAAACGCTCTTTAATAAGCGGATGTAAATATGAATGCCTCGCTCATAAACTGCTTCTAGCTTCTTCAATCGTTTCGCTATCGCAGCTAAGGTCTGTTCGTTGTCGTATCGTGTCTTATATCGGAAATCACTAATACTACCGACGCCTACCAAATCTAGGAAGGTGGGTTTACATTTTCGATTTTAATTTGACGTCACGTCGCATGACTCAAATATAGATTACTGATGCAGTAAATGGATACGTTCCGCTGAGCACTTGGGGAGCATCGTTATGAGGATAGAAACAACATAAATACGCCCATGGCCCAGGTTAGTATTACTTTAAGAGAGTATCTTTACATACTAAATCCAATAGCATATTCAGCAAGGAGTAGTTTTGTTGTAGGGTTCCATACTGGACAAATTGATAGTATTTTCTGCATTATTACTCAAAAATGTCCTAACTTATTTTAATATATTAATATATGTTTCTAAGGTGTGGCATCCAAGTCAACAATGATTGTTATGTCGAGACATCACCTCTGGATTTGTGGTACATTTATCAACGTAAACACAAACGATGTCCCGTAAACATGTATTTATTCGGTCATAAAACGGTGGGGTTTTTTCCATCTTTAGAATGACCCCAAGTAATATATCAGCCTAACTTCCAAATTCTGCTATGAAATGGGGTTTTCCTTTCTAAAACAATCCCAAAAATCAAGATCGGTCTTAAGAAGACGGATCTAGATTTTTGAGATTGTTTAGGAAGGGAAAATCCGTAGTCCTGTGACTAAAGAAATACTGTACTCAACTCCTGCCGAAATACCGGAGATAATGTAAAATTTTCGCGGATTTGCCCCAAAAACATAAGGATTAATTTTCGCCTGTTCAAATTGTCATTACCTGCTAATTACCAGCTAACATATAATAATTGAGCCGAAAATAAAAGCTCTTACATCTACCTACTTTTAAGGTTTTGTGGGGCGCTTTGAATACCGCAAACCATATATACTCCTCGCCAAAAGTTTAGAAAATTATTTGTTAAGTTAGCAGCAAAAATAACTGATAAAGGGGACTTCTTATAAGTAAATAAATGTGTGGTTATGGATCCTATCCGAAGCAGTATTGTACAATGAAAACACCTACACACTGGATTTTTGAAATCCTGTAGCTGTTTGGATACACACCGACAACAGTTAAGACCACCGTAATTAAAGTATAATTTTTGACACTTTTTATAGTGCGTCCAAAACATCATCAGTTTTATTATTTCACTTACCAAATTACCATAGTCTGTAGACGACATGTTAAATCGTAACTTGCTACATTGATTGTGTCTCAGTCATTTCTAAATCAGGCATAGAAGAAACTTTTGTCAATATTTATATTCTTAATCATTAACAGTGCAATTATCCTATGAATTCTTATCATTTTCGTCATACTGAAAGTAAAAAGTATGCAAAGACCAGGAACTGAAACAATCATAATCCAAATCCAGCCCTCAAACCATAGTTGGAAACAACTAAGATTACAAATAATCAAGATACAGAGAACATATGGCCAACCGAGTGAGCAGCTTGTTCCCAAAAGGTGGCCACTCAGCAACCCAAACCGAACCAAAAATAATAATAACATACATAAGGTAAAACATCACAGAATCTCTGACACCAAAAACAGGCAACAAAGAACCACAACAGAACTACCGCCTTGGAACGGTCAGTAATGAATTACTGGGGGGCTTAAATCGATTTTACAGGCCCAACCTCACCCTCAGTTTCTGAAGTGGTACAAAACATTTAGTTGGTTGTTCGGTTCGCATGATAACCCTCTAACTCGTCAATGAATCATCACGGTAAACACATAAATCAAAATTCAACACCATGAAGAAGCAAAGACGAGGACACAACAGATACAACGGGCCGTCTGACAGGTGGAGATCCCTGTCCTGCCAAACAACCCCACTGGAAATCTGAAGCAAAAGAAGGTCACCAGTTGAGCCCCAGTGGACCAAGCAACAGACAAAAAGGCTCCGGTCCCAACCAACTAAAATATATAGCTTTAGGTCGGGGCCATCATAGAGTCTGACGACCGATCCCCCGGTGTGCAATTAAAGAGTGCAGCAAAGCTATCAACCGTGATTGGGTTAATCACTAAGCATGCAGACTGTCGCATAACATTTAAATTATAGCCAATACGTTTGTGACGTATTATTATTTTTCGGAATTGATCAGAAAAATCAGTCCTACCCTTAATCTTTTTGAAAACTGTCGGTCTTTGATACTGGCACTTTAAACGGGGGGGGGGGGGGGATCAATAAGATGAGTTTTCTGCATCCTACCAAAGTTTCCTTTTTTTAACTGATAGTATACCCCAATGTGTCTAGTTTATTGAACCATATGTGACTTTGGTCGGAAAGCCCTACTTATGGGTCCACAGAAGTGGATGGGTAATCCAACATGGTTTTAGCCTGTTTTGTAAAATGGTTTTAGCCTGTTTTGTAAAATCATTCTCATTTGGTAGAAGAGTATAACAGACAGACGGGATTTGATAAAATGATTACCAGAAAATCTTAAGTATATTTCCATATTTTTGACATTCAGCATTTTTTTTATATTTTTGTCCTCAATTTTCAATATTTCTTGGCATCATTGTTAAATAAATTGACCAGTTATTATTAAACTCATGTCAAGGAAGCACCTTGACCAGGACAATCGGATAACGTGACCAGAATTTCACAATGGCCTAGTTTTCGTGGTTGACTGAACACATAAACTTGCTTGGAAGATGGTTTTCATTCAATTTTATGACCTAGAATAACGATTGATTGATTGATTGATTGGTTGATTGATTTCCTCCTTAACGTCCACGGTAAACAGCTAAGGTCATGTCGGGACGGCCAGTTAACCTAACCACACTATTCCTGGGCAGGCTTAGACCTCCCAAGCGGTTAACCAGTACAAAGTGCGCATACTTTCGCCTGTAACAGACAACTGCCCTTCTTGAATCAGCGGAAGGAGAAACGAAAGTATGTGGCCAGACCGGGTTTCGAACCCAGGACCTCTGACTTATGAGTCAGGTGCCCTACCGATTGCGCTACGCGGCCCGGCCTAGAATAACGAAACTTTGGTCAAATTACTATTTTAACTGCTATATTATGACCCACATCCCAGCCACTAAAGGTGAGGAAATACATATTGGCTTCAGTGCGGATCTCCTTGGCGTCTCTATCTGTGTCTGTGTCACATATTAAGTCCTTCTGTGACCTTGGAAACAAGGTCAATGTCATCGAAATCTGACCACATCTTAAGCTTGTCATAATGATATACCCATGCAAGTATTGTGGAATTGCTCTTATTGTTTCACTGTTTCACATTTAATAAAATGATTAACAGAACATCCTAAAATGTGTTTCCATATCATTTTATTTGGTTTAATTTTAACCTCTGATGTCAAAAAAGACTTCCTTTGACGTCCAGCATTTTTTTATATTTTGTCCTCTATTTTCAATTTTTCTTGGCGTCATTGCTATATAAACTGACCAGTTATCATCAAACTCATGTCAAGGAAGCCCCTTGACCAGGACAATCGGGTGATGCTACCAGAATATCGAATGACCTACTTTTCATGGTTGACTAAAGACATTTACTTGCCTGGAAGATTGTTTTGATTCAAAATTATGATGAAGGGATACGTTTGAGTTTTAATGCAGATCCCGTCGTCGTCTGTGTTGTTGTCGGCGTGACAGTATGTACCCGCTATATTTCTTGAATCAGTGGGTGGAATTTCACCAAACTTGCATCTGTGGAATTTGATCAAACTTGCTTGGATATACAATCGGGACAAGCTAAGCAGCTGATTTGGTTTTATCTAATTTGTCCCATTTTCAAAGGTCTCGGGAGGTCTTAAACTGTTAAATTTTCTGCATCGGAGTAGGCGTGACAATTTCCTGTACCTACGATACAATAACAATAAGATCAATTCCACAATACTTGCATGGATATACATGTATCATTATGACAAGCTTAAAGGATGGTCAGATTTCGATGACCTTGACCTAGTTTCCAAGGTCACAGAGGAACTTAATATGTGACACAGATACAGACGCCAATGAGATCCACACTGAAGCCAATATGTATTTCCTCACCTTTAGTGGCGGGCGTGTGGGGCATAATATAGCAGTTAAAATAGTAATTTGACCAAAGTTTTGTAATTCTAGGTCATAAAATTGAATGAAAACCATCTTCCAAGCAAGTTTATGTGTTCAGTCAACCATGAAAACTAGGTCATTGTGAAATTCTGGTTACATCATCCGATTGTACTCGTCAAGGTGCTTCCTTGACATGAGCTTGATGATAACTGGTCAGTTTGTTTAACAATGATGCCAAGAAATATTGAAGATTGAGGACAAAATATAAAAAAAATGCTGAATGTCAAAGGAAGTCTTTTTTGACAACATATGTTCAAATTTAACCAAATAAAATGATATGGAATTATACTTTAGATGTTCTGTTAATCATTTTATCAAATCCTTTCTGTCTGTTGTACTCTTCTACCAAATGATAATGTTTTTTTTTGTTGTTTTTTTCCCCGTTTCTGTTCTTTATTGTCCCCGTCAATAGGTATGTTGTGGGTCGGGGATCCATCCCACCGCACACCTTACATTCCTATTGCATGCTGTTTGCAATGAAACCAACAAAAAAGGAATTAACAATGATGTTAGCATGCTCTTAAGGAAAAATATTGCTTATATAATAAAGGGAACTATGCATACATTTTATGTACATGAAATACTGGACAAAAGATTTTTTCTGACTCAGCGTAAAAGCATATTCATGTACAATTTTTAATTTTCTTTTTTTTTTTTATTTTTTTTTTTTTTTTTTATATCGAAAATTAGTGTTAGTAGAATATAATGGACAGTGGGATCATAACCTCAACTTAGATTTTTTTATTCAAATTCATTTATTATTTACTAGTTTGCAAGTCTTAAAAATTTTTCAAGAAACTGCCAGTTTTCTACCTAAGCTTCACAAAAAAACGTATAAAGCTAGATTCATTGCCAACTCTAGCTCTTGTACTACTACAGAATTATCTAAGTTATTAACTTCTTGCCTCACTGCTGTTAAATCTCGTGTCATTTGGTACTATGAGACAGTGTATGAGAGGTCAGGGAAAAATATGTTTTGGTCTATAAAAAATTCTGGTGAGGTACTTAGTAAACTGAAGTCAAGAGGGTTCCGTGCGACTAGTTTGTCCACTTATGATTTTTCTACTCTTTATACCACATTACCCCATAATTTAATAAAGGAAAAACTTGTTGATTTGATTGAGAGGGCCTTCAAAAAGTTCTCCAAAAATGAAGATACCCTTTATATTGCCTGTAACGATAAGACAGCGTTTTTCACTTCTACTGACCGTAAAATATATAGAGGATATAGTCTTTGGTCATGTCAGAATGTATGTGACGCCTTATCATATCTCTTAGATAATATTTACATCAGATTTGGTAATAAGTTATACAGACAAATTGTTGGTATTCCGATGGGTACAAATTGTGCTCCTCTTGTGGCCGATTTGTTTTTATTTTGTTATGAAAGAGATTTCATGACTTCTCTTTCGGTTGATAATCAAGCTGATATCATTGAGGCATTTAACTCTACCTCTAGATATTTAGACGATCTTCTGAATATTGATAATCCTTATTTTGAAAGCATGGTTAACCAAATTTACCCACCTGAACTTAAATTGAATAAAGCTAATACTTCAGATATCGAGGCCCCCTTTTTGGATTTACATCTATCTATTTCTAACGGTTTTGTATCTTCTAAAATTTATGATAAACGTGATGACTTTGACTTTGATATAGTTAATTTTCCATTTTTGGATGGTGACGTTCCACGTCGTCCCTCTTATGGAGTGTATATTTCTCAACTTATAAGATTTGCTAGAGTGTGTAGTCATGTAGATGACTTTAATGCTCGTAATAAATGTTTAACTGCTAAACTTCTTCAACAGGGCTATCGGTATCATAAGCTTAGAAAGGCTTTTTCTAAATTCTATCGCAGACACCATGAATTGGTTTCAAAATTTGATGTCGGATTAAAATTTCTTTTACACCAAGGCCTATCGGAACCAGAATTTTATGGTGACTTAGTATACAAATTCAAAAAGATTAAGGGTAGGGCTGATTTTTCTGATCAATTCCGAAAAATAATAATACGTCACAAACGTATTGGCTATAATTTAAATGTTATGCGACAGTCTGCATGCTTAGTGATTAACCCAATCACGGTTGATAGCTTTGCTGCACTCTTTAATTGCACACCGGGGGATCGGTCGTCAGACTCTATGATGGCCCCGACCTAAAGCTATATATTTTAGTTGGTTGGGACCGGAGCCTTTTTGTCTGTTGCTTGGTCCACCGGGGCTCAACTGGTGACCTTCTTTTGCTTCAGATTTCCAGTGGGGTCGTTTGGCAGGACAGGGATCTCCACCTGTCAGACGGCTCGTTGTATCTGTTGAGTCCTCGTCTTTGCTTCTTCATGGTGTTGAAATTTGATTTATGTGTTTACCGTGATGATTCATTGACGAGTTAGAGGGTTATCATGCGAACCGAACTACCAACTAAATGTTTTGTACCACTTCAGAAACTGAGGGTGAGGTTGGGCCTGTAAAATCGATTTAAGCCCCCCCCCCCCCCCCCCCACCCCCCCCCAGTAATTCATTACTGACCGTTCCAAGGCGGTAGTTCTGTTGTGGTTCTCTGTTGCCTGTTTGTGGTGTCAGAGTTTCTGTGATGTTTTACCTTATGTATTTTCTTATTATTTTTGGTTCGGTTTGGGTTGCTGAGTGGCCACCTTTTGGGAACAAGCTGCTCACTCGGTTGGCCATATGTTCTTTGTATCTTGATTATTTGTAATCTTAGTTGTTTCCAACTATGGTTTGAGGGCTGGATTTGGATTTGGATTGTTTCAGTTCCTGGTCTTTGCATACTTTTTACTTCTAAAAAGATTTTTAATACATTTTTATTTGCTGCAATTTGTTTATGGATCCAGTAAAACATTTTAAGGGTTCTCTCAAATGCAGTTATATTCAGTGTTTGTTTCATGCATGTTGCACTATATATATAGTATTTCATTTCCATTAAAAGAAGTTGCCTCTCTGGAGCGTTTTTATAGTTTTCAAGCCCAAATATAAACTCTTTCTTAGAATATAATAAATATATATCTATAACATTAAATTTTTGTTTAACACGATGTAAGAATTCTTGAACTTTATGGCAATCCCAAAATAAATGTTCAATGGTCTCTTCTTCATTTTTACAGAATGTACATAAATTGTCATTACTTGCATTTATTTTACAAAGAAAAGTATTTGTTGCCAAGATTTTGTGATTGATTCTAAACTGAAACCATTGAAGTTTTGAACATTTTGTGACATAAAAGGGCATTTCATAGATATTTTTCCAGTCTTCTTTTTGAATATCATAAGTCCTATTCCATCTAATCTGACCTGTAATACTTTCTTTATTTTCAGTCATAATGTTATATATATCTTTTGTCCCTTTCTTACACTTAAGAATAACATTAACATGATAAGGAATAACTGGTGTACACAGTTTTGTGGTAACAATTATTTTATTTGCTTGTATTATGGATTTTAAAGAGGCTCTTAGTCCATGATATTGAAGAAAATTTATATTTATATTATATTTATGTTTTAATTGCTCAATTGTATAAAGTTCCCCATCATCATTAAAGAAATCATTTATAATTCGTATTCCATTATTATACCAGTTTTTGTTGAAAAACCCATTTCCCCCTATGTTAATTCTATCATAGTAACAAGCACAGGCCAAAAGTTTTTCTTCAGTATTAATTTGTATTAATTCTATAAATCTACCAAGTGCCAAAATACATCTTTCCAAAACAAGTTTTTTATATCTTTACACTGATTATTTATAAATCTAAATCCAAAACTAAGACAATTTGACATATTAAGTTTCATATTAATAAATTGTTGCCAATTTCTATAGTCAGTGGTTAAAATTCTCCTAATCCAAGTTAGTTTCAATGCATCAAGAAATTTATAAACGTCTATCATTTTTAAACCTCCGTCAGTATAATTTCTTGAAAATACCTGTCTTTTGACACGTGGAGGCCCATTCCATACAAATTCTTGAAATATATTATTAAGGGTTTTTAACATATCCTGATTTGGGTTTGGAAGAGTCAGAAATAAATGATTAAACTTTGGTAATAAAAGGGATTTAATCACAGTTATCCGTCCTATAGGGGTCAAATTACGACGCTTCCAAAATAACAATTGTTTTTTCAATATGGTTATCCTTTCACTGAAATTTGTTTCTAACATACTATCCAAATTTACAGAAAAATCAATACCTAGTAATTTAAATGAGCTTTTACCCCATACTAGTTTGTATTTTGTTTTAATGGTGTCCTGACTATATTTTTTAAGACCTATCCAAATAACTTGAGTTTTCTCATAATTGATTTTAAGACCTGATACTGCAGCAAAAGCTTCTAGTTCTTTAAATGTTTCAATTAATGATTCCTTAGAACCGTCTAAGATTAACCCTGTATCATCTGCGTATCCAAAAAATTTTAATGATTTGTTCCCTATTTTTATGCCTTTTATTTGTTCATTTTTTCTAACTTTCAGTGCTAGTATCTCTGCACACAAAATGAAGATATAAGGAGATATTGGATCTCCCTGTCGACAGCCACGTCCTAAATAGAAGAAGTTTGACAGATGTCCTGACTGGTTTATTGCTGACTTTGAATTTTTTATGAAATACATTTATCTAGTTTATAAAAGAGGATCCAAAATTTAGTGCAATCAAAACTTTGTTTATGAATGCCCAAGACAATGAGTCAAATGCCTTTTTAAAATCAATAAGTAATAGTAGACCAGGAATATTATTTTCTTCTGTATATTGCATTAAATCATAGACAAGCCGAATATTTTCTCCTATAAATCTACCAGATATGAATCCTGTTTGGTCAGTATGTATAAGCTTATTTAGAAATGGTTTCATACGATTTGCAATACAGCCGGAGGCAATTTTAAATACTACATTCAAAAGAGTAATAGGCCTCCAGTTTCGAAGAAATTCCCTAGGTTTATTTTCTTTGGGGATACATGTAATTATGCCTTCTCTCTGAGTAATGGATAGTTCTCCATTATGGAAACCGTAATTCAATGAACGTACCACAAAATGGCCTAATTTTTGCCAAAAAACTTTGAAAAATTCCGATGAAAAACCATCAGATCCAGGAGATTTATTGTTTTTCATATTACGGAGGGTCACTGATGCCTCTTCTAAAGTTATGTCTCCTTCCAAAGTATTTGATTCCTCATTAGTCAACTTTTGTATTGTATTATCTTGCAAGTATGTATCAGAAAGCAAATCCTGTAAATCTGTATCATTATTTTTATACAAATTAGAATAAAAGGTCTTAGCCTCGTCTAAAATTTGAAACTGATCATAAATTATTTTTCCACAATTAGAATTTAATTTGTACATTGTTTTATTCACAAAATTTCTATTTTCCAAATTACAAAAGAATTTACTTGGCTTTTCCCCTTCCTCAATCCACTAAGCCCTTGACCTTATTACACACCCCTTCATTTTGTCATGTCTCATTTTTTCCAGATCTGACTTTAAATCCTCTAATTCATCTTGTTTGTCTTCAGTTAGATTCGCCTCAATTGTTTGGATATTTTGTTTTAGTTCTGTCTCTTTCTGGTCTTTTTGTTTTTTCCTAAATGATGAAAAAGAAATTGACTTACCCCTTAACTCCATTAAAAGTGTTTCAAGAAAAAGTTGGTCATTTATAATAAACTGTATTTCCTCATTAGGTATATTGTCTATGTTTTCTAGATTATAAACTGGAAGGGCATATTGCTGTTTTACTTGTTTGATTTTATCGTTTATTGCATTTAGGTACTCTATATCACTTAAAAGGGAGTTATTATGTTTCCACAAGGGTTTTCCTTTAGTTATGTCCTGAAAGTTGAGTTCTAACAATATAAGTGAATGATCAGACCTATAACTTATTCCTATGTCACACTTATTTACATGATGTTGAATGTCCTCTGAGACCACAAAGAAATCAAGACGTGACTGTTGAAAAGGAGTCTTTCTCCTCCATGTATATCTTCGTTTCAGTGGAGACAAAATTCGAAAAGGATCTGATAAATTTCTCGCTTCCATTTCGTCAAGTAATATCTGTCGTGCTTTTTTATTATTTATCTGTTTATAATTACAGTAATCAAGTTTAGGGTCTAGAACTAAATTAAAATCTCCACAAATTATTATTGAATCATTCTCTAATTTATCAATATCCTCAAAAAGTGACTTAAAAAATTGTGGATTATCATTGTTGGGACCATAGACAACAGCTAGAGTAAATCTACTATTCTGTACAGAGATATCTAAAATCAAGTAATTAGCATTGTCTTCTTTAATGAGATCATGAATTTTATAATCAAGGCTACTGTTAAAAAGTATTGCTATACCTCTGCAGTTTGAAGTTTTAGAATTAAAGACACAATCAGAGCCCCACTGCAGACTAATAAATGTTTCCTCCTTTGGAGTAAAATGTGTATCTACCAAACAATATATATCAGATTCTATCTCTTTTAAATGTTGAAATACATCAATACGTTTACCGTTATTACTAAGGCCCTGGCAGTTATAACTTGTAATTCTAACCAAACTCATGATAAACTATTTTATTTATAATTAAGTATGATATGGCCCCACAGTCCATTATTTGCAGTTTACACTTAACCTTCAGTTCTTCATGTGTGCAGTTAAACGGGAATACTTTTACATATAACAAAAAAACATTCAACACCAAAGGAAAAAAAAAAAGAAAAAAAGATCTAAATATATTGTACTGTGGTCTGTTCTGCCACCAAGCCACAGTTACAATACACAAAAGCTAGGATGCAGCCAAAATGGAAAACAATAAAATAATTAAATTCGACACATACCTCTATGCAACTGAGCCTACATTTAATGTTTTTGGAATTCTTGTGAGAATATCATAGAAACATGACATTTTATGGATAGATGCATTCACAGTCAACTCCCCGGTGTCTCAACGTTGAAATAAATCTCTAACTACTGATGTCCCACAGCAAATCCTCTGATCCCAGAAAATCTACTATGAGATACCAGCAGTCCGATCCATCTGGAACCAAAAAGCAACAGGAAAAATGTTGATGAAATACAATGAAATACATTCGTTGTTATAAAAGGGCACTTTGAGTTACATATATGTGCCAGTGTTTGAGAGTTGACTGTATGGTTATATATACAAACTATGAAAATTCAAGATTATGTACAGTATATTCAAATCCCTTAGCCTTCTCCAAATACTGTATTTACCCTGTTTCATAAGAAACCCTCTGTGGAAAAATGATTTTGCAAACACCGTAGATACAGGTCAGACTGCTCCTGGAGGAGCACCCCGACCTGGCTCCACGATGTTTGCCATTCCAACAAAAGTCTGTTTGAATAAGGGCATGAGAAATATTTTGTCATATTATGGAAATAATGCTTCATTTTTTTTTTAGCATAACAGAGTTACACTACCTAGTATATATTTTTAAAGTATCAGTCTTTTCATCAGGACAATTCTGTATACCATTTTTTATATTACTGTTAATGCCATTGCCGTTTGGTCATATTTTTAGTGAAAACGCAGAAAAAATACAGAATATTAAAGTATCGCATTCTACAAAGCAAAAGTTTTCACTTGCCAGTTTCATAGGGACCTTTTTCATTACCGCAATGAACTCAAAAAACTTCGGACACCCTAAGGTCGGCAAATCCTTGTTTGGAAACTCCGAGAAAGAAGATTCTGCACAGGTCAACACATCCAAATGGCAAAATATTGTAGACCACAATCCTTCAGGAGCAGCCTGATCCAGGTCCACAACATTTGCTCAGACCCGTTTGTCCGAATATTTAGGGTCACTACCGTAAGCCTTCCTTTTTATAAAAATATTAATCAGCATTCTATTCTATTCAGCATATCAGAAGCAAGCCAAATGCCATTCAAACTAACTTAGCCATAACCTGTTAGCAAATTCTAGTTGTTGTCCCATTACAAACAAAATTGTCATGAAGTAAAGATGCAGCAATGACATAAATACCACAGTAACTCCAACAAACACCCCTGCTTGAATAAACATTCTCCAATTCTTTTCCGCAATATAGTGGAGCAAATATGTCGGGCTATCTTTCAAGGGGGTGGTCTACGGAGTGTAACATTTGTTTTTGTATATCAGAATGATCGCCTAGGTCTATAATTATCAAATTCAGCGTTTGCCACTTTGGCAAACCTTGCATAACTCTGCAATGGCCAGTTATTTACGTTACCCCGTTAGATTTTAAATATCAAACATATATATTGAAGTCAATAAGAAATGTGTTTAAACAATATAAATGTATCAAATATTAATATTTTCTGCAAGAATGATTAGTATGCTATAAATAAGGCTGCTTAGAAAACAGCTCAGAGCTTCTATGCTGTTATTTTCGTTACAATATATTATGTACCCCTCAAAAATTTAAAATGTAACTTAGGTTGTTGCATGAACAAACAGTTTGTGATAAAATAGCCCAAAGTTCTTCCATTTTCTAATTGTCCCTTTAAATACCTTTCTAACAAAACAAATTTGAGACCTCTAGCTTCTATACTTTGTCAAATATATACTGTTGAACATGATTACACCTATTCCCTGTTGGTGGCTGCAAAGCCATTTTCTCACAATTGTTCGTACAAAAAATGGCTAATGAGTTATTTTAAACTGACAAATTGGCCCTTATGAAATAAGATCATGTAATACATGACATAAAACAACAGTTCACATTTTTGTTTTGACTTTGCAATGCATATTTTAACCACAGTAACGTACTTAACAAATTAAAATGTTTGATTAAAGCATAGATCATTCCCACCACAAATATATCTTTTTGAAATTCTGACTTTTAAACAGCACAGTTGTGATGACAGTACATGTAGTTGTTATTTATTGTAAAGTAAGAGTTTCATTGCCTACTTAGACACAAAACAGTGTTATCTACACGACTTGCAAAGCTTAGGTTCAAATGAAGCATCAGTCTGTGAATTAATCTGTACATGGAATATATAAATATATTTTTATTAATAGCCAAATGACACTTAAACAAAACCAAAAGTGTCAAACCATTCAATCATAGCCTACGGCTTTGTACTCAGGAAGGTAACGTTAATAACCTTTATTTCCAAACAGCCCCTGAAATTAAATATTACTACAGCCAAATATGTGTAAGTTTTATTATTTTAAGCTGAAATGAAAACATTTTAAAGGCACATTAGACCAGTTTAAGGCTACACAATGTAACTCATTATCGACAGCTCCAAGGAAGAGCATCAGTTGTGGTGTACCGATGTTATCATTTGTGTTGTGCTCTTATCTGTAATCCTCAAAAATTAGTTTATTTCATCGGCATATTTGCCATCATTCTGCCATATATAGCTATATATAGAAAAGGACAGAAATGGGTGAATGACTAATTATGTTTAGTTTAGGCTAGCTTTGTGATAATTTGCATGGAATGGCTGGATGTTTATTTGGCTATTTTCGTCTGACTACTTGTCTTATAACTTTATGCTGCTATTTTCAATTTAGTATCGCGAGTGGAGTGTTTCACAGAAAGAATCAATTCTTGATTGCTGCCCTTTACACTACTGTCTCTGTGTTAACCTTTTCCTATAAAAAGCAATTTATTAAACCAACGTTTAAGTTTTTTTTTTTGCATAAAAGCATACATTTTCATCAAAGTAACGTATATAACAAGTTAAAAAGTATGAGTTATTTTATTCTACTGCAGCAAGTGTAAAGTTCCGTGTGCTTGCCATGAAAAGTTCCGTCGTACCTCATCTTATTGATAATTATGTTTGAGATAATCTAGGCTCATTCTGAGTCATTTTAAAAAAGGAAATAGCTGTTTGGGATAATCTAGGCTCATTCTGAGTCATTTTAAAAAAGGAAATATCTGAAGCTGGTGCCAGGGGGTGAGGGGGGCGGGGAGTGGGGCATTGGCATTGTTGCAAAATTACATTGCTGGATACATACTCAGCTTTGACCAAGGTTGCTAATTTTGTTTTCTCTGATGCATTCCTTGCTTCCAGAGAATCTTCCTTCAGAATTTTGTTAAGCTTTTATCATTCCACCAGACTTTAAGGTGAATGGATATTATGTGCAATGAAATAACTATGACTATCTTGGCCTCAATGTCTAATGGGGGTAACTTTATTACTTTGAAATCATCACCAAATGACATTTAATTCGAGTCAGAGATAATTCACGAACTTCGACTCCTTGGTTAGATGGTCAAAAAGGTAACGTTTATAACAGCAAACAAGTTTTCAAGTATTTAACAGCAAACAAGTTGTCAAATTACCCTTTTACTTTTAAGAAGATTTCATATTAATGGTAGAGTAACAAGGTGCGGAAGGTAACCGCCCTTAAGAATAATGCATATGTTGAAAGCAAACATTGAGGTGACGAAGGTTAACCTAACAGCAGTATCACCATACATCTCTGAAGGGATTTGTATATTTGATACAGTTGTATTAAATAATTATAGTCCCATAGAAAGGGCTAAGACAGAAACATAATTACCCACATTTTTTACTATATAATCCATAGTTTGCATTAGTATTATGCCTGTTTTAGATGTTTTACTTAAAGGCGGTTATTGTTTGCACCCGGTCACCCGAGCATTAATATGAAACTTGTTCACAGTAAAAGGGTCCGTCCCAAGAACTGGGGAACTTTTAATGCTTCATCTTACTGCATCTCATCAAACAGATAATATCGTAAAGAATCATAATTCTTTTCTGACAAATCATTAACGTTTGAATGTTGTATATGTTACCTTTTAAATACCAAAACAGGGAGTCAAAGTAAGTGAATCATCATTGACACAATTAAAAGGTCATTTTGCTAATGAGTTTAAGATAATAACAGTATGTCATAATCAGATTATCCGTGCAAGATCTTGAAAGGAATCCATCAACTGATTCTGCTATGTTCTTTCTCGTGTGGGTTCCTTGCTTCCACATGATCCTCTGGTATATCTTGGAAATAATACTGTATAATTTTGAATGGACGCACCTGAATTTGTTATGCTTCCGTAGATGCTTCCTATTTAGTTCTGTGAATAATGTAACATTCAAAAAATTGTCTACTCTTAAAGAAAATACTTTTCTCCTACAGTAGACAATTCTTTCCTTTAAGAGTTTACTCCCATTAAGAAGAAGGTCTAAGGTAAAATTTGCAGAATTATTTCATGTAATAGTGTATTCAAGCAACTTAAACTCTTGGACTGATTATTTTAGTTAAGAAAGATAGATTTCCTGGAAACAAGAAATGGATCACAAACAAAATAAAAAAAATGAATAAGTAAAACAAACAAAACGACAACCTCGGTTTTACTTAGTTTACGCCCAGGCATGTAAAGTTGCAACACTTCCAATGCAACCTAGCAACAGCTTCAGCTAAATTCCTTTTTTTTTTTTTTTTTTTTTTTTTTTTTTTTTTCAAATCGACTTGGAATGAGTCCAGATGATCCCAAATGACCAGATAATACTTAATTTCCATTTAAATGAAGTAAAACGAAGTGTTTTAATGTAGTCACTTTTTACTCTATGTGCAGTGGAGTAAAATAACTCTTACCTTTTAACCTGTTATGTACGTTACTTTAGTTAAAATATATGCTGTAGGGCCAAAATTGTTGAACTACGGCAAGATATATTGCCTTTATAGAAAGCGGTCAAAACAGATAAACAATGTAAAAGGGCTCCAATCAGGAATTGATTCAACTAGTGCCATGATTCTCCCACAACACCAAACTGAAAATAGTATTATAAAGTAATAAGACATGTGCTCAACGGAAACTTACGGGTGGCCAAATAAACATCCAGCTCATTCCATGCGCATGACCACAAAGCTAGCCTTAAACAAACATACCCTGGAACATAAATTGTCTATTTTCACCGATTTTCTGTTTCTATATACATCAGACTGACGGCCAATAAACATACAAACCAACTTTTTGAAGGCTTCTGGTAAGTGGACAACACAAACTATAACATCAATAGACCAAAACGGATGCACCGCCATGGAAATATGGCTGATACATTACATGTGGTAGGTTTAAACCAGTCGAACGCGCCGCTTTGAAAATATTTTATCTCAAACTAATAAGGCTTAGGCACATTTGGCTGTAGCAACAGTTAATCTCATGGATTGTCTTCAAATAACGGTTACTTACGTTACCTTTCTGAATACAAAACTGTATGTTATGATCAGTTATTTTGCTATAGTGGATGTTTTTAATGTGTTTCGGATATTAATGAAAAAATAATAGTGTTACATGTACAGGTTAATTCACGAAGGCTTATTTCTAATTATAGGACAATCTCACCTTCGCATGTCATGTAAACAACACTTATCTGTTTGCTGCCCGAGTAGCCGACTTCACCACACAAAAAGTTAATTTAACGATAACTAGAACACATAGTTATCACAATTTGGCTGTTTAAAAGTCAGAATTTCAAAACAGTGTTTTCCTGACCGGAATGATAGATGTTTTACGCAAACATTAACAATCTGTTAAGTATGTTACTTTGGTAAAAATATGTGTTGTAAGGTCAAAAATAATTTTTAAAAACTTGCTTTATATCATGTTTAATATGATCTTATTGCAACAGACCCAATTCGTCAGTTTAAAATAATTTTAAATAGCTTATTAGCCATCTTTTGTACGAATAATTGTGTGAAAATGACTTTTCAGCCTCCATTAGGGAATAGGTGTTACCAGGTTCTACAATACACTGTTGACAAAGTAAAGAAGCTAGAGGTCTCAAATTTGGTTTGCTAGAAACGTATTGAAAGTTGCTTGTTAGACAATTAGAAACATTCCACAGTTTGGGCTATTTTGTAACAGAGTTTTCGTAAAATGCAACGATTTAAGTTAGTATTTTAAATTTTCAAGGGGTACATTATATATTGTCACGAAAATAACAGCATTAAAGTTCAAAATTGTTTCCGAAGTAGCTTCAGTTATAGTAAATTAATCATTCCTTCAAAATATATGGACATTTGATACATTTATGATGTTTAAGCATACTTCCGATTGACTTCAATAAATATTTTTGATATTCATAATTTAATGGGGTAACGTAAATAACTGACCACTACAGAGTTATGCAAGGTTTGCCAAGGTGGCAAACGCTGAATTTTCAAACTACAGACCAAGGCGATCATTTTGATATATGAAAACAAATGTTACACTCCGTAGACCACTATCTCCCTTTTCTAGGCCACTTACGCAATCATATTTGCTCCACTAATAGTGTTATATTGTCCTGTTAATCCCCATGCTCCCATAGGTTTTATCTAGTGGAAACTTATTTGTCTCTCTGAAAAACACAGCTCTTCAAATGGTGCCCACTCCTCAAGGAAGGAATTTGCTCTCAAAGATGCAAACCCCCTCCCTGAAGAGCTGACACCACTTGAAGATGGAGGAAACATAAGCGGAAAAACAGGAGAAACTGTCTCATCCGAAAGTATATACATTCATGCAAAATACTGTTTATTCCCATTATTTTGATGGTGGCTGATCCACTACTAATAATGCCCCACTTTCATTAAAAGCAAAACCCACAAGGCAATTAACAAAAATAATGCATTATTTTTCTAATCTTATACACAGTGAACCTATTTGTTTCAACCGACGTGATCAGAATTTACTATTCTCGATTTGCGATACAACCACCGTAAGGTTCACTTTCAAAAACCAGTGTTCAAAACTAGAGACGTTCCCCAAAGTTAAGGTCACCCTAACTTTAAGGTCCAAAACTTCAGTCATGTTTGATGTTTGTATATTTTTATAGTAATGAAATTTTAAGTAAGCAATCTTTTCGAAAATTAGTTTAAAACTTATTTATTAAAAGCTACATTGATTGTGTCTCAGTCATTTCTAAATCAGGCATAGAAGAAACTTTTGTCAATACTTATATTCTTAATCATTAACAGTGCAATTATCCTATGAATTCTTATCATTTTTGTCATACTGAAAACTGTCGGTCTTTGATTCTGGCACTTTAAACGGGGGGGGGGGGGATCAATCAGATGAGTTTTCTGCATCCTACCAAAGTTTCCTTTTTTTAACTGATAGTATACCCCAATGTGTCTAGTTTATTGAACCATATGTGACTTTGGTCGGAAAGCCCTACTTATGGGTCCACAGAAGTGGATGGGTAATCCAACATGGTTTTAGCCTGTTTTGTAAAATGGTTTTAACCTGTTTTGTAAAATCATTCTCATTTGGTAGAAGAGTATAACAGACAGACGGGATTTGATAAAATGATTAACAGAAAATCTTAAGTATATTTCCATATTTTTGACATTCAGCATTTTTTTTATATTTTTGTCCTCAATTTTCAATATTTCTTGGCATCATTGTTAAATAAACTGACCAGTTATTATTAAACTCATGTCAAGGAAGCACCTTGACCAGGACAATCGGATAATGTGACCAGAATTTCACAATGGCCTAGTTTTCGTGGTTGACTGAACACATAAACTTGCTTGGAAGATGGTTTTTATTCAATTTTATGACCTAGAATAACGATTGATTGATTGATTGATTTCCTCCTTAACGTCCACGGTAAACAGCTAAGGTCATGTCGGGACGGCCAGTTAACCTAACCACACTATTCCTGGGCAGGCTTAGACCTCCTAAGCGGTTAACCAGTACTAAGTGCGCATAATTTCGCCAGTAACTGACAACTGCCCTTCTTGAATCAGCGGAAGGAGAAACGAAAGTATGTGGCCAGACCGGGTTTCGAACCCAGGACCTCTGACTTATGAGTCAGGTGCCCTACCGATTGCGCTACGCGGCCCGGCCTAGAATAACGAAACTTCGGTCAAATTACTATTTCAACTGCTATATTATGACCCACATCCCAGCCACTAAAGTTGAGGAAATACATATTGGCTTCAGTGCGGATCTCCTTGGCGTCTGCATCTGTGTCTGTGTCACATATTAAGTCCTTCTGTGACCTTGGAAACAAGGTCAATGTCATCGAAATCTGACCACATCTTAAGCTTGTCATAATGATATACCCATGCAAGTATTGTGGAATTGCTCTTATTGTTTCACTGTTTCACATTTAATAAAATGATTAACAGAACATCTTAAAATGTGTTTCCATAGCATTTTATTTGGTTTAATTTTAACCTATGATGTCAAAAAAGACTTCCTTTGACGTCCAGCATTTTTTATATTTTGTCCTCTATTTTCAATTTTTCTTGGCGTCATTGCTATATAAACTGACCAGTTATCATCGAACTCATGTCAAGGAAGCCCCTTGACCAGGACAATCGGGTGATGCTACCAGAATATCGAATGATCTAGTTTTCATGGTTGACTAAAGACATTTACTTGCCTGGAAGATTGTTTTCATTCAAAATTATGATGAAGGGATACGTATGGGTTTTAATGCAGATCCCGTCGTCGTCTGTGTTGTCGTCGGCGTGACAGTATGTACCCGCTATATTTCTTGAATCAGTGGGTGGAATTTCACCAAACTTGCATCTGTGGAATTTGATCAAACTTGCTTGGATATACAATTGGGACAAGCTAAGCAGCTGATTTGGTTTTATCTTAATTGTCCCATTTTCAAGGTCTCGGGAGGTCTTAAACTGTTAAATTTTCTGCATCGGAGTAGGCGTGACAATTTCCTGTACCTACGATACAATAACAATAAGATCAATTCCACAATACTTGCATGGATATACATGTATCATTATGACAAGCTTAAGAGATGGTCAGATTTCGATGACCTTGATCTAGTTTCCAAGGTCACAGAGGAACTTAATATGTGACACAGATACAGACGCCAATGAGATCCACACTGAAGCCAATATGTATTTCCTCACCTTTAGTGGCGGGCGTGTGGGGCATAATATAGCAGTTAAAATAGTAATTTGACCAAAGTTTTGTAATTCTAGGTCATAAAATTGAATGAAAACCATCTTCCAAGCAAGTTTATGTGTTCAGTCAACCATGAAAACTAGGTCATTGTGAAATTATGGTCACATCATCCGATTGTACTCGTCAAGGTGCTTCCTTGACATGAGCTTGATGATAACTGGTCAGTTTGTTTAACAATGATGCCAAGAAATATTGAAGATTGAGGACAAAACATAAAAAAAAATGCTGAATGTCAAGGGAAGTCTTTTTTGACAACATATATTCAAATTTAACCAAATAAAATGATATGGAATTATACTTTAGATGTTCTGTTAATCATTTTATCAAATCCTGTCTGTCTGTTGTACTCTTCTACCAAATGATAATGTTTTTACAAGACAGGCTAAAACCATGTTGGATTATCCCACCCACTTCTGTGGACCCATAGCTCAGTAAGTAGGGCTTTCCGACCAAAGTCACATACGGTTCAATAAAGTAGACACATTGGAGTATACCATCAAGTAACAAGAGCTGTCGCATGACAGCATAGCTCGCCTGAATTGATGCTTGCCCATCACACAGCCACTATGGTGGTGTGGACTGATATGCATAAAACTTTAGGCAAGCATGTCCAAAATGAAAACACATTTATAAACAAAAGGTATGTCAAAAATAAGTTTTAAAGTACAATTAAAATAAAAAAAATGAAATGAAATTTCAACGTCCATGAGCTTGAGGTAAAACAAAACTGAGGGTAGGGGGGGGGGGAGGGGGGAGCTAGGATGTATCAAAACCCTGAGCCATTATCTAACATCAGTCCAAGTATTAGTATCAACTGACTCCATCATCGTGGCACTGTGAAATTATGTCTTCATAAATATAAAACTTTAACCAGAATTTTTAAGACAAGAATCTTTGATTTCAAGGTCATTTATTGGAGTAAGTATAAGGTGTTTTGTAAAAACTCAAAAAAGTGTCTAACATCAGTTCAAGTATACCCTAAATCTCTGCAAAGCATTATGAATCAGTATGCAATTACAAAACTTTAATAAAGACCAAAATTCCTAAGTCCCTGACCTTGACATCAAGGTCATTGAGCGGGGTTGGGGTAGTATTCTGTAGATCTAACTACAGTGCAAATATAACAAGAATGGATCTATGAGTTCAGGAGATTTTAAAAAAACTTCAACCAAAACATCCAATCAATAAAAAGACAATTTTCTAAGTCCATGACCTTGACATCAAGGTCACAGAGGAGGTGGGGGTAGTACCATTCAAAATTTTAGACCAATATCTAACGTCAGTGCAAGTATCAAAGGAATCCATCCATGGGTTAAGGAGATATTAGGCTTTATAAAACTTTAACCAAAACATCCAGTCCAAAAAAAAAACTCCCAATTTTCTATGTCCATGACCTTGACATCAAGGTCATTGAGTGGGTGGGGGTGGTAACCTGTCAAACTTTAGACCAATATCTAACTACAGTGCAAGTATCAAAAGAATCCATCCAGGGGTTAAGGAGATATAGGTCTTTAAAAAACTTTAGCCAAAACATCCAATCCGAACGCCGACGCCGACGCGTTCACGGACGCTGACGCGGACGCGGACGCCGTGGTGACAACAATAGCTCTTCCTGAACTTTCGTTCAGGCGAGCTAAAAAAAACGAAAACTTTTGTAGGATTCAGAAAACCTACCTTATTGATATCCCCCCCCCCCTTTATGTGTTTTTGTTCCGTGGTCTCCTGTCTGCCGTGCGACATTTTGTTCCTGGTACGACATTTTATATGCAGAAAATAAAAGATAAAAAACTATTATTTTACACAAAAAGGTCAACCCGCCAAAATTCTTTACTTGATAATTTTGGACAAAAATGTCATGAGGCTTATGCTTAAGTATTCTATCTTTTCAAATCCATAAATTATATCGTTGTTTTCAAGTTTGCTTATTTTCTGCAGAATTTGAAACAAATGTACTATAGAGCTGAAATATGCTAAACTTTTGGCGAAGAGTATATTTGGATGATTCAAATTTCTTATTACTATTTTGTTCAAACTTGGAAAATATTTCGCGGACTTTAATTTTCGCGGATCGCTACCGACCGTGAAATTCCGCGAAAATAGGGGACGCCGCAGAGCACCAGGCAGCCCATCGATTTAGCGGACCGTGATAGTTATACAAAATTTTATGACATAGTGAGACAGAACTATGGTGGAGATTATACCTGCTGCTTTGAGTTGCTCTCTGATAGACAAAACAGTAAGTGATAGTGCCATGAGGATCTGAAGAATGTTACCAAATCTAATGTAAATGGTTACACTTTCAGGGGAAGCAACCAAAAACAAACAGTATAATTCCTGATGAGGCTACTTAAAAAGAAGCATGCACCATAAAACTTTTTTTCATTTATTTTTGACTTATTGCCGAAGAGTACGACTATAAAGGTCGGTTTACACGGTGAAATATATCGCATGACATGAGTCATGCAACCTATGTCACCGTGTAAACACCCAAACACATAAGTTGCATGACATTTTTCATATACCATGTCACAATGTCTACATAAGACTAAAAATGGTTGCATGACTCATGTGTAATGCAACATGCATCACCGTGTAAACAGTTTGAAAACATGTGCTCTACGACCCAAGTCTGTTGCATGCAATTTTACATAGTCTAATGAAGGCCTACTTGCGAAGAAAATGTTGCATGACACGAGCGTCATGCAAAATGCACCACCGTGTTAACTTACACCTAAATGATACGTACAATTAATATGTTTAAAGAGTTCAAATATTTTCGTTCAGAAAGGTTGTTTTGTCCAGGGGCTGTTAAATAAAATACAATACATTTTTAGAAATAGTGGTCTTGTCTAGTATTACCGATTTGAAATGAGCCACGCCACGAGAAAACCAACAATGTGGTTGTGCGCCCAGCGCACACTCAGATCAGCCTGGGCATCCACCCATTCGGATCAGACTCTTCACTAAGCGCTTAAAGGATAGCTAATGGACTAAGCTACCTCCATGCGGACAGTGAAGACTCTGATCAGACTGGGCGGATGCCCAGGCTGATCTGAGTCTGCGCTGGGCGCACAAACACATGTTGGTTTTGTCGTGTCGCGGCTCAAATATAAAATGTTTACGGGAGTCTCAGCTTTATTAAAGAACGTAAGTGCTAAAAAGTAAATTCAAACTGCAGATTTATATTTCAATAAATAAGAAAAGATATAGTAAGTCTACGTGGGCTCATAAAGATGAAAGAAATGATACTTCCGACTCAATTTCAACTAGACGAGCTATGTCATCAATAACACGAAAAATAATTGTCGTCGCAATCAACATTTTATTATTAACTGTCATGAATATATGTCTTAATTGGAAAATTCTAGTTCGTGTCATACTGATGACAAACTGTGCCAATATCGATGACATAGCTTTACAGAGTGACCACGTGATAATACAAAGCGACCTAGGCCTAATACGACCAACCTTTATTCCGGATGGTCAATAACACCCCTTGTCATTTTCCAACTTTATCAGCTATGTTTGTCTTATATTTATTTTCTTTGTCACACCAGATAAGGTTTTATTTTGGAAATTAGCTGAAAGCTATGCATAATTCTTTACAACAGACAAAGGGTATTAACAACAGAGTTATTTGAATGGCCTATGCTTCTACCAGTCGGGCAGCTTTTAGGTTTCCATTGCACAACTTTGTGAAAGTCAGTCATAACCCCTACATATTTCAATCCAACTCACTAAAATAGCACTTTCATCCACTGGCAATGGACTTAATGATCAGTCTACGTTTTAATTTGATACTTGGCGAGAAATATAAAGTTCAACAATTTGCATTTGCAATAGCAATCTATCTCTTACATTATTGTAATAGTTTATGCCCTTGCCACCGTCCACTCCCCGTGGAGACTTTTCTATTAAGAAAGGCTGCAATGTCCAAATGCCTTTCTTTATACGATTATTAACAGTGCTTCTTTCCATTCAAATCACTTATACAGTAATTATATTATGTTGGCATCTTGGGTTACAGATTCAGATAAGTCTGTTGACTTTTTTTCTGAATCCCATTTACATATATTACCTGTTGTTTGTAATAGTACAATTGCTGTTTGTATGTAATTTATGCAAATAAAATACTGCTTAAACTAAATGAATGGTCACACTTAATAACTGTGATAAACATTAACTGATATGAGCTATAATAGTACTTATTTTTTTTCTTTTTTATGAGAAATCAGATGAACAAATGCTTTATAAAAGGGCATTGATATCCTTTCGACGACCAGAGGTTTCAAGAAAATCGCTGGAAAAGGAGTGGGGTTGAATATTTGACCCTAAAGTTTGACTTGCCTACTTGATGAGCAAAATCGAAAGTACAATCGATAGGAGACATATTTAGCTTTACAATAATGACAATTATTTTTCTTATGACGTCAGAGTTCACGGTGCAGGCGTCATCCTACCAAGAAAGTCGCGCACGGACTTTTTTTTTTTTTCTTCTTGTTTTTTTTGTTTGTTTTTTCGATTTTGTTACAGATTTTTCCCTCTTTCTTCTCTTTTTTTCTCTCTTCTTATTTGTCTTTTTATTGCGCGCTTATCCCATATTTTACTTTTGGCCCTGCTTGTTTGGTAAGATTAGTAGAGCGGTTACAAAAAGTCAAGGTACGAGCCAAATTTCAGAAGTGAATTTTTCAAGTTTTTTTCGGCATTTGATTGCGTCTAGTGTCCTCAGAGTATGCATTTCAGAACTGATTCTAAGAGCGTGCAAGACCATGTGTCTGGCATGTACAGAGAAATCAAAATTAAAAAGATGTCTGAATAAACGAGCTTGTGAGGGTCTGTCAGCAATTACGCAATAATACGCTACGGCCGTCGAGAGGATATAAGACTGTATAAATTTTATCAAAATGTCATGATTCAAATGCTTTGTATTGGCTCAGCTGAAACGTAAATCTTTGGTTTAAAGACTGAGTTTTTTTTCCTTTCTAAACAATTCCAAGAATCTAAATCCGTCTTATTCGATGGATCTAGAATTTGGCGATTGTTTTTGTAATAGGATTCTATAAGACTAATTTGATATTTTGAGTAATCGTCTAGAGAGGCAGGTGCGACATTAAATGTAGTGGATAACGCGCAGGACTACCAATCCAGGGATCGCAAGATCGATTCCTTGCTTTTCCGATCTTTCGGATGAGACTTTAAACCGAGGTCCCGACTCCGTATTGCCTAGTTGATGATGGGACGTTAAACCCGAGTGCACTCACTCACTCACTCTAGAGACACGACCCCCTCCCACACACACACACATTTTATAGCCGAATAAAGACCGTCACGGTATTTCCATGGTCAGCTATATTAGCCCTCGGTCTGACCGCCTCCTGAAGATGCATAGCGGACCTCGGACATATATCTGGGCCTGTAGTAAAACACTTTTAATGGTATACCTTTGAATAGCTTTAACCTAACATAGTTGTAAGTTCTATTTAGTGCAATGAAATATATATACAATGATTTAATCTTTTCTTTTTTGACCCAGTTATGCTGCATTAGCCGGCCTTATACAGGGTCAGTTAGGAGCAAACTTCGGGCGTATACAAAACACTTGATTCGAGACATTCTTGTTAATTTACTATCTTTATTAACTGTGATTTCATATTTGATGTTAATCGTTGTAAAACAGCCCTTATTTATTTTTATTTATTTATACAATATTTCAAGAGGATTACACTTTTAGCTGAAGCAGCCAGTCTACCAAGTGGTCCTCTATAACAAACAAATAAAATACAAACACACATACAAATATATACAAGTATGTACAAATGGTAAAACCAGTAATATGATAAAATGTATCCTTCGGATGCCATAAAACGTGCGACATATAAATTCTGTACTACGACTTAGATAAAACCTAGGATGGATAATCTGTAAAACGTTAAAATCTTAGATGAGAATAAGCATACCATAATTACGTGCTGCATCGTCTGATCTCGTATCACATATTATCAATAAAACATCTAAAACAATCACAAATGCAATTATATTGCTCTCAGACAAAAAGTCACCAACACAGTAACTATAATAGTACATGTCGTTACAGAAAGAAAAATTACGATATGATATGTTTGCTTAAGCATTTTTTTTAAACCGTTTAAGGAGTTCTGTGTTCTTAAGGACTGCGGTAGCGAATTCCATAGTTTTGAAGCAGAGCGTGAGAAGGAACGATCGAAAAGCGCAGTTCGCGACCCAGGTATAGACAAAAGACCATTTTCACTTGATCTCAAACACAGAGAATGTATTTCTGACATTGGTTTTAACAAGTTTGAAATATATGTGGGTGTAAGATTATTTAATGCTTTAAAGGTAAAGACCGCTTTATTATATGTTAGTCGTTTAGGTATAGGTAACCATCCCAATTGTTCAAACATGTATGCGGAAGGTGTCATATAGTCAGCTTGGAGAATGATGCGTGCTGCTCTTTTTTGTAATTTAGAAAGTCGCTCGATATTTGCACTTGACGTAGTTCCCCAAGTATAACAACCGTAATCTAGAAGAGGCAAAATGTAACTTTGATAGAAGAGCTTCTGAACGTCTGGTGGAACATATGACGATATATGTGTAAGAAGTGATATTTTGGAAGATATTGTGGAACACATATAGTCGATATGTGGTGTCCAAGAAAGATGATCATCAACAACTATTCCAAGCAGCTTTTGTTTCGAGACTTTCTCTATCATCTTATCATGTACATTTAATGCAACGTGACACTTTTCATGATGGCGTTTTCTACCGTCCAATATCATGAATGTAGTTTTATCATAATTAATTGGTAATTTGTTACGTTTACTCCAAGTTATAACTATCTCAAAATCTGATTGCATCTTTTCATGTATTGTATCTCTATTTGGATCATTTATATGGACTGTTGCATCGTCTGCAAAGAAGTCAGAATTGCAATGTTTCAACTGAAGAGGTAACTCGTTAATAAATAACAGAAATAATGTCGGGCCCAATATGGATCCTTGTGGAACTCCAGACCGTATAGTTAAAAATGGGGACGTAACTCCTCCACTGTCTATTGTTTGCTGTCGCTGTGCAAGATAGGAGATAAACCACTGTAGAGATGTTTTAGTAAATCTATACATTGTGAGCTTTTTAATAAGAATTTTGTGATCAACTAAGTCGAACGCTTTCCTAAAATCTATAAACATTGACCCAACAGTATCACCTTTGTCAATACATGACATCCACTGATCTATCAATTTTACAAGTGCCGTTTGACAACTATGTTTTTGGCGGAAGCCTGATTGACTTTCATGGATTAGGTTATATTTATGTAAGTATGCCATTAAATGCTTATTTATATGCCTCTCGAATAGTTTAGAGATGGTAGGAAGTATCGAAATAGGCCTGTAATTGCAAGGATTAGACTTACTGCCAGTTATATAAATGGGAAACACCTTAGCAGTTTTAAGCTGGTCAGGAAATCTTCCCGTGGCCAGACTTTTGTTGATAAGAGCAGCTATGCTTGGTGACAAAAGATGACAAACTGACTTTATTATCCTCGGTCCGAGCCCATCTAATCCAATTGCTTTCTTCGAATCCAAGGCAGTAATAAAACTGGAAACTTGTTCGGGAGTAATGTTCGGAATTTTAAAGTTTATATCATTAGGCACTTTACTGTTGACAAAATTTTCTAGTTCTGTAATATCGGCATCGCAAGTTTCACTATCATTGAAACCAAAGGTATCAGAAATCGAGGAAAAATATTCATTAAATTTCTTAGCTACATCTTCAGATGACGTGTACCTTTCGTTATCAATGACCAGTTCATCAGGTAAATTACCGTTTGAGCATTTATCCTTATTATTAACTTTTTCGAAAGTGCTGCCATATTTTCCTAGTGTCTTTGGAGTTAGTGACGGAATCTGTAAAATGTTTGCTTTTAGCTTTTCTTATTAAATCTTTCGCCTTATTTCGATATTTCCTATAATCCGACCATAATTGTTTGCGTTTACAATAATCACGCTTTTTACGCACGAGTGCAATTTCTTCGTTAAACCAGTCAGGCAATTTTTTGGTTTTTGATCCGCTTGTTTTTATAAGGTGCATGTTTATCTGTGCTTTGTAAGAATCCTATACCACTCAATAAGATATGCATTTATATCTGACTGGTCAACTGTGAAGTTATTTAGATCAGCAGAGAGATCTGCTATGAAACTTTCCTCATTGAATTTTTTAAAACATCTATATGAAGTTGCAACATGGTCTGATTTAGAGATTTTATCTTTTATCTTTCTCGTAAAGCAAACAGGGAAATGATCACTTACAGAATAAGAGGACACAAAACTTTCTGTTATATTTTCAGGATGAGAGGTGTAGATATGATCGATGATTGTAGAGCTCGTCTCGGTGACTCGAGTCGGCTCTGATATTAATTGATGTAAATCGAATAGTTCTATTAAATTCTGCCATTTTCTGATAGGGGATAAACTTATATCAATGTTAAAATCACCCATGACTGTAAATTCTAGGCCCGTAGTCTGCGCCTTCGAAAGCTCCTCCTCAAACAGATCTATCCACTCGGTATTGGAGGTAGGAGGTCGATAGACGGTACATATTAGAAAAGGCTTGTAATTTGGCAATGTTATTTCAGCCCATAGCGTTTCAATATTTGATATTTCTAATTCGCTCCCTCGCTTACAATTTATTGCTTTGCGATAATATAAGATTACGCCTCCTCCAGCCTTATTCCGTGTGTCCGATCTGTCCTTCCGAATGAGATCAAAACCATCAATGGCAATCTGATCATCTGAAATAGAACTAGATAAAAAGGTCTCACACATGCCAAGTATATCGGGACAGTGCTCATGTGACATCGAAATGCGTAATTCATCCACCTTCGGGACAATATGGCAAATTTTTAAATTGCAAAAATGAAGACCTTTTGACTGAAAAATAAGTTCGGTAGGTTGGTACAAGTCTATTTCAGATGATATAGCAGTAGATAGATTTAAGTCTAGACCATCGACACTATCAATCAATACTGTCTGATCAGTGTTTACCTTATTAGGTGACTGATTTATACTCTGGTTACTATTAGAAACACTAATCTGACTTGATTCATTGATAGAGTTATGGTTAGTGTCATTCTGATAAAGTTTTTCAAATCTATTTTCTATTACTTTCGAAATATTTGTATTTGATGTGACCTTTGAAAGCTGTTTTATGCACCATCAGAACCCTAATGAGCCCCGTACCTACTCGAACCAGTGTTTCTCCCATTATACCAACATTCATGTGTTGCGTGACCCGTCATAGAGCAAATGTGACAGTACCTTTGCCTATTCGGATAACGTCTACCCTTGGGAGAAAAACCAGGACGTCCAAAGAAAGTATTTGGTCCCCTTGGCGGTCCTCTAGGCTTTGATTTCAAAACAAGACCTGTAACGTGATGTACTGTGTCAAAATTGGTCAACAGCTTTCTGATGCCAAAAGAGTTAGGATGAAGCTTATCCTTGTAGAAATAAGAGTCAGCCATGTCACCCGAGGCAAGTAAGAACCCATTGTAGTGATCAATAAATTGTACTTCCTGAGCCTCACATAATGGTCTAAGGCGGTCATTATATGGACCAAGGTTGACACTTTCTCTGGGTAACATGCCTGACACTATAATTCGACGGTTATCAGACTTCAGTTCATCCAAAAGGGAAGCATAACTATCAGCAAAACTTTCTAAATCAGCACCCTGATCCGCATCATTGCCTCCCACATGTATAATGATTGTTTCACACTTATCGATATCAAACTGTTTTAGTTTGTTTTGCAATGTTTCTGTGGTCGCCCCCGGAAAAGATCTTACTGTGGTGTTCTTCTTTAGATCACTCACTTTAAGTCCTTTCAGTATGGAGCTTCCAATTATTAAAGTGGATTGGTTTATTAACTTTTATTAACTTAAGGTGATAAAATTGCGGAACTTTTCCATCACTAAGTCTAAACAATATTTTAAGAGCAGGTAAAGTTTTTAGGTACGGCGCGCAACTATGGGTCTTCATGCGGACGTTCAATATCCATGTAAACCTAGCTGATGCCACTGAGCACCTACATTTAAACGGTAAGCTTAAAGTGAAGTCCAGATGAATGGATGCATGTGAGATGGTTCGGGACAACAGTTAGACTTAAGCAAGGATGTTTTTCCCATCCCCTTTTTAAACGGTTTTTTTTTTTCAATTTAGGATTATGTCTGATGCTCTGGGAGAGTATGATGAAAGTTAGCATAGGCGACAAAACAATTACCAGTCTGTTTTTGACACTCATGCAAGTACGAAAAGAACTAGAAGCTCTAGTAAAAGGTCCCGACAAAAACTGCACAAGTTATTATTGGAAATAAGCGTTGAGAAGACCAAGCTGATGACGAACAGCGCTATTGGCAATTGGAGGGGAGATCAAAGTAAAGGGATAGAAACTGGATACTGTAACGATTCAAAAACCTTGGACCATTGTCTCATATGATGTCTCAGACCAGGAGATTCTGTCAAGGATTTTAAAGGCCATTTCAGCCAGTACAAATCTTTAGGGAGATAATAATATACCTCTTCGATCACAGGTTAAACGAAAATGATGCGCTCACTTGTCATATTCATATTTTTGTATGCCTGTGAATCGCGGAACTTTACAGCAGACTTAAAGAAAAGAAATGATGATATTAAAAAGAGGACAGGGGTGGACTTTGCCATCACAAATTCTAAACAAGGAACACCAAAAATATTACTTTGCTTGACGTGAAAATGGACCAATTTGGTTTAACAATGCATTTATACGGCAAAAAGATGTACATGGGATGGAAAACATTGAAAACCTAGATACGACTGCTCCTAAGGGTTTGCTTTATTTGCTCGCCATACCTGTTCCGATATTTGGAATTATTAATTATCTAATAGTAATACAGTAATTATAGGGCAAAAGAAGTCCACATCAACCCAGTCATAAATTCGGCTGATTTTCACAAACTCAGCCAACACAGGCCAACTCGGCCAATACAAGGCAAAACTTCGCAAATACAACTCGGCTAATATCAATGACGTCAAACTAGGGAAATATCAGTGAGGTTAATAAATAAAATTGTCATTAGTCAAGAAAATTAATATTGGCCCAGTTACAAAATTTCTAAATTACTAGCAATTTTATTAATTACTGGGCCAATACGAATTTCTTGATTAATAACATTATATTATTATGATACCATTTCTATATTGAATGGGAGCAGACACTTTTTGTGCTTGCGGATTGTAATTGCCAGTTCCTTTAGGAAAGGGCATACATTTCATATCTTGTATGTCCTCCCAGACGGGAACTCACAATGAAATGATAACATGAAATTCGTTAAAATTAAAATTTATTTTCAGATAGTTTTCACAACTAATTGATGTTTGAAATTCCTTAATCAATGATGCTATCTGATTGTATCCCAAATATAACAGGATTATATAGTAACATAGTTGATCTTCTAAATTTCAGAGTTATTATTACAAGGCCAGATGCCTCAAAGCAATTACCAGCACCCAATAGGTGCTGTGCGCACGGATTTCCGTTGTCACATTATAAAACTTGAGAATAATCTCAAACTCAAAAATAAAGCACAATCAGTGTGCATTATTTTGAATTTGAGAATGTACTCAAGTTAGATAACCTCGGGGCCAGGTGTTTTTTCAACCGAACAGGGAATAAAGTGACCTAAATCTTTGCTGTAGGCATATTTGTTTGTTCATACTAATTGCCAAAGTTTTATCCTGGTTCTTTATTTTCAACTAAGTTAATTAGGGGATAACTGTATTAACAACTGCCATTTGGGGAGGTAAATCGTCGGTTTTATGGTCGGAAATTTCGTTTTACGGCGACGCGCCAGCAGAACCGTAAAAAATGGAACTTGCGACCATAAAACCGACGATATACCTCCCCAAATGGCGATTTTCAATATAGTTATCCCCATTCTAATGCACTTTTACACATTTTCACCTTTTTCAGTTGTATTTTCAGTTACCGTTTTTTTTTCTTATTTTACTGACTGTCTCTCTGATTCATAAACATTGCGGGTGTGATTTGTCACTGTTTGTATGATAAACCAGTTCGAACTTGTGAATGTGGTTCTCTGACCTCATTTATCGTATTTATATTTTATATAATCTTGCAATAAATATATATTACATTTTACCTGCGTATCCACCCATGTGTAAGTCAAATTGTAGCCATCTAGAAGCCCAGGTCTTTCATTTACATGTCTCAACGCCATCATCACGGCTGGTAAACAGGCCCCACCAACCGCCATGCGTCGTCCTGTCATCGGTAGAAAACCTTGCAACGTCAATTGTTTCAATTCATTAGAACTTTCAACTTTAAGATTGGCTCCGGTTAACATAATTAAAACTTTCCAGATATGCATGCTTTCTAATATCTTTATTGTCTCATGCATTATAATGTTGAACTTTAGTTATTGCAATAGACATCTAATACTGCCATGCTGCTTATATATGTAACAGTATATATATATATATATATATATATCACCGACGAATCAATAAGTTACAGTATAGCCTTCAGCCAGACAAATACGCTTTTACAATGTCCACAGTTTTGTCATCCATTTTTCTTGCCTGTGGCACGTATGAAAAACTGTTATTTTGTTTTGAATTTCTAAACTTTATTTATTGTATTTATTCGGCTATCAAACAGGATTTTCCCTCTCTTTTGGGGTCCCAAATATTAAATCAGCGTTCTAAAATTCTGCTATGAGATGGGATTTATCCTTTCAAAACAATTCCAAAGTCTAAATCTATGTTGTAAGACAGATCTAGATATTTGGACTGTTTTTGAAGGATAAATCTCCGTCTAATGACCGAGTAAAAACTGTATTCCATTTCCAAAACCTTTGGATTGTAATTTCAAGTTTGTTTGTTTTTCAGCCATATAAGAGAAAAGGTGCCTTTATAGAAATTGGAGACACTAGGAATCAGATCCTACTTTAAGTTCGATAGGCCAAGATTGCTATCACCGTTTACAAGCATTTTAAGAAAAGCCGTAGTTTCCGAATGATGACACCAATGCCATGGCTGTGGTTAGCGGCAGCTTTTGTCTTTCCATTTGTTTTGTATAAATGCCATGTACATGATTGTGTAGTATTTTTGTATAACGATTCTATCAAGACAGAACAAAACTTTATTTTGCATAAATATCTCAGGCAACTCGCACAACTATTTACACCTCGTCAGAAATACTTCTTGACTCTCTGAGGCTGAGCTCCCCCTTGGGCTAATAAGACCGACCATGTAATATTTAAGAAATAGATCAGCTCTAGCAGTGAACTGTTGAGTAATAATTCACTGTTTGGAGGTCAGTTGTAAAGTAGATCATATCACGAGCGCGGAGTGAATTCTAACACTCAAAATTGCTGAAAAAATATTCTTGTCATTCAAATTCTCCAAACCTTCCTGCAAGCGCGTTCAAACTCCCGCTTATATTCTTAACTGTATCACAGATGAATGTACGGGTTTGTTTTGGCAACTTAAGAAAGAAAAAGAGACGTTACACCGTCTAACGTCTCAAAACGTCACAAAATTACGTCATTATTGCCAGTGACGTCAGCAGTTAGACTCACGCGCTTCAAAACAGTGAATTGTTGCAGAATAAAACACGGAAACTTCCCATTGCTTCTATAGGCGCACTGTGTTAGAATACATGATAAAGGGTTCTACGGGTATTTCATAAACTGATATAATATCGTCTCCTTCTTATTCCTGATCATATTAAACATCTGTGTATATAACTCCTCTTGTTAACAAGGCACAATTTATATTTTAGTGGTAAGAAATTGTGTAAAAGGATCTTCCTATCTAAAGATTTGTAAAAAAACGAAAACCAAAGTATGTTCTATCTCAGGCAATCTGTCATGACATAATCGAACCAGAGTAGACGCTAAATGACCCGAAGCTACATAGAGCAGACTTCTTTCAGAATGTGTTTTCTTCACCGCAGCTGGTGTTTTGCCATGTGCCGGCCGCAAACAGTCTCCCCGCATACCATCATAGTGCCGGTTATATAGTTTCTGGTTCTTTGGAATCATTTGGCTCATTCCTAGTCAGCTTGAAAATAGAGTTCCGCCGAAGCCTGTGATAGAGGGTGTGAGTAATGTTGCATAAGTACATTACTGCACATGAACGGACTCAATCAAACAGAGCCAATCTTCAAGTTTCGTTTCTTTGATGTGTTCCTTCGTTCCAGAAGATCCTCCTTCAGAATTTATTTTAACTACACTCTGAACGTATAGTATTGATTCGAGGGTCTGTATATACAGTTGGTAATTGTTAGTAAAAATATTTTCAGATGTAAATTAACCGTACGTGACAGTCATCCAGCATACTGGTACATGTGTAAAGTGGAAGAACTGGACTCACATTCTCACTAACAAGCTACGGGGGTTGTTCAGAAAGTTCTGATTCTAGCCGCATAACTCTCTTTAGCGGCATGCTGGGGACAAATGTCGTGCATGTATTGATAGCACTACATTTCGTCTTTACAATGATACCTAACACTATACAAGGACATATTTTCGTTTTGAGTTACAGCGCATGTTATAAGGCCCCAGTAATACCACTGGGCTAATTTCAAATGTGAATTTATTTTCGGTGTGTCATATAAATGAAAAAGCATTGTAAATACAAAATTAATATTTGTCTTTTTCTTGTCATTCGTTGCTTTCAATATCCACTCAAAAGTTAGAAGGGCAGCAAACGTTATCGATTTAGTCCTTGCCAAGCAATGCGCAGTTTATATGACGTTACTGAAAACGACGTCAACGTAATTTTCGAAAGCTCGTAGCGGCTAATTTTATTTTTTTGACGGTTTCGAATTGGCCCATGCTAAGGGTCTTCCTAACAAGATTTCGAATGTCAAGACCCGGGTTTTCGTTACAAAATCATTATAACTTTAGTAGAAAGGGAGAATTTGCTACTTAATAAAATGCTTAAAATCTAAATTGAACGGACAGTATGGAACCTAGATTAAATATATTTTCCGAGATATTTACAGGTTACAGTTGCCTGGAGACTAAGTTTAAGCAGCAATGATAAAAAAAATCAAAGACTGCTCATATATGAACTATGACCTTCTTAAGTAAAAATTTGCAGTGGCTGTAGGGTATGTCTCTTTCAAAAACGTTCAAAAATATGTCCTATAGAAAATAAACACCACGTTTGCAGAGTTGTCCGGCCATATGATCCCTTTATATATTTTCGCTATCAGAAATTCTGTAATTATGATGGTTACCAAAATAAGACGTCACGATCAGAACTTTCTGAACATCCCTCGTATAGTCATTTAGGTGGTGATTCGTGGTAAATACAAACTTATTGATAAACCATGAAAATATAACATATTGCTCCGAAACCAAGCAGATTTATGCCATTTGTTGTTCTCTACAGTTTGATTGAAAACATGAATGACATGCTGTATAAAAGGGGTATATATGAAAATAATAAAGAGATCAAATTATAATTTGCCGCACCATATGCAACAATGGAATTTTGTCTACCCGAATAACCGATAATTTATTTTGCATTAGCGCTAACGGGGAACTAATATAAATTATGCAGTAAAACACCATTGAAGAAAGGGGTTGCGTGCAAAGCGCAGACTCATACCAACCTTGGCATCCACCCAGTCTGACCAGAGTCTCCGCTTTGCGCTCAATTGGTAACTAAGGGTCCTAGCTACCTCCAAGTAGACAGCGAAGACTCTGATCAGACTGGGCGGATGCCCAGGCTGATCTTACTCTGCGCTGGGTGCACAACCACTTTGGTGGTTTTCTTCTGTCGCGGCTTAACTTTCCCTTAGGAGTTGACTACTCACATTGACAAAGGCGGTCAACTTAAAACGAATATGCTAGTAATTGTCTCTCCCACGTAATTGTGTACAAATGCACCTCAAAACCATCTGCCGAATCCCCATGTGAAGTTGCCTCACATGTAAGATGGCTCAGAGCATTTTAACGTTTTAGAGATCGCTGAATTAAGGTGAAAGGGTACTCACACTTAAAGGGGAAGCAACTTTGTATCTGTCGTTTCTGCATCCCTTCTCATTGGATAAATTCTTAAGGTAAGAAGTGGCTCCTCTATGAGCAAATTCTGTACTTTAAGATTAGACCTCTCTTTGAAAGGGTTTCACTTTCTAGAGAAGCAACAGGAATTCACAAAACTGTCCACTGTTTTGAAAAAAATAAATGCTGGAAAAACATGAGCGTATATCATACACCTTAAAACCAGTTATCATTTTAATGTATGGCATGCTACTCCAACACACAACTCCAGAATAACATAACATCTACCGTATACTACCAATATTAAGCAGAAATAAACCGAAGTTTTCTATTTAATTAATTTACATGCCAAAAAGACCATCAGCAAACATCCATGTACGAGTATAATACGGAATTAAATGACTTGAGAATAATTCTTTGTTTGAAAAATTAAAAGATTTTGTTAAAAGAATTTTAATGTGTAATGTCAATGAAAAATTGGAAATAGTTTACGTCCTGGTACATGTAAGTCTCATACAATTGTTGAACCGTCTACCAATACAAATGTACCCACAACTCTAAAGCTCTCTGCGTTGACATAAAAAAAAACAAGAACAAGTAATGGTATTGTACTTTCTCAGTTCGCAAGTATAAAGGTTTTAGCGGATAAGCCTTATTTCTTCTAAACCTTAATGCATACTTTCCATTTAATCAGATTGATTGATCTAAGACTTATAATATTATAATTGAGTCGCAACACGACAAACCAACAATGTGGCTGTCCGCCCATCGCAGACTCAGATCTGCCTCAGTCTGATCAGAGTCTTCGCTGTCCGCATGGAGGTAACTTAGATGCTAAGCTACCCTTTCAGAGCCCGCGAAGACTCTCATTAGACTGAGCGGATGGCAAGGTTGGTCTGTGTCTGCGCTGTGCGCACAACAACTTCGTTGGTTTTCTCGTGTCGCGGCTCAGTGATAAGGCATGTTTCCCTATCTTAAGGTATATTTAACCCATTAATGCCTAGCATCCCATAAAAAGTACATAAGCAGACAGTGCAAACCGAGATTAGACGGCACAGAACGCGTGCCTAAAATAACAATTTCTATAAATTTATCAAATATAAACCATACATCCCTTACATGATAAATGGACTCATCCAATGAATAAGGAAAGAAGAGTCCAGTAGCCATAACCGGTTAATTAGAGAATCCACTGCGATTTTAGCAGAATATAAGCCTCCCCAGTAGATTAATTTCCTTTTTATGAGAGCTACTTTTAAAGAAAGATTTTGCACTGCAGGAGATAAGCATATATCTCCATTGTCAGAGCCATTTCTTTCTGAGGTTTACCTATACACCTTAGAAGAAATGTGAATTAAACCTGCTCTACCTAGCCTCCGTGGCAGTTTAATCTGCGCAAGCACACACCTGAACAGTAAATCGGACCTTGCATATTGAACACATGATATGTGCTTATATGTAATTAGGTCTGTAAAATGACTTAAGAAATATGGGACCCGTACACTCCATAATTTTACACCCCATGTTTTTTCCACATCTTTTTACAGAATGAAACAATTTGTGTGACTTTAATTCGCTTCTCTGGATGAAGAAGCCCTTCTAAAATGGGGTCTACTCTTTAAGAAAAGAATTTGTTTTTAGAGGATAAGTACTTTTCTTTAAGTGTTAACCTCTATTTAGAAGGGGGACAAAATGAAATGGATAGAGTTGAAGCCCCTACAATGTATGCCCATTTACCTTAAGAATGATTTTATCCCATACCTCATCAGTAAAATGACACGGAGTTGCCTAGCAATTACAAAAGTACACTACGTATCTGAAATTAGAATACAGTACAGAGACATGATGTAACAAATGGGGAAATAATAAATTTCGAGGAACATAGTGGAATGGTAGGGTGTGAAGTGAAGAAACTGTGCAAGTTTCTGCACTGGGCCTTCCAGATGTCATTTGTTAAAAAGCAGGACAAGGGCTTTCTGTTCCGTAGGAATAGGTGCAGGACGGCACTGTGTGAATATTTTTTATCATGCATCTGCTGCAAAATTCACCTGATAACAGGGGTATGATAGCATGATCTCATAGTATGTCTTTTTAGAACTGCGCTTGCGCAAATGTTAACAGGCGAAGCCTTCAGAAGTGATCTCAGAAGACGATTGGCTACATCCTGAGGTTGGCCGTGATAACAACGTTCTATTGGTTAAATGACGTAACCGTCTTACGTCATAACGCATTCGCGACGTCATCAAGTTCGAACAAAACTGTGTTTGATTTCATTTGTTTGACTGTCTCCACGCCGTAAAATTGTCTAATGGTGCATGATAAATATAAAAACCATGATAGTGTCTTTTGATATCAAGTTTATCAGGCTCGGCCAGAAACACGTTCGACTGGCTCGGCAAGCCTCGCCATTCCTACACTGTTTCTGGTCTCGCCTGATAAACTTGATATCAAAAGACTCTTACATGGTATTCTCTATTACTCTCCTCACTGCTTGGAGAGGCCGCTAAACACAAAACTGACCAGCCAACCAAATCCAATAACAGACAATGCACACCACCCATATGCAAGGTCCATCTACTTCGTACATCTCACTTAAGATTTTGTCCCTTTAGCGTCAAAGCTAGTGATGGCTCGAAGTGGGTGAAAGGTCAATGGTAGAGAAAGCATAGCATTTGCTCTGTGTTCAATATTTATGGAAATTTTCAGCTCGTATGCCTGTCTTATTACATGCTTTAGTTTCGTGAAACTTTGTGTTGTACCAAGATTAAAGATTGCTGTGAGATCAAACGAGTATCGCATTCGCAGACCATTTCTATTTGAATTAAAGAGAGTATCTTCCTCGCTGATGGCATAGGTGACACGACCTTGTACTTAATACTCTATTTATAATCTGGTCAGAAAGGCCAATGTCTTACATAATTCATTCAACCAGAGAAGGCGGACATAGCGCAAGTCAACAACGACACCTTAGATTACCTTGTGCATGCGTGCAGTCTTAGCCATGTGTGACCTTTTTGTTAAATAATTCTGCGAAATATATATTGCTTACAGTAATGATATCGAATGTCTGTGCAGGAAGATCTGGGTTTTCACTGTTTGCAAATGTTATCATACCTAATTTGCTTTTGCTAAGCCTATGTCATGAAACAAAAGAACCGTGATTAATTGAGCGGAAGAATCTGCAGGTAATGCATCATGACAATAACGACTTCTTAACTATATAATTTGCTGGAAATTATTTCAGATGAAGAGTTAATGTCGGCTTTATTGGTGTACTGTTAAGCAAAGCATCGAAACTTCCTTGTCAAAATCTTCCTGTCAGACTTACAACCATTTCATTTCTATATATTTAAATTATCCGGGCATTTATTAAAAAGCCCTATGCTAAATCATTAGAACGTAATGTAGTTTATACTTCAATAACTACATCGGTTCAATAACTACATCGGTTCACGCGACGTTACATGACGTCAAGTGACGTCAAAATAATCCATGGTTCTCCAATCTGATTAGACGTAGGCGACGTTATCACGCCATTGTTACGTGTTGACGCTCTTCCGCTTTTAGTAGAAAAACTACGTTGAAATAGTTTTCTTCTTCAACTGTAGCCCCTTACGCAAATCTGTGGTCAAATAATAGATAGCAAAGAATGTAAATATAAGCAAAGAACTTTTCTGGTGTTTATCGAAGAATAAACTATATTGGGTCGTTAGCAAAGTTTACATGAACCCCTTCGGGGTTCACTTACTTTGCACGCGAACCAATGTAGTTTATACTTCGATAAACACCGGGAAAATGAAATTCATTTATTATCAACCGTGTTAAAGAATTAAAATTTCCATCCACTCATTTTTGACAGTCAAGAGACGCTAAACAAAATGATTTAAAAAGATGAAAATAAAATTATACCAAATGATTCCTTCCGCCCTAAGAACATGAATACCCAAAACATGTGTTTAATTTGTCTATTAGTGGAGATGCACGTTCATGTTGAGATGACTGGCAACTGAGATGACAGTACAGATGTTTAGATCGGAGCAGTCATTAAGTTTGCTTATTTCTGGAAATGTTGTAGTACTCTTTGCATCCATCTATTTGGTATCAAGGGCAATAAATTTATTATATTTTGGGGAACTACTATACAGGGCTTAAGATAATTTCACACTGATTATACACCTATTCAATATTGTTAAAATGAAATATTTTATCATAAGAGTGCTCGGTATCATTTTCGGAAATTCTATATGCAGCAATGTTTTGTCTAAACGGTACTTCAGCCTCTGTGAAGCTATAACCTTTCGTTTCAGTGGACGTATAAATCTACTGAACATGTGAACAGTAATACATTTTTTCTAAATGACAAAGAAACCTATTTGCACCATAAGTAGTACTACTACATGTAACATTACAGAACTGTTTAGGCTGATTGAGCATGAACCTACTTGTTCGTGCTTCCGCTACCGTAGAAATATTATCTAATCGAAAGGCGTGTCTGCTAGGTAGTGTATAGCAAAATTATATCGCTTAGTGTAACCATTACAGCAAAGGACCAGATGGTCTTGTAATGCAAACCTGATTGCTGCTGAAGTTATATGAATGATCTTAAAATAATAGCTTTATTACTCTCAGACGTCAAAAATATTTTCCAAACCTATTTTTGCCGTGACAAACGCATGCGCAAATCGTGGTCCAGTTGTTTAAAACATCGTTAGCCAAACGAGCTCGTTAAGAGGTCAACTCGTTAAGTGTTTTACCGATTTATAGCAAAATACAGAGATATTTTTGTTGAAAATATGTGAGAAGCTTTTGAAATTCAAAAGCTTCTTACATTTTTTCAACAGAAAATATTGCCGTATTTGAGATATTAACTTTTGAAATTTTAACAAAACGTTAACTAACGATGTCGTTAGTTTTTGAACAAGCGGACCCTGACCCTTCCATAAAGAGGTCGAAAGGCAACCTAGGTCTTTGCTTGAACAAAGTTAAAGGTATACAAGAACCCGCTGCTGCGAACCAAGAAGATAAGAAGGCAATGATCAGGAACCGACACAATCGATTTTCACATATTTCCTAAGCACTGAATTGGAAAGATAAATAATAAAGGTGGCAAGAAAAGCAAAACAAGACATACAAAAGAAAAGACCAAGAGGTCAGCTCTTTTCTCTGCAGATGATCAGAAGGTTATCCTAAATAATGTACAGCAAGTCAAAGACTAAAAGACAGTCGAGAAAAAAATGACATTATAGTAACAGAGGGGGGTCACATAATATTTGTTTTAATACACTGCACAGACAGATGTGACTGAATCGTCAAGACAAATAGCGTAATATTCCCTTGTATAATCAGCTCATCTCACAGTTTTATGGATCAGTTTGAAACTTTGAGCACACGTTGCAGATATATTGATGATGTGCAAGAATATTTTTGAAGATCTAAAAATAAATTTTGAAAAAATCATGGGCTTTTGAACTTTGAAATTTTCAGGGTTTTTTGTTGTTGTTTTTTTTTTTTTTTTGTTTGTTTGTTTTGTTTTGTTTTTTGTCAGTATCCTTTTGACGACCAGAGGTTTCAAGAAAATCGTTGGAAAAGGGGGTGGGGTAGAATATTTGCCCCTTAATATTGACTTGCTTACTTGATGAGTGAAATAGAAAATACAATTGATAGGAGAATTATTTAGCTTTACAATAAATGACACTTATTTGTCTCATGACGTCAGAGGTCACGGTGCAGGGGTCGCCCTACCAAGAAAGATGCGCACGGACATTTTTTCGATTTCGCAACACATCTTTCCCTGTTTTCTTCTCTTGTTCTCTCTCTTCTTATTTTCCTTTTTATTGCGCGTGTATCCCATATTTTAGTTTTGGCCCTGCTTGTTTGGTAAGATCAGCAGGGCGGTTACAAAAAGTCAAGGTAAAAGCCGAATTTCAGAAGTGAATTTTTCAAGTTTTTTTTCGGCATTTGAAAGCGTCTAGTGTCCTCCCTGTATGCACTTCAGAACTGATACTAAGAGCGTACAAGGCCATGGTTCTGGTATATACAGAGAAATTAAAATTAATAAGATGCTTGAATAAATGAGCTTGAGAGGGTCGTACAAAAAGTCATTGTCAGCAATTACTGATGAATACTCAACGGCCGTCGAAAGGATATAGGGATGCAAGAAATCAACTTCTCTCATAGTTCCTGATGGATTGCTTTAAAGCTTTGCACATGTATCATAGCAGACATTTAATTGTAAAGATGCGCATTAAGATTTTTGAACATCAGTTGTTACAAAACTGCTGGCTTTGAAACTTGGGAATATTCAGTGTTTGTTCAATATAGATAGCAAGGTTGTGTGTTTATGTTCAATCAATTTGAAGAAAATGTACTCCCTTCTGTGGGTTTTTGATTGGAGAGAAGGAGGGAGGGGGGGTTGAAAGGCAGCACAGGGCAGGGGTGCATCACATGTTTCCTACAGACACAATTTTCTAGTTGTGATTTATATGCGTTGATATTACCCTTAACGCTCAGGTTAAAACAAACACTGTTAACGATAAAAGCCCAACATGAGCTGAGAAAACGGTCAATTGTTTGAGCAAATGCGAACTTTTCTTATTGTTGCACAGTTAATTGCATGCATGGCATGCCGTTTCCGGACTGCATTGTCTAATGTTATTTCCATAAATGTCTTTTGAAGGGAAAGACGATATATATTGTAAAAAGAACAGCTCCGGATGGGTCGGCTTACATTGTTCAATCAATTGACTATACTGTTTGACATTATGTCTGTGATCATTGAGCCGCGACGAAGATGAACAACTCCTTATACACAGTTCCGAGAATAGCCGCTTAACTCCGCCTACTTAGTTACTGTTACTACGTCTCACAAGCTTTACACAAAGATGGCGGAAAAACAAACGACAAATGCAAGTGTCTGCTAAATGTTGGAGATCTATGGCGAAGAATCAGCCTCCTCATGACCTACACATGGAAGTTGGTGCATCATGCATTTCCGGTGCGTTCTGTTCTTGAAAAGCAGGGTACGTTCATTGAAAGTGGTGTCAGTTTGTTTTCTTTAAACAGGTATACATCCCTCCATTAACTGTAAGGTAAAATCACGGACTTATGTACAATATTGACCACGTGCGATTTGTTTGTGAGACTATGTCACGTGCTAAGTTGTCGTTGCATTGGCCAGGTATACGCTATCACGTGATTTTGAGTGACATTCTGGGTGTGTCTCGGAACTGTGTATTCTTTAAGGTGGTGATAATCACTGATTTGGGACAAAGACAAAAATCTGCATAAAATACTCAAAATAACACTGATCTTTCCAATACTTAGCAGATGCCTTCTTTATGTTGTTTCTCATAATTAAGAATCCCAAAATGCAGCATTTCTTAATGTTAAAAAGTGTTTTTATAAGAGAAGATCAAAGGGTAATTTTCTGCGAATAAATCTGAAAAAATAATATCATTATTGAAAATATACTTAGTGCTTAGAGTACTTTGTTGCATAATGGAGAGCGTCCTAGCAATTATTTTTTCAAACTCTTTCACACATTATCAGGCTGAGCAGATGAAAAAAGATGCAGTCTGTGTCCATTTTTTTTTTCAAAACACACAGGTGAGACAGGTGATACTATTTTAACAAGGTTGAACAATTCCATCTACACATCACTGATCATGTCACTAATGTATAATTTACATTGTAGGTGTTAACATATGTATGCTTGCCTACCCTATATTTAATAAATGCGTCCAGTGTACATTTACTTTGTACATGGTTGACATTTGAGAAAAAGCTACCGTTTTCATCTGGTCTACATTACTAGTTGAGAAAGAGTTGGAATAAATAATTGCTAGGACGCTCTTCATTATGCAAATAATGCACCTTCAGCACTGCGTAAATTTTCAATAACGATATTATTTTTTCAGATTTATTCGCAGAAAATTACCCTTTGATCTTTCCTTATAAAAACACTTTTTAAAGCAGCATGTACGTCTATTTTGTATTCTAAACTGTAAAGAACAACAAAAATAAGAAGTCTGCTAACTTTCAGGGAGATACGTTACTTTTTTATGGTTTTATGCAGATTTTTACATTTACCATAAATCACCACCTTAAGAGCTGACCACTTTCTGGAAGAAAAACAGAAAACAAAATGACTGAGTTGCTTTCACTGAAAGTGTACTCATTTACCTTTATAAGGTTTGCTCCAGTTTCTAGGCGTGATGTAAACAGGACAAACGGCGCCCCGATTCTGCGGCCATGGTTTTGTTCAGCTGAGATTCGGAGGAACGTCATTACGAGAATTAAAACACACACACACCCACTAGGATCCTAAAAGTCCAGATTTGATAAGCCGCGTCACGGCAAAGCAAAGTTGCATCTGTACATAGTGAGGACTTAGGTCAGCCTGTGCATCAGGCTGATTAAAATCTTAACTGTGCATCTAAAGGGTAGCGTAGGACATAAGCTACCCTTATGCAAACAGCAAAGGCTCTGATCAGACTGGACAGATGCCCTAGCTGATCTTCATATGGACCTGAGTCTTCACTGGGCGCACATGCCATTTGCTGGTTTTGTCCTGGCGCGACTCAAATATCTGGCGATTACAGGGTAAATGACTTAATGAAAAACGTTGTATTTCCTTGAACCCTCGCAGCGCGGGTAAATTTCAGTTACGGAAGTTAAAAACACATCCATAGTTCGATAAATTATCCGGAAACAGACGCTGTTTGCGGAGTTAGCTTTTACGTCAGTTACCGGATGTATGAGCTGTTATTGTTGGTACTTAGGCTTTTACGTGACAGCAGGATGAAAAGACATTAACAGAATGAAACAATGCAGAAATAAGTAATACAGTACACTATAGTTCATACGTGATTAAGAGACAAGATACATGAGCTCGTATGAACAAATCAAATATACAGAGGGGATAATAAATAGCAACGAGCTTGAGATTGTATTATATGGTCGGCATAGAAATGTATTTGATTGTAATTATATTAAATTATTGTGGATGCTGATGCAAGAAAACGTGCAGCATCTAAGGGTAATGCTACTACATTAGTCTCCCTTTGTCCCCGCACGGTAGCATTTAAATGATGCATTGAAATGTGATTCAGTTTTGAAACAACAAACAATTTTTCCACTAAAATTCACTGAAAAACTAATATAATAAGAGTTGCTACAGTATACCATTTTAACTTAACTTTCAAGTTGGAATAAACCCGTGTAAAGGAATTCACATTTGTACGAAAGTTAGGGGCTCGAATCTTCTTCAAATCCTTAGTGCTCAAAAATTGTCATACTGTAATAAATCATTAAATGGAAAAGCTTAGTTTTACAATGCAGTAGTGTATCCAAATAAAGCAGATGGAAAGCAAATGCAAGCAGCGTTGAGTCTGGTCTGGCTATGCACTGTTTGCCCAGACCGATCTTTTCGGAATACTTAGATTTTTACGGTGTAAAAGAGAAGCTTATGGAGATGCCCGCAAAGTGCACATACAAACACAGCTCATAGCCTACCACTGACAATGAAGAAGAAAAAACGAGCTGCGGACCATATCTATTCGGTTATAAGACGGAAGTTTATTCACAGAAATAACCAGATATATAAATCACTCTTGTGTAACTCAGTTATAGGTTTTTACCTTCCAAAACAATCGAAAAATTAAGATCCGTCTTATTTTTACCTTCCAAAACAGTCGCAAATAAAAATAATATTTTTACCGTCTTATAAGACGAATCTAGATTTGGGATAATCGGAAGTGCAAAAGTTCGTCTCATAGTTGAAGAAATACGGTAGTCAGGTAGTCACAATGCATTAACAGCACATTACATAAGATCTAAGATTTATGACACTAACAATCTACTTTAAAGCAGGATGAACCAGTAATAAGACGAGTGTGTTCTATTTACGTCAACGTTTTTTTTTTCTTACAAAACATTATTTAGGTATAGGTATGGAATTACGCGGAAGGACCTTTGGCTCCCATTACTAAAAGCTTTTTAGATAACGGTAATGACCGTTAATTTACTGTTTACTTGTTAGCAAGGAAAACAAGTAAATCTGATATCAAGATCAACTCGACTTTCCAGCATCTTTTGTGCAAAGTAAAGACAAATAAAATTGCTTCCTTACAACAAACATATTTGTGTGTTTCATGGCATACCCGTATGTTCCATGATACGTCGGCCATTAGAAAAGATATGGTTCGTGGTATTGACCTGTTCTGGTCGCACGTATTAATAATATAGTCATATGTGTTCGTTGTTGTTGTTGTATTGTTGCGTTGCGCCTATGGTAAATCGGGATGGTCAACTATTCCTGGACAATCTTACACGCTATAGGACCCTGACCTTATGCAATGTATTTTTCGAGCAAACAAAATGTCCGACGCGAGGATAACAGATGATGACACTGGAGATTCTACCGATGTAAGTTGCGTTTATTCTCACGTAGGACCAAGTAAAATGCATTTTAAGCTCAGTCTGTGTCTAGACCTTGTAAGTGCATGCAATTATCATTCAGTCGACTGGTATGTGCAACATAATCAACCCAGAAAGGTGCTCGCGTGATTCTGCTCACATATTCTGCATTTACTTGGTCATCTTTAAAGAGCAAAAACACGTGTTCAAAAGTTAAATTTCGCACGTATTCTTTTTCAATAAACGTCTATTTGATTTTACTTTGTAAAATGAAAAAGAAGTAAATGATAACTTGTAGAAGATTTGAAAAAAATCTCTTATTTTGTTCACTGTACACATACTTAAAGTTCCAAAACCGCGTGCAAAACGGCTCAGTTTTTTCGAGCAGTACTGGACGGGTATTTTGATTGCATAATTTGCATTGAGCGGGTATTCTGATTCAAATAATGTACGGGTACTCCGAGTATCGAAAGAATGTATTAATGTTATTAATGATTTATCGTAATCTATGAATGCATACACTTATGGTATATGCTGGGCATTTAATTTCTATTGTTGTGCGCAACAATGTCTATGAAGATAATCCCTTTAACTAGACCAAGAAAATCGAGACCAGTACATTAATGCCTTCGTACTCATACAGTTTTCACAATAGCCCAGATTATATAACAAGGGGGCACCGTTAACTCAGTTGGTAGAGTGCCCGTTAACTCAGTTGGTAGAGTGCCGGACTCTTGATCGCAAGGTCGCGGGTTCGATTCTCTCCAGGGGCGACGGTGTTGTGTCCTTGAGCAAGTCACTTCACCCTCATTGCTTAGTAGGCTACTGGTTCAACCAAGGAAAACGTCCCGACATGACTGAAAAATTGTTTACTGGGACGTAAAGCCTCAACCCAAACAAACAAACAAACAAGATTATAACAAAGCACATATTCTTAAATGTTATTTTGACTGACCAGTGAGCTGACGCGTCCTACACAATTAACAAAGTATTGAAGAGATTTTTACCAGTCCTGTAGAGTGTCTACTTGTTTGAATAATATATGGTAAGACAACTCGTGCAAATGCTGCAACTGCGATTAAAGTATGAGGTAGTCCAAAAGCCGGTACCAAAGCCTATATAGAATGTATTTTGGTACCATAACCATCAAGGCGTCCTATCTTCACACCTTTCATCTCAATAGAGAAAATCAAATGCATAAGCATAAAGCGAAAGACAGAGAGAGAGAGAGAGAGAGAGAGAGAGAGAGAGGGGGGGGGCATTAAGCAGAAGGCTTGCTCAATGCTTGACAGGTTATATTTTTATAACAGCAGAAGTTCTCAACAGGGGTTGCGATTAGCAATTTTTCTTATTTTTTTACAGGTTTGGGTAGAACACGTTTCTTGTGAGTTAGCTCCCGATATAGTTTCGCATAGTGATGTCCTTATTTTTTTGCTAAAAGAATGGGCATTCTCTCCGATTGCCCTCGCTCAGAATACCCGTTCAAAATTTTCATCATAAAATCACTCCTTTATTACTCAGAATACCCGTTAAATAGAATGTGACCATGCTCGAAATTACTGACCAGGGCTGGGGAACATTTTGATTGTGTACAGTGGACTAAAATGATGTTTTTCTCGTAAGTAAACATCTCTTTTTGACCAAATTTAAAGAAAACATCTTTTGTCTTGAATATCTAATTAGCCCATGCAATGAATAACCTGATCAATATTTTTAGTTCGCTGTTTTTATGTTTTTCATAAAATATGCCGTCGATAAAAATGGTGAGCAAAGCACATGTTTATGCAGCTCGAAATTAAAATGCACTAATCTAGCCAGTATTTTTTAAATCAAGACGTCAGATAGGAAAAATAACTTATTTCTTAAAATCTAAATGAGTATGACTATCTAAATAAGACATAAAACCTTTTAAATTTACCTTAGTTCGGAGAGGCCACTCCCGGCGTGTTGAAAGTGTCCGCCATGTTTGCTCGAAAAATACATTGCATAATGTCAGGGTCCTATAGCGTGTCTTAGACCTAAGCGGTTAACCAGTACTGAGTGCACAAACTTCCGCCAGCAACTGACAAATGCCCTTCTTAAATCAGCGTAAGGGGGTGATTTAATCTCCAGTAAAGTAAGTGGTCGGGCCGGATATCGAACCGGGGACTCTGGCTCTTGAGTCAGACGCACTACCGACTGCGCTTCGTTGAAGATACTCAATTTTGAAGCATTTTGTTATTTCAAAACTACTGTTGAGTTTTCAGTCGCTGTACATTACTTGGTGTCGTGGGTGGTCGGGTGGTGCGATGGTGCTGTGTATGACTTCTGATTTGGAACATTGTAGGGCAAGGGACTACCGTGCTTGCAGTAGGTGCGGGTGGGGGTTGTTTGGACATGTTTTCTCTCGTCTATCATTTCTCTTCTTATTCCCTTTCTCTGAGAGACGACCCGATATAGACTGGAATACTGTCTCAGAGGGTCGTTAAGCCCAAAACAAACAATCAATCAATCAATCCTTTGTGTCCATACACGTTTCATAGGAACAGCAAAGACTCCGATCAGAATGCGCGAAAGTGTAGGCCTCTACTGGGCGCTAATGTGTTAGGGCCCAGTTTTGCTTGAATCGATTAATTATCACCAAATGGAGACATTATAAAGTTAACCAGTATATTAAATTTCATGAAGCTTAAAATAAATATTTTTCATAAACTTCCAGTTAGTGAATACAGTGAAACAGCTCAAACAGTTTTAATGTTGCTCCTGCTGGACTGGTTAGTTAGCCAGTATTAACGTATGCCACTTTAAATAGTAAAAGTAGTTTGTTTATAAGAGAAACTCATAGATTCTGCAAAGTTGCACGCACGCCGGCGTATGCATGCTTCTAGTTGCTGTCGTCTTAAAGTCTCTTTAGTCCTATCAGTGGTTAAAACGTCTAAACTCAAATCATTGTAAGAATCGGTTCATCCTTCACGTTTGGTAATAAAATGTGGGTTGATGTGCATATAATGAGTCATACAACTAGCAAAAAGTAGAGAAAACAAGTTTTTGAAAAATAACAAATGGCTCCACAAATTAAGATTAAAAGTAAAAAGTATGCAAAGACCAGGAACTGAAACAATCAAAATCCAAATCCAGCCCTCAAACCATAGTTGGAAACAACTAAGATTACAAATAATCAAGATACAGAGAACATTTGGCCAACCGAGTGAGCAGCTTGTTCCCAAAAGGTGTCCACTCAGCAACCCAAACCGAACCAAAAATAATAATAACATACATAAGGTAAAACATCACAGAAACTCTGACACCAAAAACAGGCAACAAAGAACCACAATTTCCTATTCTGGTTTCCCGTCTAGCAATGCTATATAAACATAGGCGGGATAGTGATTGGGCATCCACGCCTGTACATTGTATTTTTACCATTTCATTCAACATAGTGAAATCGAAAGTAGGTCATTTCAGTTGCCAACTAAAATGACCCAAATAAGTTTTCAAACCCTTTTTATGTGAAACTCAAGGAAGTTTTACTTGTTTAAAGCTAGCTTATCACGGTCATTTACACTGACGAAACTATACTGAGAAGCTTGCAGCCTTACCTCATGATATTTTTTTCCATTGATAGAGCAACGGGGCCTTTAATGACAATTTTTAACAATGTTTCTTTACAATTGTATTAGAAACCAAACCTCAAGTATATAACGAAGCAATAATATGCACAGAACGTAAAGCTTCTATTATCTTCAAGTTTCGCCTATTTTCATTGTTTTTGATGGGCTGTACTTTAAGACTGTTTATCTATCTTTATAATTATTTTGGCGGCATTATGCAAACGTGTGCTTAACATGTTTGCGAACAGCGATAACTAAAACAACTTTATTAACCCGTGCCGTACAGCTAGGTTTTCTTTTCTGCGTAGGTATATCCTTTCGACGGCAAGAGGTTTCAAGAACTCCCTAGAAAAGGGAATGGGGTGGAATATTTGACCCGTTATTTTGACTTGCTTACTGGATGAGTGATATCGAAAGTACAATCGATAGGAGACATATTTAGCTACACAATATATGACAATTAATTTGATCAAGATGTTAGAGGTCACGGCGCAGGGGTCACCCTTCCAAGAAACATGCGCCCACGAACTTGTTTTTATGCCCCCGCCACGAAGTGGGGAGGGGCATATAGTTTTGCCCTTGTCCGTTCGTACGTACGTACGTCCGTCACACTTTGTAGTACTGTTCTTGTCTCCGCAAATCCTCCTACAGTATTCGATGGAGGGAGTTGAAACTTGCAACACAGTTCAGACATGCATTGAACATGTGCATAAAGAAAACAGAACTTTGATTAAGATCTTTATTGCAGAATTGTGTCCCCTTGAATAATGAACACATTATGACCATATTTCACATTTGAGTACTGTTCTTGTCTCCGCAACTCCTCCTACAGTACTTGATATAGGGAGTTGAAACTTTCGACACAGTTCAGACGTGCATTGAACATGTGCATAAAGGAAACAGAACTTTGATTAAGATCTTTAGTGCAGATTTATGTCCCCTTGAATAATATACATATTAAAACCTTATTTCACATTTGAGTACTGTTCTTGTCTCCGCAACACCTCCTACAGTATTTAATGTAGGGAGTTGAAACTTGCAACACAGTTCAGACATGCATTGAATATGTGCATAAAGGAAACAGAACTTTGATTAAGGTCTTTATTGCAGAATTATGTCCCCCTGAATAACATAAATATTTTGGCCATATGTCACATTTGTAGTCTCTGCATTTGATGTAGGGATTTTGAATAGTTTTGCCCTTGTCCGTTCGTACGTACGTACGTCACACTTTGTAGTACTGTTCTTGTCTCCGCAACTCCTCATACAGTATTCGATGGAGGGATTTGAAACTTGTAACACAGTTCAGACATGCATTGAACATGTGCATAAAGGAAACAGAACTTTGATCCAGATCATAATGGCAGAATTACATCCCCTTGAATGACATGCATATTTTGACCATATTTCACACTTTGTAGTACTGTTCTTGTCTCTGAAACTCCTCAAATAGTATTTGATTAGGGATTTGAAACTTGCAACACATTTCAGACATGCATTGAACATGTGCATAAAGGAAACAGAACTTTCAGTCAGGTCTTTATTGCAGAATTATGTCCCCTTGAATAACATACATATTTTGACCATATTTCCATACCTTAAATACAACCTCACCTTTTATCGTCGCTCTAGCGGCCTCATTTATTAACCGATATTGGTATTACATCACAGCTTTATTGGGTATGACAGTGCCTCGAAAAACTTTGCGTTTCAGGTTGGTAGGATGAAGGTCAAGGTCACAATTGCTATTTTCAGAAAAACTAGGGCATTGCTCCAGCGCTTTCATTTATAGATCGATTTTGATGTAACTTCACATAAATGTTAAGTATAACAATATCTTGAATAAATTACCATTTCAGCACCGCAGGTCTAAGGTCAAGGTCACAGTTGCTATTTTTAGAAAAAACTTTATCATTCCTCTACTCCTCTATTCACTGACAATTTTGATGTAACTTCACTCAAATGTTTAGTGTGACAACATCTTGGACAAGTTCGTGATCCAGAATTTCAGGGTAAAGGTCAAGGTCACCTTTGCTATTTTTAGAAAATACGCTGTCATCCCTCTGGAATGATTTTGGCATAACTTGACACAAATATTAAGCTTGACAATATCTGGGACAAATTTACGTTTCAGCATTGTAGGTCCAAGGTCAAGGTCACAGTTGCTATTATAGGTACATGGAAATCTTGGTTCTAGCGCCTTTATTTATTAACTGATTTTGATAGAACTTCACACAAATATTAAGTATGACAATATATTGGACAAGTTAACCTTTCAGACCTGTAGTTCCAAGGTCAAGGTCACAGTTGCAATTTTTAAGAAAAACTCAGTCATCCCTCTAGCACCTTTATTTATTGACAGATTTTGATGTAACTTCACACAAATATGTTTTAACACATTACTCCTCTAGTGAGGCATATGGCGGGGGCATTCATCACCTTTAGTGATTGTCTAGTTTTTTTCTGTTTTTTGTTTTGTTTTGTTGTTGTTTTTTCTCGATTTCTCTCTTCCTTTTTTTTTTGGTCCTGCTTGTTTGGTAAGATTAGTAGGGCGGTTACAAAAAGTCGAGTTAAAACCGAATTTCAGAAGTGATTTCTTCAAGATTTTCTCTGCATTTGAAAGAGTCTAGTGTCCTCCAAGTATGCATTTTAGAACTGGTACTAAATGCGTGTAAGGCAATGTTTCTGGCATATATAGAGAAATCAACATTAATAAGATGACTGAATAAATGAGGTTGTGAGGTTCGTTCAAAAAGCATTTGTCAGCAATTACGTCCTATATATACGCTACGGCCGTCGAAAGGATATGTAAACGCTCTAGAATGATATAAATGGGAACTTAAACGCCATTAATCCCCGTTTCTTGTCTATTTAAGACAAAATATAAGCAAATCCAGGCTAAAAAGCAACTTTTCATTTCAATATCATATCCTTTCGACGGCCAGTGGTTTCAAGAAACTCCCTGGAAAAGGGGGTGGGGTAGAATATTTGACCCTAAATTTTGACTGGCTTACTTGATGAGTGACATCAAAGTACAATCGATAAGAGACATATTTAGCTACACAATACATGACAATAATGTTTACTCATGACGTCAGAGGACACGGCGCAGGTGTCACCCTACCAAGAAATGCACGGACTGGTTTATTGTTGTCTTTTTTTTTCGATTTTGCTACAGATCTTTCCTTTTTTTCTTCTCTTTTTCTCTCTCTTCTTATTTTCCTATTTATTGCGCGTTTATCCCGTGCAAGGCCATGTTTCTGGCATATACAGGAGATCATCAATAATAAGATGACTGAATAAATGAGGTTGTGAGTGTTGTTATAAAAGCAATTGTCAGCGATTATGTAAAATACGCTACGGCCGTCGAAAGGATATGCCCGAGGGCCTGTTTATGCTGTGCGCAAATCGTATAATTCAATGCTCTTACTAGTCTGCGCAGATGCACAGTATATTCTGCGGTTCTCACGTGCAATAGACACCATATCTGTACTGTGATTGTTCAGTTACAGCACTGAACTTATCGTGGGCAAGAGTGCAATGAAGATCAAAGTATTTGATAACATTAACGTCTTTCGAAAAAAAGCTCAGATTTTCTCATAACGAGATTATTTGCAGACTTCAATCAATTTTCTTTGCCGACTTACGAGGGATGACTATTAAATAGCGAGATCTCCTTTGCTGGTTTGTGACAATTGAGAGAGTAACTACACTTCAGGAACTGACTGAATCAGATCCCAAACCCTATCTCCAAAATCAAAGGAAAAGATTGACAAAGACATCCCAACAAACAATAAATTACAAATGATAAGCCGAGTCAGCAGCTCTTTCCCAAATACATGTACTGGCAACTCAGCTATCTTTATTGAACTAAATAATTTAGAACAACAGAAGGGTTACAACAGACTAAGCAAATTATACGAACAAGAATTCCGCAGAATGCTTTGTCGCACCTGCCTTGCTCTTCCACAGTAGCAGAGATCATGGTTAGATTAGGTACGATGAATTCATGTACAAATATTTGAGTGAACTGGCCTTGGAAGGATGCAATTCTGGACATAAAATTCAACAGTCAACAGAGTATGAAATAATCATTAAAAATATAAAGTAGTTAAACAATCCAAGAGACCAGCTTAAGAAACATTTTATGCCATGTCTGAAGATTGTAAGAGGGTGAGTTTGTGAGAAATACACTATTAAATGCTAGAGTATATACAAATGTGGATGCCAGGTTGACCTACAAATTTCCAAAGCCAACAGAGCGCATTAAATATACATCTAGCATAAAGGTTTGATGCTTATACCATTGTGTTTAAAAAGAGAGATGGGCTTAAATGCTAGGGTCAATGCCATGTTGGACGTAAAATTTTACTAAGTCAGCAGCCCTTGAAATAAAGGTCAAGAGCAGCAGGAAGTGCAACAACCCTTGAGACCTTTTTATGAAGAAACTTTTTGCCAGGTTTGATGATTCTAGGTATCATACTTTGAGAGAAATGAACTTAAATGCTAGGGTCAATGTAATTGTGGACGTGAAATTTACAAAGTCAGCAAAGGCGTAAATATAGGTGAAGGGTAGAAAAAAGTGCAAAATGCCACAGGAACATTCTAAGAAGAAACTTTATACCAAGTTTAATGATTGCAGGTATCATAATTTGAGAGAAATGGATTTAAACACTAGGGTCGAGGTAATTTTGAAAAATAATCTGATGAAGTCAGCAGAGCATGAAATATAGGTCAAGGGTAGAAAAAAAGTGCAACGTTCCTTGAGAACATTCTAAGAAGAAACTTTATACCAGGTTTGACGATTGTAGGTATCATAGTTTGAGAGAAATGGGCTTAAACACTAGGGTCGATAAATTTTGGACATTGAATTTTACGAAGTAGGCAGAGCGTGAAATATAGGTCAAAGGTAGAAAAAAGTGCAACATACCTTGAGAACATTCTAAGAATAAACTTTATACCAGGTTTCATGATTGTAGGTATCATAGTTTGAGAGAAATGGACTTAAACACTAGGGTCGAGGTAATTTCGGACATTGAATTTTATGAAGTCAGCAGAGCGTGAAATATAGGGCAAGGGTAGAAAAAGTACAACATACCTTGAGAACATTCTAAGAAAAAAACTTTATACTAGGTTTCATGATTGAAGGTATCATAGTTTGAGAGAAATGGACTTAAACACTAGGGTCGAGGTAATTGTGGACGGACAAACTTACAGACGTACGGACTGACGGACGGAATGACTGACAGACGGATGGAAAAGTGAACTCCTATATCGCACCTTGCTAAAGCAGGTGGACAATGATTGCAGGTATCATAGTTTGAGAGAAATTGATTTAAACACTAGGGTCGAGGTAATTTTGGACATTGAATTTTACGAAGTCAGCAGAGCGTTAAATATAGGTCAAGGGTAGAAAAATGTGCAACATACCTTGAGAACATTCTAGGAAGAACCTTTATACCAGGATTGACGATTGTAGGTATCATAGTTTGAGAGAAGTGGGCCTAAACAATAGGGTAGACGTAATTTTGGACATTGAATTTTACGAAGTCAACAGAGCGTGAAATATAGGTAAAAGGTAGGTAAAAGTGCAACATACCTTGAGAACATTATAAGAAGAAACTTTATACCAGGTTTCATGATTTTAGGTATCATAGTTTGAGAGAAATGGACTTAAACACTAAGGTAATTGTTGATGGACGGACGTACGGACGGAATGACTGACGGACGGACGGACGGAAAAGTGAACTCCTATATCGCACCTTGCTAAAGCAGGTGCGACAAAATCATTTAACAACTATTTTTACCTATTTTCTATTGTTATTATAGAAGGGTTAAAATGAAAACACAATAAATTAAACAGCACCGAACATAAACCAAATGCAACCGCAGCGAAAGTACCGCCTTGGGACGGTCAGTAATAACTATTGGGGGTTTAAACCGGTTTTAATGGGCCCACACCTTCACCCTTACCCTTCGCCGCGGTAAACACAATTAGTTGGTAGTTCGGTTCATATGGGGGTCCCCTAACTCATCAGAGAGTCATCAAGGTCAACAATTAAGATCAAGAAAAGACCGTAATGAAGCAAGGATGAGAACTCGACAGCCAAAACGTGTTGAGACACCTGGAGATCCCTGGGGCGTCAGCAACACCACTGGAACACTGGAGCAAAAGAAGACCACCAGTTGAACCCCGGTGGGCCAAGAAACAGAAAAACATCCGGCCCCAACCAACTAACATATAGCTTTATGTAGGGGCTGTCATAGAGTCTGAACCCCGACCCACCGGCGTGCAATTAAAGTGATCAGCAAAGTTGTAAACCATGATTGGGTTAACCACTAAGCATGCAGACTGTCACATTACATCTATGTTATAGCCAATGCATTTAAATCGCATGATAATTTTCTTAAATTGATCAGGGGGGGTTTTTTCTCTACGATTTTGTGTAATTTATATACTAAGTCACCATAAAATTCAGGTTCCGATAGGCCTTGTCGCAAAAGTGACCTTAACCTTGTATTATACTCGTATTTAGAAACCAATTCAAAGCGTCTACGATAAAATTTAGAAAAAGCTTTCCGAAGTTTATGATACCGATACCCCTGCTGTAAAAGCTTGGCAGACAAACTTTATTACGAGCATCGAAATCAGCCAAATGACTAGACACCCTAGCGAAGCGAATACGCTGTGAATGTTATATTTAAAACTTCCAAACTGTTATTTCGAATACCTCAAAAATAAATGCAGCTACTCCCATCAAAACTTCTCATTACATATCTTCCTTTAGGGCGCGTTTACACGACCAAAGTTTCTATGACAAAGTAGGTTTGTCACAGAAAAAAATTGCTCGTGTAAATGCCAAAATATGACAATGTTTCTTTGAAAAATAAATATGTTAAAGTTACTTTGATAAATTAAATTTGTCCGTGTAAACGGAGAACTTTGCTAAAGATTATGTAACAAAGAACATTGCTACAAGCGTGGAAAATGTGACAAAGATTTTGTTTCATCGCTGCAGGTAACTTTGACGAATAATATTTGGTCGTGTGAACACTGCAGCAAATATTTCATTGCCAAAGTTTATGTGACAAAGATTCTATGGCACATTTTCTTTAACAAATAATTTGCTCCGTGTAAACGCAAAATGTTTGTCATACTTTCTTTGTTAAAGTTTCTTTGACATAGAAACTTTGCTCGTGTAAACGCGCCCTTATACGTGATTATATCCGTATTACGAAATTGAAATAAGTCAGCTGAATCGGTTATTTAGCACGTCAGTGTTTTTCGTACTCTCAGTATAGAGGAAATACAGGCCGAACACTTTATGGATACAGTCCTCTGTAGAATCACTTCTCTAAAATATTGAAATCGCATTTGGAACACTTGAAGTCGGACTGGGGCTTTATTTGGCTCGCTGTGCTTTCTTATCTCCACCGGATGCAGATTGTTGGGTCATTTGGCAGCTAGAATTTCAGCAAGAGTCGTCGCGAAACAGGTTTACGGGTTAAATACGGCAATATACAGCCTTGGGCCTTATACGACGCGCACGGTTTACAGATAGCCCAAAAAATCGCAAGAAAAGCAAACCGAGATCAACGACCAGGCCCAGAGGTTATAAAACTTAAGTACATTCTCTCACTCAAAATAAAGCACACTGATTGGCTGCTTCCGAGCACATGCCCCGAAGTAGCCAATTAGTGTGTTTTATTTTGAGTTTGAGCTTATTTTCAAGTTTTATAACCTCGAACCCAAAAGATCTTGACGTTAACTAACGTCAACGCAGTCGCCGTACGGCAGCGTTGCCTGCGCGGATAATTGCTGGCCAGCGTAGACGACGTATAGATAAAAGACAGTAAGAAATTGTATAAAGGGGCATGACGTAAGAAACCGTAGGCCAACCAAATACTAATTTTCGTTTTAGAAGTGTAAAGCTCTTTTGTTGACGTCATTCGATTAAAGAGTACAAATAAAGTGCATAATCTTAACATTTAAGAAGTTTCAAGAACTTAAGACCGTAAAGAGGTAGAAAAGATAATGGAATAGACCGTAAAATGCTTGAAACGATCATCGGCTAGCAAGAAAGAGTGGATGTTTTTAAATCCTCTCAGGATATAAATGAATAAATAGATTTTATATTAGAGAGTCTTTAATGGACTTTCATATTCATGTTTAAAATTTTACTTTCAACGTGTTACTTTAGCAATTTATGACGTCACAGACATGCTGGATATGACGTGTGAAATAATTTACATCATGGGGATGTATGAATTATGTTTATTATGTAGATCATTTCAACAGGGATCAGCTTCTGTACAAGTTAGGTTTAGGCTTTACAAGCACACACAATTGAGCCGCGATACAAGAAAACCAACAAAGTTGTTGTGCGCCCGGCACAGACTCAGATTTGTCTGGGCATCCGCCCTGTCTGATCAGTCTCTGCGCTAAGCGCTTAAAGGATATCTGGGGGTCTAAACTACCTCTTTACGGACAGCGAAGTCTCTGATCAGACTTGGCAGATGTCCTGGCTGATCTGAGTCTTCGCTGGACGCACATGTCACTTTGTTGGTTTTTCTCGTGTTGCGGATCTAATTATGATTGCGTAGTATACATGTACGATGCTCAAGTTTGTGAAATCTGGTGCTAACTAAAGCACAAAAAGTGTTAAAAAATAATTGAGATAATTTTTGACAGTTTATTTTACAATATTCAAAACTATGCTGAATTTAATTTATTGGTTGATTAGTAAAGAATAATTTTGGTTCTTTCTGCTATACACATTTACAAAGACTCTGCTTCTGCAATGAAATCACATATTTGGTCACTCAGGCTCCAGATCAGCATTAATCGTCGTTTTATGCTCGCTCAAGAGTCTTTTTACGTGTGTATTTCTGCCAGGTTTGCGGGCAAGCCATAATTTTATATTTGTTTAGTATCTAAGAATTGCTTCTAGCCAACACATCACAAATTTCTATCTATTCTTTGGTCCTTTTCTAGTAGCATATATGTGAAAATTTGCATAACAAAAAAAGATATTAAACCCCTTTAAATTTAAGGTTTCGTTGCCATGACAACAATTATCAGTACTTTGGAAATTGTGTATATGTCATATGCTTGCCGCTTGTGCATTATATATAGAAGTGTTTTCGAACACTAAGACAGCTAACGGGTTTAATGCGTAATTTAATTATTTAATATTGCGCAAAACCTTTTAAGAAATTACTAATTACTTCATCCCTGCTGCCGTCATCTGTTCAATGATGACTCTAATTTGATATGAGAGCAGTTCCAACATGAAATTTATAATTATAAGGTAATGACTTCTTTCAAGTTATATGGATCACCTTTGAAGACGCGCATAAAAACTTAGGTACAACAAGAAACCGACGCGGCGGTATTATTATTATTATCATCACTTTTGTGGTTCTGTTGTTTGTTTTTTTCTTTAATTTACGTGATACACCAGGTTCTATATCTTGCTCACTTAGCAGTTTCTAAATTCAGTTCTCTAGAAAACGTTTAAACTGGAAGTGTATGATAGGAAACAGCAAACAGCTGACTCTATACAATAGACTGTGAGCATGACAGATACTTAACTTTGCAACATTTTAACACCCCTATGACTATTTAATTTAAAAAAAAAAGTGCATGACCTGAATTGTCCAGCTGGAAAGCATAGCGGTATGGATAAATCTCATTTTACGTCTTTTCAGCAGTACTTCCGTCATAGCATGACGATGGGAGGGTGATAATGAACTGAAACGATTTCCACCATTAACTCGCTTACTTAGCAGGACAGCGCTTAACCCACAGAACTTTCAGGGCGCCCCTGTCAAAAAAGTATAGACGGTCTTTTCTTTTTAGTGGGTAGTGAGATTATGGCTTAAGCAACGACACGACAAAACCCTAAACAAAGTGGCATGTGCGCCCTGCGAATACTTAGATTAGCCTGGGCATCCGGGCTATTGAAAGTTTACCAGCCACCTGTTTCCCCTTATCGACAACCTGTTGTTACAGTTTCCATTCTCATAATGATGTTCCCAAGGTTCCTAAGCGGAAAGTATAGTTGCACACTCCTGGCACCGTGCGTCCGTCCCTCCTGGTTTCTTAAAGTAGTTATTATTGATTATTATAATAAATTTGGTTGCTAAATGTGCATATTACTTTACGGTTAAACGCATTGTTTTTCCCCCTTGCCAATCTTATACATTAACAATGCAATTTGTGTTGTAAAATGTCACCGTTCTATTCCGTTCCGCAAAATACTAAAAACCGGGCATCCGCCAAGTCTGATCAGAGACTTTGCTGTCCGTATGAAGCTAGGTAATATCCTTTGATACCCTCTGAGGACCCAGTGAAGACTCTGACCAAGTTGTGAAGCTACCAAGGCCGATCTGAGACTTCGCTGGGCAACATGCCACTTTGTTGGTTTTGTCATGTTGCGACCCATATCGTGTCAAACTATCATTTCAAACTAAATATACCCTTGTCGAAGACAAACAGAGTAGCATCCAAAGCAGACAAGTATATTTAACTGGGCCCGGTTGTTCAAGACTAACTCAAATACGCAACATTTTTGTTGAAAAAATGTGAGAAGCTTTTCAACAAAAATATCAGTGTATTTAGTTATAAAGTCATAAGACTTAACGTGTTGACCTCTTAACGAGCTCGTTAAGCTAACGATGTTTGAACAACTGGGCCCTGGTTGTTAAGAGGGGATTTCTGATGCATCAACCATCGCACTTGGCTGTTAGGTATAAGTATTTCAATGAGCATAGATTTTCCTAGCACACAGTGAATCACGTATCACAAATAAACTCTATAATGAAACTAGGGGTATCTTCGGTTTAATTACTTGGGTAAACCCGAGTAATACCCAGGTAATCCTCGGGCTACTCGAAGAAATACATTCAAACATATAAATGTTTGTAGTTGCTGTTTACATGTTTTGTAGGCACAGTCAGTCAAACGGAACTTTGGATAAGGTGTGATATTTCACAGCTACAAGTAGTGTGCTGTTTTAATGTCTCAGAAAAACGCCCTCGAATAAGCGGATGTAAATACGAATGCCTCACTCATAAACTGCTTCTAAACTGCTTCTAGTGTCTTCAATCGTTTCGCTATCGCTGCTAAGATCTGTTCGTTGTCGTATCGTGTATTATATCGGACATCTCTAATACTACCGACGCCTAATCAAATCTAGGAAGGTGGGTTTACATTTTTTATTTTAATTTGATGTCATTTCGCATGATGCAGTAAATGAATACGTTCCGCTGAGCACTTGGGGAACATCGTTATGAGAATAGTATCTCTACATACTAAAGCCAATAGCATATTGAGAGCTAGGGGTAGTTTGGTTGTAGGGTCAATGCGGAACAAATTGATATTTAATTCCGCTTTATTACTCAAAAACAACCTAACTTATTAAATAATATTATATGTATCTCAATTGTGGCATCCAAGTCAACAATTGCTGCTATGTCGAGACATCACATCTGGATTTGTGGGACATTCATTAACGTAAACACAAACGACGTGCCGTAAACATGTATTTATTCTGCCATAAAACGGTGATTTTTCCATCTGTAGAATAACCCAAAGTATTTACATCAGTCTAACTAAAGAATTTCTGATATAAGATGGGGTTTCCTTTCTAAAACAATCAAAGACATGCGTCTTATAAGAAGGATCTGGGGCCGTATTCATAAAGCCACTTAAGTCGTTGCTATGCTGTTGCTAAGGCTAAATATCTATAAAGGAGATTCCCTACAACTATGAAATTTGGTCTGGAGGAAAAGTTTTTGTAAGACTGTTCCTTCAGACCAAATTTCATAGTTGTAGAGAATCTCCCTCAAAGAAATTTAGCCTTAGCAACAGCATAGCAACGACTTAAGTCGTTTTATGAATACGGCCCCTGGATGTTTTGGAATTGTATTGGAAGGGAATATCCGTAGTCTTATGAGTAAAGAAATACTGTACTCAACTCCTGCCGAGATAATAGCAGGTCTGCCGCAGAGCACTAGGCAGCCCATCAATTTCGTGGACCATGATAGGCGAGGGTGCAATATTATACAGCGATTTATGACAGAATAATACAGAGCTATGTTAGAGAATGTAACTGCTGCTTTCAGGGGCGGTATTCATAAAGCCACTTAAGTCGTTGCTATGCTGTTGCTAAGGCTAAATATATATAAAGGATATTCCCTACAACTATGAAATTTGGTCTGGAGGAACAGTCTTTGTAAGACATTACCGTGTAAACAGTTTGAAAGCATGTTCCACGATGTAAGTCTGTTGCATGCAATTTTACATTGTCTAAAGAAGGCCTACTTGCGAAGAAAATGTTGCATGACACGAGCGTCATGCAAAAAGCATCACCGTATTAACTTACCTAAACGATACGTACAATTAATATGTTTAAAGAGTTCAAATGTTTTCGGTCAGAAACGTTGTATTGTCCAGGGGCTGCTAAATAAAATACAATACATTTTTAGCAATAGCGGTCTTGTCTAGCATTACAAATTTGAAATATAAAATGTTTACGGGAGTCTCAGCTTTATTAAAGAATGTAAGTGCTAAAACGTAAATTCAAACTGCAGATTTATATTTCAATAAATACGAAAGTATATAATAAGTCTACGTGGGCTCGTAAAGATGACAAACCTTTAAGAAATGATACTTTCGGCTCAATTTAGCTAGACGAGTTTTGACATCAATAACACGAAAATAATCGTCGTCATATTCATTATTTTTATTATAAACTGTCATTAATATATACAGTATGACCGGAAATTATTGAGAATTTTTACCAAATTTCAGCCAGTAGTTTTCTAGTTTTACATAAAATAAAAGAAACTGATTTGATGTATTGTCGATATATTCATCACTGAACTACATGTACATTGTGGCGGCTTTTCATCAGATTTGGTACTATGTTACACAGACAAATGGTAGGAATTCCGATGGGTACTAACTGCGCTCCTCTAATGGCAGATTTGTTTTTATTTTGCTATGAAAGAGACTTTATGATGTCTTTTTCTGATGATACTCAAGCTCATGTCATTGAAACATTCAACTCAACGTCTAGATACTTGGACGACTTTTTAAATATTGACAATCCTTATTTTGAAGGAATGGTTAGTCAAATTTATCCTACTGAATTGCAATTAAATAAAGCAGATACTTCTGATACCGAGGCCCCATATTTGGATTTACATTCATCAATTTTAAACGGATTTGTTTCATCTAAAATTTATGACAAACGCGATGATTTTGATTTCGACATTGTTAATTTTCCGTTTTTGGATGGTGATGTTCCCCGCACCACTTCTTATGGTGTTTACAATTCTCAACTTATTCGCTTCGCTAGGGTGTCTAGTCATTTGGCTGATTTCAATGCTCGTAATAAAAGTTTGACTGCCAAGTTTTTACAGCAGGGGTATCGGTATCATACACTTCGGAAAGCTTTTTCTAAATTTTATCGTAGACACCTTGAATTGGTTTCTAAATATGATACAGGGTTAAGGTCACTTTTGCAACAAGGCCTATCGGAACCTGAATTTTATGGTGACTTAGTATATAAATTACGCAAAATCGTAGGGAAAACAGAATTTCCTGATCAATTTAAGAAAATTATCATGCGATTTAAACGCATTGGCTATAACATATATGTGATGCGACAGTCTGCATGCTTAGTGGTTTTCCCAATCACGGTTGACAACTTTGCTGTCCTCTTTAATTGCACGCCGGTGGGTCGGGGTTCAGACGCTATGATAGCCCCTACATAAAGCTATATATTAGTTGGTTGAGGTCGGATGTTTGTTTGTTCCTTGGCCCACCGGGGTTCAACTGGTAGTCTTCTGTTGCTCCAGTGCTCCAGTGGTGTTGCTGACGCCCTAGGGATCTCCAGGTGTCTCAACACGTTTTGGCTGTCGAGTCCTCATCCTTGCTTCATCCCAGTCTTTTCTTGATTTTAATTGTTGACCGTGATGACTCTCTGATGAGTTAGGGGACCTCCATACAAACCGAACTACCCACTAATTGTGTGCACCGCGGCGGAGGATGAGGGTGAAGGTTTGGGTCCAGTAAAACCGGTTCAACCCCCCCCCCCCTCCCAAGTAGTTATAATGACCGTCCCAAGGCGATACTTTCGTTTGCGGTTGCATTTGTTTTATGTTCGGTGCTGTTTAATTTATTGTGTTCTCATTTTAACCCTTCTATGATATAAATAGAAAATAGGTGAAAATAGTTGTTAAATCTTTTGTCGTATTTTTGCTTAATCTGTTGTAACCCTTCATTTAGTTCAGTTAAGATGAGTTGCCACCTATTTGGGAAAGAGCTGCTGACTCGGCTTATCACTTGTATTTTATTGTTTGTTGGGATGTCTTTGTCAATCTTTCCCTTTGATGTTGGGGATAGGGTTTGGGATCTGATTCAGTCAATTCCTGAAGTGTAGTTACTCTTTAAAATTGACATTTGTCAGTCCTGTACAAGATGTGAATTATCTCCCCTTTAATTAACAGAGTGCAAAATTTGAGCAAAATTGCAAAATAAGATGAAATTTGAAATAAAATGTGTACAAGAAAATGCTGAAGAAATAATGTATACTTGAAATTATTTTTTCAGATAAAAAAAACTATACTGCTGTACAATCAGCAGCTCTGTGTGCTATATCGCTTTTATATTATAAGAATTATTTGGACCTGAATAAGAGATAGGTTTTCAGATTTTCAACAATTTAAGAAAAAAAAATGTTAATTTTCAGCAGTGTTAGCTACTAGATGTAAGCACTGAAATTAAAGTAAAAACGACAGACAAGTATAACTATACAATTACAAACATTAAGGATATATATGTAATATGATATCAGAAAATAAGATCATTCCTGTTAAATATTCATTTCACTTTGTCTTGAATACTGCAGAGCACAAAAAATTATGTGATTTTACCCTTAATGCACCAAACCAAATTATTTTCATTTGCTTACAAGACTTCGTTACCAACATCAAGACTGAAATATTTTGTGACATTTAACATCATTGATCAACTTGCTATTGTTTAAAAAATATTCAATACCAACCAGAGTGTGTTTGCTTAAATAAGTGTTGTCTAGTTTAAGACTTTTATTTCTAAAAAGCTCTAGAAAATCCATCTTATTTGGCAATTTGAGACCCCTTGGTCCAACAGCTGATATAAATTGCTTAAAATGCTTGAAAAATGAAAGATCATAGCTAGAAATTATGTATTACAATTCCTTTCTTAATATTCTACCATGCAATCGATTTACTGAAACAACTAAGATTTAAATATCATGAATGAAGCAATTTTCAATAATTTCCGGTCGTACTATATATATATCTTATATAGAAAATTTTAGTTCCTGTCATGCTGATGACTAGCTGTGCCAATATTATAGAGTGACCACTTGTTAACACAGAGTGACCTAGACTTAATACGACCCACCCTGAATCCGGTCGGTCAATATCACCCCATGTCATTTTCCAACTTTATCAGCCACGTATTTCTTATCATTATTTTCTTTTTCACGTCAGATAAGGTTTTAGTTTGGACATAAGCTGAAAACAGTGCATAATTCTTTGAAATAGACAAAGGGTACTAACAGCAGAGTTATTTGAACCTATAGTCGGACAGCTTTTAGGTTTCCATCGCACGACTTTGTGAAATTCAGCCATAACCCCTATATATTTCAATCCAACTCACTAAAATGGCTTTTCATCCACTGGCAATGGACTTAATGATCAGTGTACGTTTTAATTTGATACTTGGCCCAGTCAATATTTATCTTTGTATAAACAGTCTATATGCGATTATTTGGTTGTTCTTACAGAAGTTTGGTCAAAATTGCTGTGCATTTGACTAGATTTATTTCCAAGAAAGATACATGTTTTCTTTCTATTTTTTCAAAACTGTTATAATCAAAAGTGTCCACAATGCTTGTTTTTTGTAGCGGATCCTAAGTGTATGAGTTACTCGAGGTTTCTCATCAGTTTTCGGCAGAAAGTACTTGAGGGTTTATGCCATTGTTATGGTCATCACACTAGAAGAAATTAACGTTATGGCTTTTCATGCTTCATCCTTTGGACATGTGTTGACATCTTGTGGACAAAATTAAGTATGTTATGGTTCACCATCACTTCAGTTCATTTGAAGTGTGACTGGTCGTGATAGAAAACCTTAAGTCCCACTGACTGCCTACAGAGATATTCAATCGTTGCACATATATAAATTGTGCCCATTCAGTTTCTTAATTAGGTCTTGAGTAACACAGTGGATATTAAAATGAAGTGATGTGATTGTGTCCCTTATTTTTCTACAAAGCATGCATGCTTCCAGTGTGTCAGGTTTCCCCACTCATTCCTGTAATCCATCAGGGTTCAACTGTTTGGACTTCTTTTGCTACATCGTTTCATTGTTAAACTTGGTGTTGATCATCTCGGTATTTAATCCTGAATTAATAATTATGTTTGCTGCTTTGATCCATTGATTGGTAAGAAGCCCTTCCCAATGACCAAGTAACTTGTTTGTTATTAGCCACAACGGAATCTAGAGCGAGGGTGTGGGCAAATAAAATCGATTAAGGGTCAAGTCGGGTAACTTCGAACAGCTGGTAAATTCGGACACACCATTGCAAACAGTGAAAATTCAGATCAGACGGCTCATATGAGCCGTCTCATCAGGATTTGCACTGTTTGCCCAGATATTTTTGTTTTAATTCCAAACAACTGACATATAAAGGAAACAATGTCACTGTCCGAATATACCTGCTGTCCAAATTTACCTGACTTGACCCTTATTTATCATTTAGCGTTCCAGTGCCGTGTTGTTTACCATTCCTATAATTGTTGGGCGTCTTCCTAGTAGTCTTGGCGTTTTGTACGTTAATAAGTGTAGTCTCGTAGCCATCTGCTCTAAAAGAGCTGACCTCTTGGCTTCAGTCACTTGTCTTGTTTTGCTTTGTGTGCCGTTTGTTTTTGTTTTCCTCTCCTCTTTGGTGTTAAGGACGAGGTGGTTAGCGAGTTGATCGGTTTCTGATTGTTGCCATTTTATCTTCTTTGTAACAAAATAAAAATGTCTGTCAAATCATTTTGATTTGATTACCATTTTAATCCTTGTGACCTGATTAAGCAAATGAATGGTCACAATTCGTATGTGCGATATACAATACGGAGATAATAGCTATGAAAAGTACTTAATTCTTATGTCATTTTGAGCAAATCAAATACACAAATGGTATTTAAAAGAGAATTTATAAAGGCTGTATAAACTTGATAAGAATGTCATGAATCAAATATTTTTTGTATTGGCTTAGGCCTAAAACAAATAGCCGTGTTTCCACTAACCCGACCGACTCCGCTATTTTTATCAATAAAGGAAGAAAATAAAAATTAAAACACCAACCCTACCATTTTCAATTTCCGACCCTACCTTGCATGTTCCCATGATAGTAATTTCGGTTTTCACTACCTTTTTGTAGTTTTTGGCATTTAGTATACTCGAACTCCATATTATCGCGGCAATCATATTCTCGCGGTAATACTATATGAAAGCCCTCAGCCACACATGTCTCATTATTTTTATATTGTCTTACGGGCTTCAGGAATACAAAGTATAAAAACACAAACGATTTCAGTTCTGTCTCTCTTTGAAGATTCTGTGACTTCTAAAAGCCAAAATAGTGAAAACTCACCAAAGGTGGTAACAAGGAGCACCTCAGGATGATAAAAGTGGCGATAAAATAGAAAATAATTGTCTGGTCATGTTATTTCTTGCTTTGTTTAATTGAAGTATGGCTATACTAAACATTTTGAATAAGGAAATATTTCTGCTTGCATTTAATTTGCTTACATTGAGGCAAATATCCATATACCGTGAGAATATGGAGTCGGTATTTCTGCCTAACCACTTTGGGGTAGTACTGTGTGCACATAAAAATATGACACTCACCAGAAGGTAGAAAAAGGCAAACATGCTTTGAGGTTTAGATGAAATACTAGCGGACTCAACTACATATAGTATGTTGGATTGTTGGTCCTCCTTATTTGGTCACACTTGCTTGTATCTTAGGTACCGTGAGAATAGGGAGTGCCAGTCTACCTCCCAAAATACAGATTTGACTTTTTCGAGCATCTAAGATGGATTATCATATACAGTGCAAGTCTCAAAAATACAATTTAATCAACAAAATACATGTACAAAAAACAAAACACATAAAAAAATACAGGCCCGACCCTATTTTTTTTTTCGGGAGAAAAAATACCTTGATAAAAAAAGTTTTCCTACCTACCGACCAGATTTTTATTCAGCATGTTAGTGGAAACAGGTATTTCTTTTAGGCGTTAGCTGTAACGACTTTCTTTGGTTAGAAGACTGAAGTATTTCTCTTCCTAAAAATCTTAATTCGTCTAGTATAAATCCAGTTCCAATATTTAGAAGCATTAATTATCTAATAGTAATACAATAATTATGTAACAAAAGCAGGCCACATCAACCTAGTCTTAAACTGGGCTTATTTTTACAAACACCGCCAACACAGGCCAACTCGGCCAATGCGAGCCAAACTCGGCAAATACAGGCAAAACGTGGCCAATACAACTCGGCCAATATTAATGACGTCAAACTCGGTCAATATCAATGACATTAATTAATAAAATTGTCATTAATGAAAAAAAATATATATTGGCCCAGTTGCTGGGTCATTACGAAATGTTTTGCTTAATGGCGATTTTATCAATAACTGGGCCAATACGATTTTTTTGTATTAATGTTATATTATTACAATACCATTTCTCTATTGATTTGGAGCAGACACTGTTTGCGCTTGCAGATTGTAACTGCCAGCTCCTTTATGACAGGGCATACATTTCATACTATATTGTATGTCCTAACAGACGGGAACTCACACTGAAATGATCCAATGAAATTTGCTTAAACAAAACTGAAATTTATTCTCAGATATTTTTCACAAATAAATGATGTTTTAAATTCATTATCAATGATGTTATCTGATTGTACCCCAAATATAACAGTATTACATTCATGGTAACTTGCTAGTAGATCCACTTCTAAATTTCAGAGTTATGATACCATTACAAGGCCAGATGTCTCAAAAACGGTTGCCAGCACCCAAGAGGTGCTGTGCGCACGGATTTCCGTTGTCACATTTTACTTTCCTGACAAGTATTTTTCAGCCGAAGGGGAATAAAGTGATCTCAATCTTTGCTGTTTACATATTTGTTCGTTCATACTAACTGTCCTGGTTCTTTATTTTAATTTATTTAATAGTGTGTCTTTTGTCCCGAGTTGGCCAATTATGACACACCCTGTTTCAGAGGGAACCCCTTACCATTAAATTGTTATCAAAGGTTTGTCTTATGGCAAAACTTGTATCAGCATTTAAAAGAGACCTCAAGACCGCGTTGAACCCTATCATATGGCCGTTTATAACGTTTTTCTCATTCAGTCGTTTCAGAAACCGGAATTTCTTATTTTACTGACTGTCTCTCTGATTCATAAACATTGCGGGTGTATGATGCTTACTAAGGGCGAGGATCTGACTACACCTATGTATCCGGTCAATATCGGGGTTTCTATTTCTTTCGGACCTGTCACTGTTGTATGATTAACCAGTTCGGACTTGTAAATGTGGTACTCTGACCTCATTTACCATATTTATATTTTATGTAATCTTGCAATAAATATATATTACATTTTACCTGCGTATCCACCCATGTGTAGGTCAAATTGTAGCCATCTAGAAGCCCAGGTCTTTCATTTACATGTCTCAACGCCATCATTACGGCTGGTAAACAGGCCCCGCCAACCGCCATACGTCGTCCTGTCATCGGTAGAAAACCTTGCAACGTCAATTGTTTCAATTCATTTGAACTTGTAATTTTAAAACTGGCTCCGGCTAATATTATTAAAATTTTCCAGAACTGCATGCTTTCTAATATCTTTATTGTCTCATGCATTATAATATTGAACTTTAGTTATTGCAATAGACTTTGATACTGCCATGCGACTTATATATATGTAACCGTATATATATATATATATATCTCACTGAGGAATCAATAAGCTACAGTATTGCCTTTAGCGAAAGAAATACGACGCTTTAACAACGATGTCAACAATTTTGTTACCCATTTTTCTTGCCTATAACTGTTTTTTTTCTAATTTTTTTCTTTCTTTCTTTTTGAATTTTAAAACCTTATTTACTGCATTTATACGGATAAAAACGGGATTGTGGCCCTACATATCAAAATCAGTATCGTGAGATTCTACTATAAGATGGGTTTTCTCTTTCAAACCAGTAAGACGGATCAAGATTTTTGGCATTGGTTTTGAAGGGAAAAATCAGCCTTATGAAATTCTGTTGTAAGTTGGATTTTCCCGTCCAGAACAATCCCAAAAACCTAGATCCGTCTTATAAGATGGATCTAGATGTTAGGAACATTGTTTTTGATGGAAAACTTCCGTCGTATAACCGCATAAATACTGTAATCCACTTCACTTCAAAAATCTTTCCTGAGCGGGCACACGACGTCAAAATGACGTCATTACGACGTCATTTCAACGTCATGTGCCTGCTTGGTCGGTTGTAATACCAACTTTGTTCTCAGCTTTAGAACGAGGAACTATGCTTCTAGAGAAATTGGAGAATCTAGGACTTAGAATACACCTTGCTGGAGTTCGACGAGGCTAAGGTTGTTATCACCGCTTACAAGCATTTCAAGAAAAGCCGGAGTTTCTAAATGAAAATTACTGATGTAATGACTGTGTTATGCGGTAGTGGTTTTCTTTTCTTATGTTGTTGTATAAATGCAATGTACATGTGTAGCTTTAATTTTATATAATGATCTATCTACTATTTAAATTTCGTCAGAAATAGTTTTTTACTCCCTGGGACCGAGACCCCCCTTGGCCCAATAAGAGCGAACATGCAATATTACATGATATAGGGTTTTTCAGGTATTTGATAAGCAGATATTATTATCTTCCTACGTGCAAGGTCAGATTCCTGATGACTGGAAAAGAGCTTTTGTGACACCTCTATTCAAGAAAGGAGACAAGAGCAAGGCTGCTAACTATCGGCCAGTTTCACTGACATCCTGTTGTTGCAAAGTCATGGAACACGTAGTACATAGTCATCTCATGAAATTTCTTGAAAGTAACAAGATTCTGAGTGACTACCAGCACGACTTCAGGAAGAAGAGATCATGTGAGACACAGCTCATCACCACCATACATGACCTTGCAGTTGGACTAGACAGACGGCAACAAGTTGATACTATTTTGTTGGATTTCAGCAAGGCCTTCGATAAAGTTCCACATCATCGCCTGGCAGTCAAGCTCCATCACTACGGCATCAGAGACAAGAACCTATCCTGGATCCAAAGTTTCCTCGCGGATAGGAACCAGCAAGTAGTCCTTGATGGGAAGACATCTTCTCCTGCTGCTGTCACATCTGGAGTTCCACAGGGTACAGTACTTGGACCTCTCCTGTTCCTGGTATACATCAATGACCTGCCCTCAAGAGTTTCCTCTTCAGTACGACTCTTCGCAGATGACTGTCTGCTGTACAGAGTTAAACGAGACCAGAAAGATGCAGAGTCACTACAGAGAGATCTTAATCATCTACAGGAATGGGAAAGAGATTGGCAGATGGTATTTAACCCAGACAAGTATGAACACATCCAGATCACCAACAAGCGAAACGTCATACCAACCTCTTACAGCATTCATGGACAGACCTTGAAAGAAACATCAAAAGCAAAGTACCTTGGAGTCACCATAGACAGTAAACTGTCCTGGAACAGCCATATTGACGCAGTGACGAAAAGGGCCATCCAGACTACAGCTTTCCTTCGCAGAAATCTTTCAAGCTGCCCAAAGGATGTTAAGGCCAAATGTTACAAGTCCATAGTTTGTCCACAGCTTGAGTATGCTTCGACGGTATGGGACCCAGTGACAAAATCCAACATAGCCAAATTGGAGTCTGTACAGAGGCGTGCCGCCAGGTTCTGCTGCAATGACTACCGCCGAACCAGCAGTGTCACTTCAATGTTGCAAGAACTTGGATGGGAGGACCTTCAATCAAGGCGAGACCAGAGCAAAGTCACAGTGATGTACAGGATCTTCAATAACCTCGTTCAAATCCCTTCAGGCTAGTACCTGACAGCCACAGGAGTAGCAACTAGAGGACACCATCAACGATTCCTGCCAATCTTTTGTTCTATCAACGCCTACAAGGGATTCTTCTTTCCATCAACAGTCCGTCTCTGGAATGGTCTGCCTGCCAAGGTCATATCTGCACCGACTCTGGATGACTTCAAGCTCCTTATCAGTGCAGATGTCCTAAGACCGTGATTGTGAATAACATGTTTTGTATCTGATTTTAACTGTACATAAGAACCTCCCAGCACGAATGTTTTAAGGTTGTTCACAGTGCGACTATGCAAATATTGGCCATGCACTTAATTGGTAGATGTAGATGTAGATGTAGAAACATCTGTGTACGCAACTCCCTGTGTTAACATGGCACAATTGATATTTTAGTTGTGGTAACAAACTGTTACCAAGGACCTTCTAATCTAAGAAAATATAAAAAAAAATCTTTTTCACCTTCATCAATTCGTAATGACTTTAGCCAATCAGAGCAGTCTCTAAATGAGCCGTAGCAACATAGAGCAGACTTCCTCTAGAATGTGTTATCTTTAACGTAGCTGGTGTTTTGCCATGTGACGGCCGTAAACAGACTCCCCGTATACCATCACAGTGCATATCATAGAGTTTCTGGTTCTTCGGAATCATTTGGCTCATTCCTAGTCAGCTTGAAAATAGAGTTCCGCCGAAGCCTGTTCTAAAGAGTGTGAGTAATGTTGCATAAGTACATTACTGCACACGAACGGACTCAATTTAACAGAGCCAATCTTCTATTTTCGTTTCTTTGATGTGTTCCTTCCTTCCAGAAGATCGGCCTTCAAAATTTATTCTAAATACAGACTGGGTGTATAGTATTGATTCGAAGGTCTGTATATACAGTTGGTAATTGTGAGTTTAACTATTTTCAGATGTAAATTGACCGTACGTGATACTCTTCCGGCATACTGGTACATGTGTAAAGTGGAAAAAATCATTTATCCAAGAACTGGACCCACATTCTCACCTACAAGCAATAGCAATCACCAAATACAAAAATATGGATAAACCATGAAAATATAACATATTGCCCCGAAGCCAAGCAGACTTATTCCATTTATTGTTCTCTATAGTTTGTTAAAACATGAGTGACATGCTTTATAAAAGGGGTTTATATAAAAATAAAAAAGGGGATCAAATTATAATTTGCCGCACCATATGCAACAATGGATTTTTGACTACCCGAATAACCGATAATTTATTTTGCATTAGCGCTCATGGGGAACAAAAAAATAATTACACAGTAAAACACCATATTTTGTTTTATTATTATGCCGCTCTCGCACCTAGCCGAATATCCCTGCGAACATGAAAATTTGAAATTCGCGGCAAAATCGCCGACAATGATTCAATTGGCCGGGAGAAATACTGAAAAAGTAGGGCCTTATGAATGCCATACGAATGCGAACAAACAGTTGCAAAACGAATGGGTTACGATTTCTTTCCCATTTTCTTGCGAATGCATTGAGAATGCGTGCGAACGGCCTGCCAATACTTGCGAGTACTTGCAAATGCATAGGAATGCCATGCAAACAATAAGATTGCCATGCAAATGTCGTGCTAATTCCTAGCGATTTCAGTGCGAATATTGCACATTCGTCCCGGTCGGTGTCATTAGGGAAGCAAAAATGGTATAATTCTCTTGCCCTCTATACAGTTTGAGTTCAGGCATGACTGTGGCAAGTGGCAACAATTCCCGAGTCGGTTTCTGAACATGCTGTTGTTACCGTCCGTGCTGCTGTTGCTCTGCAGCAAGAATGCAAGAAAGAAGGCAGCAGCAGCACAGCAGGCCCAACTTAGAAGACTCAGGCAAAAAAGCCAAATGTAATATTGGGTGAGATATGTAAGAACGAATGCTAACAAATGGCTGCAAACGTCTTACGATCACTATAAATGTCTTGCCATCAAGAAGAATGGCTTACGATTGCTTATGAATATGTTGCAAATATGCTTTCCTTGTGAATTTAGGAGCATGTTTCTAATCTTCGCAACACCTCGAGAACGACCGCGAATGCTTATGAACGCCGACGAATGTCGTGCGATCATTGCGAATAGGCGGCGAATTGCATTCGTATGCCCATTCGCAAGAATATTCGGCTACGTGTGAGAGCAGCATTAGGGCGCTAATAGCTTTTAAAAGAATATTTTTTTCAGCTTTTTTCAAGATCTTCTTTTTCTGTTAAATTGGTCCTTTTTAGACATGAAGAACACTACCATAGCTCTTACTTGTTCCTACCGTAACGCTAGTGCAGAACTGATTTTTTTCTGTTCTCAAACAATAATTGTATAATTATATGAAAGAATTATTTTAAGGCGCTTATGGGATTATATGCGTTATTTTGCGTTATTTGGCATAATTTTTGACGACGTAAAATAAAAAAAAATTTGGTCTTTTTTTTTTTTTTTTTTTTTTTTCAAGTTTGCGCATCGACTGTCGTTAATTTCACCATTATTTTTCATCTTTCGACCGCGGAAATTTTTCCAATATTTGCCACCGGAGTCATTGTTGGAGATGACAAAATATCCGAAAAGATAACGGCCAATTTTGAACCGCATTATGTCTGAAGGTACTTCAATGCAATGGGAGTAATGTCCTATTGATATTTTTGTCTCAAATGCCAGACTATGTAGATGCATTCATTAAATATAGGAGGGGCAGGTATATCTGTATGAAACAAACAGTATACATGTAAAACTGTAGAAGTGTGACCATGCAGGTGTTTGAGTGACATAATTCAACCTTAATGGTGTTGGGTATAACTTTCAGTGCCGGGGCGTCCTACTTATTAGGATAATAGTAGGGCAAGGGCCTACTAAGCTTGCAGTGGGTTCGAGTGGGGTTGTTTGCTCATCTTTTCTCTCGTCCATCATTCGCTCTTCTTTCTCCCTCTCTTTGGGAGGCGGTCATCGGTGTGCTTTATTTTGACTTTGAGATTATTCTCAAGTTTTATAACCTCGAACCCTGATGTAATCCGCGAGACAGAGCAGCTGCAGGCATTAGTTAAGAGACGCCCTCTAGAGCAGGCGCCCCCCCCCCTCCACACACACACACACACACACACACACACACACACACCCGCACCCCATTCCCGGCTTACAGAGTCACCTGAATCTCAATGGCACGAGCAACATGTAAAGACATCAGGAAGGGGATGTCCAATGCAGCAAGAACCTGCAACAAGCCATGATATAATCTAAAATCTGGAATACAGGCTACTTAATTTTTATCACCGAAATTCCTAAATTCTATTGAGAAGAATATTTATGTTTTCTGTGTATCTGTCTAAAACGTGTTTTTATTCCGTGATAGATCTAAATGATTTAACCTATTTCATATATCAAAGAGTTGATAACAGAAATTCTCCAGGTGTCCAAATGTTTATGGTCAAAAAGGCCGGTTTAACGACATTCAACCAGTACGAAAGTATTACTGGGCTGTACAAGTGTACCAGTGACTTAGCCTTGGCTACTACTATAACAGATTTTGATATGAAAAAGGAAATGAACATAATATAAGGTATATCTTATGACATAATGACAATAATCAAGTCGACAGAAGGAATATTAAACCGTCAAAAGGTCTTTGACTTCAGTAAGTATCGTTTTTGTTTTTAATATCTATAATTTATGTTTTGTTTTTGTTTTTTTTTTCCCCATTATATAGTTGATTCTTGATTAATATGTTTACTGTCATAGAGGTATTTTCAAGTAAGCTAGAAGACCACCTTGCGGGACCTAACCGAATGTTACTTGAATTATAATGGAGGATAATGCAAAAGTTGAGTTCCGTACAATCGATTAAGCCTCTCCCCCGCCCCACGCCCCGATCCACTACATATAATCGGGCCTGCAAACAGTAGCTGTTACAGCAATAAACCGCAGCGAAAACAATGCCTTGAACCAGTCATTAATAAATTACTTGAGGAGGGAAGGGGGCTCATATCAATTTATGGACCCTCATCATTGCTTCTTCATGTATCTTCACAAAATAATAGACGCTAAAACCTAACAGTATTAGTTTTAAGCTCACCTGAGCACGAAGTGCTCAAGGTGAGGTATTGTGATCGGTCTTTGTCCGTCGTCCGTCGTCCGGCGTCAACTTTTGCTTTAAACAACTTCTTCTCCAAAACTGCTGGACCGATGTCAAAATAATTTCACAGAAATGTTCCTTGGGGGACTCTCTATCAAAATTGCTCAAATGGTTCCGCTCCGCTGAACAATATGGCCGCCAGAGCTAAAAATAGAAAAACCTTTAAACGACTTCTCCTCCAAAACTGCAAGGCCGATTTTGAATTAATTTCACAGAAATGTTCCTTAGGAGACTCTCTACCAAAATTGCTGAAACGGTTTCCCTCCGCTGAACAATATGGCCGCCAGAGCAAAAAATAGAAAAACCTTTAAACGACTTCTTCTCTAAAACTGCTGGGTCGATTTTTAAATAATTTCACAGAAATGTTCCTTAGGAGACCCTCTACCAAAATTGCTCAAACAGTTCCGCTCCGCTGAACAATATGGGTGCCAGAGCTAAAAATAGAAAAACCTTTAATCAACTTCTCCTCCAAAACTGCTGGGCCGATTTTTAAATAATTTCACAGTAATGTTCCTTAGGAGATCCTCTACCAAAATTGCTCAAACGGTTCCGCTCTACTGAACAATATGGCCGCCAGAGCTAAAAATAGAAAAACCTTTAAATGACTTCTCCTCCAAAACTGCTGGGCCGATTTTGAAATAATTTCACAGAAATGTTCCTTAGGAGACCCTCTACCTAAATTGCTCAAACGGTTTCGCTCTGCTAAACAATATGGCCGCAAGAGCTAAAAATAGAAAAACCTTTAAACGACTTCGCCGCCAAAACTGCAGGGCTAATTTTGAAATAATTTCACAGAAATGTTCCTCAGGAGACTCTCTACCAAAATTGCTCAAATGGTTCTGCTCCGATGAACAATATGGCCACCAGAGCTAAAAATAGAAAAAAGCTTTAAACATCATCGTCTCTGAAGCCAATGGTTCGATTTAAAAAAAATCCACAGAAATGTTTTACTCATGGCCCTTAACAAAAATTGCTAAAACGGTTCCACTCCGCTGAACAAAATGGCCGCCAGAGCTAAAAATAGAAATAAATCTTAGAATGGCACAGAGGGCACAGTTATGATCCAATCATCATGAAACTTTGACAGAATGTTTATCTAAATGAAATCTACACCATCTTTGAAACTGGGTCATGTGGGGTCAAAAACTAGGTCACTGGGTCAAATCTTAGAAAAACCTTGTGCACACCCTAGAGGACACAGTTATTTTCCTATCTCCATGAAACTTTGTCAGAGTCTTTATTTATATAAAATCTAAGCCAAATTTGAATCTGAGTCTTGTGGGGTCAAAAACTAGGTCACTAGGTCAAATCTTAGAAAAAACGTGGGTACACTCTAGAGGGCACAGTTATGATCCGATCTACATGAAACATTGTCAGAATGTTTATTTTTATGAAATCTATACCAGATTTGAAACTGGGCCATGTCAGGTCAAAAACAAGGTCACTAGGTCAGTTCTTAGAAAAACAGTGTGAATTCTTTAGAGGACAGAGTTTTGTTCTAATCTTCGTGAGACTTTGTCAGATTGTTTGTCTCTAACAAATCTGGACCAAGGATGCAACTTGGTCATGTTGGGTCAAAAAGTAGGTCACTAGGTTAAACCTTAGAAAAACATTGTGTACACTATAGAGGGCACAGTTTTGATAACTTTATCAGAATGTTCATATCCAAGAAATCTAGACCAGGTTTGAAACTGGGTCATGTGGGGGGTCAAAATCTAGGTCATTAGGTTAAATCTTATAACAAGAGCTGTCGCCTGACAGCATAGCTCGCCTGAATTGGTGCTTGCCCATCACACAGCCGCTATGGTGGTGTGGACTGCTATGCATAAAACTTCAGGCAAGCATGTCCATAATGAAAACACATTTATAAACAAAAGCTATCTCAGAAATAAGTCTTAAAATAAATTAAAATAAAAAATGAAATGAAATTTCAAAGTCCATGTGCTTGAGGTGAAAAAAAATTGGGGGTAGGGGGAGGTGTGTGTGTGGGGGGGGGGGGGGGGAGGGGGGAGCTAGGATGTATCAAAACCCTTAACCATTATCTAACATCAGTCCAAGTATTAGTATCAACTGAGTCCATCATCATGGCACTGTAAAATTATGTCTGCACAAATATAAAACTTTAACCAAAATCTTTAAGACAAAATTCGAAGTCGATGACCTTGAGTTCTAGGTCATCCAGTGGGGTAAGCATAAGGTGTTTTGTGAAAACTCAAAAAAGTGTCTAACATCAGTTCAAGTATTAACTAAATCTCTGCAAAGCAATAAGAATCAGTATGCAATTACAAATTTTTAATAAAGACCAAACTTTCCTGAGTCCCCGACCTTGACGTCAAGGTAACTGAGCGGGGTTGGGGTAGTACTCTGTAGATCTGACTACAGTGCAAATATAAAAAGAATTCATCTATGGGTTCAGGAGATATGTGTCTTTAAAAAACTTTAACCCAAAACATCCAATCAATAAAAAGACAATTTTCTAAGTCCATGACCTTGACATCAAGGTCATTGAGGGGGTGGGGGTAGTACCTTAAAAAACTTAAGACCAATATCTAACTTCAGTGCAAGTATCAAAGGGATCCATCCATGGGTTAAGGAGATATTGGGCTTTATAACACTTTAACCAAAACATCCAGTCCAAAAAAACTCCCAATTTTCTAAGTCCATGACCTTGACATCAAGGTCACTGAGTGGGCTGGGGGTGGTTTCCTGTTAAACTTTAGACCAATATCTAACTACAGAGCAAGTATCAAAAGAATCCATCCATGGGTTAGGGAGGTATAGGTCTTTAAAAAAACTTTAACCAAAACATCCAATCTGTACGCCGACGCAGACGCCGACGCCGTGGTGACAACAATAGCTCTTCCTGAACTTTCGTTCAGGAGAGGTAAAAACCTTAGGTACACAATATAGGAATCATTTTCCTTTTAATCTTTGTGAAACTATGTATGTCCGTCATATGGATGTCTCAGAGGTTAAGTTCATAGGATACTCAGGTGAGCGATCCAGGGCCATCATGGCCTTCTTGTTTAAAAAAGCTGGCGACCGTTCAGCTTTTATTATTGGTAGAATGATTTTGTCATACTACTGCTTCAACAAAAAAAGAGGGGAGCTATTCCACAGCAGAATCGCTATAGACCTGACATCTACGATATTGAGAGCTGCGTGGTACTCTTATTTGTAATAGTCCTGACCTGTATCAGTCCTGTATCTGGGGGCAGACATTTATCTTTGTCATGATACACGGCACTGAAGTGTATCTTGAAGATTGAATCTGCTCTAAGTGAACCTCCGGGGATGGCCACTCCAGCTCATCGAGTATACCACCACTAGTTGTGTTGCGCCATTGCCTTACAGGTCCACCTTGCTGCTGCTCTCTAGACCTTCTCGGCCTGCTAAGACTGAGTTTAAAGATGAGGATCTCAAATAGATGATGCACTCAAGTTTAGGTTTAACCAATGGTTCGTATGCAGCAGCCTGCGTTTACCTAAGTGCAAAGGATAAACAGCGTCGCAAAATTTCTAGAGTCTTAATTGCCTTTGATGTTAACTCTGAGGTATGTTGATTCCAAATAAAGTCGTCTGCTATAAACATTTGCTAGTTCATTCATTCGTGTTTGTAGACTTTTTTCCTTCCAGGTGGAGAATCGCGTTTTTACGTGCGAAGTCTTTGTTTATTTACTTGGCACCCCACATGTTTGTAATGAGAAGTGTCACATCGCTTACCTGAGTCACCCTATATACTATCTCTAGCTGGCGCTTCCACTCTGCGTCTTACACGCTTGTTGTTATGCTCTAATCATTTTTGGTGTTCTGTTGTACAAATACGAGTCATGCTCCTTTATTTAGAAGTTCGTGTCTTATTTCCGTGTTATTTTTTTGGTACCAAGGGCTAGAGGTCTAAATCACAATGGCATTGTTGTTGAGAACTTCCTTTCAGAGTGTTCGTTTAGCTTTAAAGCTCATGTTTTGACTGATCAGTTTAGGTTTCCGCATGATATTAGTCTCCTGTTTGTGCTTCTACTATGCGTGTAGGAGGTGTTCTCATGAAGGCGGTATTACCGGTTGGTTTCGGTATTTACAGGTAAAGGGCTTCGAACATAGAGTTTGTTTGTATATTTGTTCCGTTTATAGTCAGGACGCTGAAGCCGAAAAAAATGCAACTTTAATGCCCCGGCGATTCGAAAGGAAATTTTTACCAAATTTGATAAGCACACCATTTGGGCTTTATGATAGGGTATGATGTGGTCACTGAAATAGGATCCCGTGCTTTTAATAACCCCTTTTTATCCCTACCCCTTTGAAACCTTAATTTGCTCAAAATGAAAACGCTATGATTCTGTCCATTTAGAGGTGCGCTAATTTTTTCTGATTTAATTCATGAAATGACGTATTTGTGTGCAAAATATCAATTTTTGTAATAATTTACAAAATGCATGCTTGAAATATTAAGAAAACCGGTGTATTCACATATTTACACAAGGATAATTCATCCTACCAATTGTTGGTGTTTGAAGGTACTAAATTTCATTTTAAATCGCTCATCAAACTGCGCATAGAATTATAGAGCAGCTGACTCGCAAAATATCCAATGATAATGACACTGCACTCTGTAATTTATAAAACGTTTCTCTTTGGTGTCTAACCACCACCATGGATCTTGTTTTCCTCAGACGGTTTTCAATTTGATTTTTCCCCGTGCTGTGCAGTTTTAACAAGAAAACCAGCCCAACCTCTTCTGGGTCTGCAAAGACTTCCAAAAACTTACGTATTCACATTATCACTGGCGTTTGTCTGTTACAGCTCGATCGTTACATACGTTACTTAATATAATTTTGTTAAAAAGAATCATGAATGGAGACGATTCAGAAGATATATATGTAGAATACAAAAACAGGATCATATTTGTTCTACTGCATTAGAGTATAGTTACTTTTATTTGTAAAAAAAAAGTTTCGAAAAGCTTTTCATTGCAAATAATACAAATAATATATGTTACTAATGAAACGAAAATAATAAATAAAATGAAATAATATTTCATAATAAGTTACTATTGTTTGTAAAAAAAAGTTTTGAAAAGCTTTTCATTGCAAATAAAACAAATTATATATGTTACTAATGAAACGAAAATAATAAATAAAATGAAATAATATTTCAATTTTAAATCATTTCCTCGTTCAAATATGTTTTTGAAAATAGTGCTTTTAAACTCTGCATTTTTCCCTTGTCTTAAAAGCTACATGTAATTCAGTACTGTAAAAATGAAGTTTTTTACATGTAATTGGTATTTAGTGTGTAAATGAAGTATTTTGACAGCATCAGTAAATGTGTTAAGTTGGATTGGCACTAGTGTAATGATGGAAGTATGAAAATTGAAAAAAAAACCAATGTACTAACGAATATTTGCACTTACTGACAGGCGGAAAAATGAACGGCATTCAAAGTTATGTTAAAAAAAATAACCAAATGTCATGGTTTGAAGAGTAATTACAACGTAAACTACTCAGATATCAACAGAAGTTATTCGTTAATATGCATATGGTAGATATTAGCAGAGTTGTGTGGGATCACTATTTTCTCCAGTAGGTGGTTAAAACCATTTTGAACAGCGTTATTTTGCAAGTTCGTACGTCTCTCCAGAGAATAAAACTCGTTTACACGTTGACTATCTTAATTTGTTTCTTGCTATTTCGTTACAGTGTATTTGTTAGATATGCATGCAGATCAAAGTTTACGTATATGAGATGTAGAAAACGTACATAGAAAAATGTAAATAAAATTACCCAGGAACGGCCACAATTACAAAACACAGCCCACTCAAGACACCGAAAGAAGATGGGAAACATGCATATGACAAAACGGAACAGCACACCTTTGGTAACAGACACTCCATTCCAATACAGAGGAACTGTACATAAGTAAGCACCAAAACAATACAAAATACATTCAAACATTTTTAATACATGTAATTTTACTTATTTTATATTTTAAACCACCAAACAAAATAGAAAGCACATAGGACAACTATACAGGCGACCATAGGCAAGAAAACCAACCAATGGGATGAAGAATAGATAGCCATAGATGCTACAGTCATTGATTAAATTTGAAAGTAGTGGGTGCACATGCCTCCATGAAAATAAATTAATAAGAAAACGAGATTGTTAGAGGTATTTAACTTTCATCTGTTCTGCATCTATCTGAATAGACGTTATAGTGCGTTACATAATTGTAATTTGAACATTGTTTCGTTTGGTACCAAACGATAATATTTGTTTGTGAATGAGCTGCTGTCAATGCCTCAATGTCTGTATGCCTCAAGCCTTCAGTCTTTACAATTAACTTATCATGTGTATTTAAACTGTAAAAAATCTGTTGCGCAAAATCGCAACAATGAAGCATGAAAGCTTTTATAGCTAAAATATCATTATACTTCATTCCATCTCAACTTAAAAGTCTCACACAAAGTCTCAAAAATTGAATTTGCAAAGCGTATTCGACCGTAAATTACGTATCCGTTTAAAGAAATTGTCAGTGTTTTAATTAAGTAACAAGGTTTACTTGCTGAAATGTTATCAACGTTACCGGTTTGTAGCGCTCTCATCAGTTATAAGGCAAAATATTAAAATATTCTTGTTGTGACCAGTTAACGAAAAAAGGAAAATACCGTAACTTATAAGATGTCCCATCATCAGTCTATTCAGGTGTTTTGTCAGTGTTTATGGTAACGGGACGGGTAGTTGACACTATTTGCCACATTATTCGTACATGGTATTATCTGCCTGCACTCAGTGTTACAAAATGATACATTTTACTTACAGTCGGATGGCGAGTAGTTGACCGGAGGCTGGAGGCTCTGAAAATACATTATCTCAACGTGTAGCGTTTCGGCAGTCCAAATTTTGATTGGCAGTAGCATTAACTAATAAGAAGTTTACAAGTTTCCGATGTTGTACTACCAAGGACATAATGTATCACCGTCTTTAGGGACTTTAAAAATTGATCAAAAAGGTCAATGCAATGAAATATCGTAATTTATTGGTATAATTGGGCTGTTTCTTTATTTTAACTGAAACTATCACTTGAGCATTGTCGTTTTATTGGTAACGAAAATTACCTCCATGCAAGTCTCATAAAAGAATGCGTACTTTGTAAGCAGGTGCTTATTTTCGAATTGGCAGATACTTTTCTTTGCCTCATGTCATTAAATTCCAGTGTGTATTTTAGTTGTCTCACCTTTCTGTAGTATTTTAATTTCTATGCTCTATGAACCATTTTTTTCTTCAATTTTCAATGTAACAGCAGGTTTTGTAGTGTAAATTACTAGTAATTCCCTAATTTATATAATTTTATATTTATATTAAAAACAACGATGATGTTTGTCACTTGACTGACACCACTATAAATAACAATGTTCAGAGCATCAGTAGTTTTATTTCCCTTGGGGTAATATCTTCTCTATTTCTCAATTTACCTATTTGTTTCTTTTTGTATTGCTTTGACTAAAAGTCGCGTATGTTAGTGCCATGAGAAGCGTAGCAAGAAAACTAAATTGAACCGTTATATAATCATGTCAGCAAAAGTGTTGAGCGTTGCTACAAGAAGAAAGAAATAGCAAAAAAGACTGTTTGTTCAGTATATGTCAAGTCTTTAAACAAATAACAACTCTCTTTTCTGTTTCACGTATAAAACCCAGCTTGTGGGGGCCTTAAACTGCTTGGTGAAAATAGCGACAAACTTCTGTCAAGAATATTTCTTAAAAAAATGTCTGAATACCGTATTTATGAGAGTTTCCTGGTAGTTGGTGAAGGTTGCTGATTAGCTGTGATGTAATGGATCATTTTGTATAAATGTTATCTACGTTAATTCTACGTTAATTCAAGAAGTAACATAGGCGAATGACAAGGAATCAAACAGGCTGTAAGTCTTCTAATACTTAAAGATGATTTTAAAGGAGCATATTCTAGCAAAAGAAAACAAAACGATTCTGCCTTCAATTTATTTACATTTTGGGAATATTCTCATATGTAACGTCTATAACCGAAAGTTACGGGCTTAAGACAAAATGGATAAAAAAGTAATAAGTATCAGTCGTTAGCAGTATAATAGGCTTCTTCTAAAACTTATGTTGTTTGCTTGAAACTCTGCTTCAAATAACATCAAAATAAGGAGAAAGGCAGTCGAGCATTTTTAGCATTTCTTTGGTACCCAGTTATCTCCCCTTATTTTACATCCTGGATCCACTTTTCAGGACCACATCATACCCTAAGTTAAAGCTGGGATGATGAATTTTCATAATATACCAAATTCATCCTTTCGAATTGTCGGGGCATTAAACTCGAAAAATAGGCCCTTTTTGAATTTCAGCGTCCTGACTATTAATTCTGTTGTAAGTCTTTACGCAGCTCGTATATAAAGATTATAGGAAGTGTTTGGTTTACCTTATTTATTTATACAATGCATTTGTTTAAGGCTAGTTAAATGACCATCTACCTAGGAAAGAGCTATGCATTTTGCTATCCGATCGTGTTGTCTTAGATCCTGTGCTGTTGCTTCATCTAACTATTTCACGTTTGGTGTCGTGGGTGGGATGTGGAATTGGAAAATATCAGTTCTTGATCATTGGCTGGTCACACTTCTTTGATAATCCCTTAAGGTTATCTCATCAGCTTCGATAAATGAGCTGCAACGCGTCAAACCAACAAAGTGGCATGTGCACTTAGTCGAAGACTCAGCTCAGTCTTGGCATTCACCCAGTCTAATCAGAGTCTTCGCTGTCCGCAAGGAGCTAGCTTAGACCCCTACCTACCCTTTTAGCGCACAGCGCTTACCCTGTTCAGCTTGGGCGGATGCCAAGGCCTATCTGAGTCTAGGCGTAGCGCATATGCCACTTTGTTGGTTTTGTCGTGTCGCGTCTTAGATGTATACCAGCTTCGGGTTACTTCTTGATGCTTTTTCTAAGTATCAGAATCTTACAGAAAAATAGAACATTTAAAGACTATTGAACTTGGAAATTACTCGTATCCGAGTAGTTCTCGTCATTTTTTACTAACAATTTCCTGTTTTCTCCCAAACAAGCAGGTTTTCTTTCAGTTTGCGGTAGTTATGTATTGCGTACCTAATAACTCTGGTTTCGACACACACGTCATGAATTTATTTATAGAAACGAACCTCAGGGAGCGATCATTATTTGTTATGCTATCACGCACAGACAACGTCACGTCCAGAAGCAGTTCTCGTCATGTTACTTTTGAGCTCGATTTTAAATTAAATATGAAACCCATTTTGCTGTTGTTCCTAAAATGATGATTTTTGACATCTTATTCATGTAAGAAAGTCCGTTCGTATGCCGAATGCGCTCAATTTTTTAATGAGGTCATAGCAGACGAAAACAAACACAAAACTGAGACGAAGAATTTGTCTTGCTCACGAGGCTGCTGAAAACGATAAATGATGACTGGGTCAGGTTTGCTATTTTAATATTTTTGTGTTTTCCCTGCAAAGTTGACTTACATTCGGAATTTGTTTGCAAAGTAGACACAATATTGGAAAACCTGACCCAATTAAGAGAGGTCAGCACGTGGCTTGAACGTGCTCACGTGAATGCCCCTGACGTAATCACGCGACTTTGCGAATCCAAAAAAGAAAAAACGGCATTTATATATATACAGCTCGATATCTTGATGAGTTTTTGCACTAGTTTGACCAAATGTATCTTAAACTTAGGATTAAGGCAGTTGAAGTGAAGAAAAAATACGCGAAACACTCGTTTTAAGCAGAATGACGAGAACTACTAGCCGACGAGATCTACTCGGATACGAGTACATAGGGCACCATAGCTCGCCTAATGAAGAAAATCAGTAGTTATGTTATAACAGGTAAAGTAACAGATGTTTTTTAAGTTTAGCGCAGTTGTAGACAATTCCACGTACGGGTAGTATCAAATATCGTCAAGCTAGTCAGTGTTGAAACATAAAGTAGCAACAAACACAAATAGTAACTTTTGAATTAAAAATCCATGCTGATTCGATACTATTTGTTTTGATGCCCCCGTAACGACAGTCAGAAGGCATAAGTATTTGGTTTAAACAATATTTTATTCAGCTATGACATGTTATACATTCAGAGTACAATTTTCATGAAAATGATTTGGTCGAAAGCACATGGCTTGTATAGACCATTTCCTTCCGTCAGTCGGCCTTCCGTCGGTCTGTCCGTTCGTCATATTTTGGATATTGAGTTTGTGTATTCAACTCCTCCCACAGTTTTCTCTGGATTGTTTCCAAACTTTGTATGCTTTCTTTAGACATAATGGGAATGTGCATTTGACTTTTTATTAGGACAAAATAATTTTGACAGAATTACAATCTTTTGAACTTGGTCATTTTGGGCAGGTTTTTGCACTTCGGAGTGAAGAGTCTGTGTAATCAATTCCTCCCATTTTTTATGGATTGTTTTCGAACTGTGTGAACATGATGAGGTCATAATGTGCCTTTCTGATGAAGATGAAATTAATTTCGACGGAACTGCAGTCGTTTGAATTCAGGCCTTTTCCAAAAACATTTTGCGTGTTAGGGTACAGGGTTTGCGCAAACAACCCCTATCGGTGCTTTAAATGAGTGGTATTAAGGAAAATGTGCGTGTTACTCTTTTGTGGACTGAGATAAAATTAATTTGACAGAATTACGGCTTTTTGAAATTAGTTATTTTGGGTAGCTTTTTGCACTTTAGAGTATACCGTAATCAACTCTTACCACAGTTTTTAATGGATGTTCTTCTATGTTTGTAAATTTGTTATGAAGATGATAAAAATATGCTTATTGCTTTCTGATGGAAATAAAATAAAATTTGACGGAATTACGGCCTTTTATATTCAGTCGATAAGGACAGATTTTGATAGTTTTAGCGCATCAACTCCTTTCATAGATTTCAGTGAATTCTAAGCATTTGCATAAGAATAGTAGATACAGTGAAATAGTTGTACATTAGGTAAATTTAATTTTGACAAGCTTACAACCATTTCAACATAATTATTTTTAGAAACCTTGTCTTTTGTCAAAGAACATCTGAGGCTCTGTTAGGATATAATGGTAAAAATTAGAACATAATGGGTTGCTATTTAGATAAATTAGGTTGATTGAAATTCCTTTTGACATATAGTCTTTTCAAGCAGCTAATTTTTAAAATAAACTTTGTAAACTTTATCTAGATTGACCTCAGACTCCGTATGGAAGTAATGCATGTGACATTTATGCAGATGAAATTTATTCCGCACTTTGAGAGTCAAACCAACAGGATATCATTATCAAATTGAGTTCATTGGTAATAGCCGGCTTAGAGATGTACACTGCTCAGTGACGGGCACTGCATGGGGACATCATTCGTTTTCAGAATCACAATATTCTTGATGTTGTTTATTTTATACTTTTGGATATTTTTAATAATCACAATATTAGATAATAAAATACATATAAATCATCGTGCCTGGCGACGTGTTCGTGTGTTTAACAATAGTATTTATTTCATATATAGAACTATCTTATCTGAAATATCTTTAAAGGCTACATCGCTCTATCAGCAGGAAATATCTTATTGTGAAGTATCGCTTCATTCTTCTCACTACAGTTTCGTCACAGTGTATCTGATCGTGATTGGACGGCTTTAAAACATTAAAAAGTCCTTCAGTTTCTCATAAAAACGATTTAAAGAATATTTATGTCATTTTAGTTGCCAACTTACATGACCTACTTTTGATTTCACAAACTTTATTTACGTGATAAAAAAAACAAGGCACAGAAAATAAAAATACAAGGTTCAGGTATTTAACAGATTGTTTAAATAAAATGTACGGCAAAGATCCCACTCATTGTCTCGCTGTTGCTTAATTTCATTGCTCTACGGGGAGCCAGAATCAAAACCGTATTTTTTATGCAGAGACTAGTCATTTTTTCAAAAACCTCTATTTCTCCTTTTTTGCCACTTATATGACACTAAAACGCACATCAAACGACATTTTATCATCAATTCGGAAGGCTGTACCGGTTTTATAATTATTTGTGCTTCGGTGATTTTTACCATTTATAGGACCATGGAGACTTTAATATCAAAATGTAAGTGAGGAACATTTAGTGGGCTGTATCTACGTCAACAATATGTCTAACTCTACTGCTTATATCAACTGACCCGACTTATGACAGGGACTTTTGCAGGTAGTGCTGTTCCGTGTGGCGGCCGGAAAAAGGTCTCTCTGTTCATCATTCATAGTGTAGATTATATTTTTTTTCCTTTGAGATCAGAAGATATATTCTGAGAATTTTTATTGGTCTAGATACTTATTCTAGATTATCGCTTTTCAATCACTTGGACCCTCTAGTAATCTAATCAGTCTTTGAATTGACTGTCTTATTAAAAAAGGAAATTACAGTCCGCTTTCCTCTGGCTATTGTCACCAGATAGTATCAGGGTCACTGATGAGACTTGAATATGCAAAAATTCAAAGTATGGCTCGTGTTCCTTCTTTTAACTGTGTTATCTGCTCCTAAAAAAACTCTTTTTTTAAGATTTTAATTTCCATCAACAGTGTTGATGACTACCGCTGCTGCCACCGAATCTGTTCTGTGTCATGACGCATATTTCCGCTGCCTACTACCATATGAGGCATATCCGGCTTATGAATTCGACTTCAGTCTCCACTGTAACCATCATTAATGACACTCTGGCTGTTCCGAATCATAATACATGTATACATAATATCTGTTACCATTGTTATTACAAGTCATCTACTGCCGCATTATTCATTTCGGCTTTTGAACTGCCTTCTGCCACAACACAACCGTAATTACGTGTATCTCTAATCGATTGCTAACTGTTCTGACTCAAGATACCGACTTTGCCAAGTTGAACATTGTACCTAACTCTTCTGTCACTCCTTACTGTTCCGGGCCAAAATGTCTGCAGCACTGCTACCACTTTTAGCATTATCACTATTTTTGACAATTATGAAAGTGCCAAACTACTACGGCAAATAAATGTAACTACGAATATTACTAGTCCTCCACTTCTCAAAATCATAATATACGGCTCAGCTCATGATTCTGACATCTACTACCACAGTAATACCACAACGTCTTCCAGTAAAGATACTGACTTCTGTTATTGCTCTAACTAACATTAATTAAAAAAGTAATCTCTTTGAGTTTTGTTTATTAAACTGTCCAGCAGTTATTATTTCTGTACCTTTACTTCTCCTTCATAATAATTATTATTATCATCATTATCATCATTTAATGATCTTATTAAAACTACTATTACAATTATTATTTTAGTTATTTTAATCATTATGACTATTGTCGTAAAGTGCGAATGAGAACTGTTCTGCATATAAACATTGCAGGGTTAATACCAATGGAACCTGTCAAATATTATCTTGCGAGAGACATTTGAAAAATGGCGGTGACGGACCCATAACATCTGACTACCGGTATTTATATGCATGTTTTTATCGATACATGTAACTATTTTAATTAGATCACGTGCAGCATGGGTATACTACATAGTCGGGCATAGTACCCTAAATGGCGATCAATTCTCATTATATTGTCCAAGAGGAGCAACCGGCAAATATTAAGACTCGACAAAAAATCGAGTTCTGTGCAATGGAAAATACGAGTTTAGATCATTTTGTGAGGAATTTGCACTATGGTATAGGACCATTATCATGTCAGTTCGTCTATTTAGTGGTGCCAGGGTGAACATTAATGATATGCCCAGTCCTGGCAGACCAGCGGCATCTTCATCTGAAAAAAGATATTGCGACTTTTAAGACGCTTGTTGAGGAGATACACTATTTTACAGTAGAAGAGTTAGCTTATATACTTGGCCCCGAGGTTATAAAACTTTTTTCACGCTCAACTCAGCTGAGCTTGAAATTTTACCTGCTAATAAATAGCAAATTACTGATAAGTACAGTTGCTTTCTTGCATAGTTTAGCTGAGTTTGAATTTTTTTTCTGCTAATGAATATGAAAATGCCAACATTAGCTGTCATTTTCATATTTGTCAGCAGAGAAAATTTCGTGCTCAGCTCAGCTGAGCACGAAAAAAGTTTTATAACCTCGGGGCCTGGTTGTCAGCGGTCTTCTTAATTTTAGAAAATCTTAGATTCAGGAAGGTTTGCGGTCAATGGGTACCCCACTAGCTGACTCCAGAGCAACAGCAAGAACGTGTTGAAAAAAACTTTTCAACATCCAACCATGTTCGACCAAAACGTCTTAGAGAAGTTGTCACAAGTGACGAAACATTAGTGTATTTTATGAGCCTGAGAACAAAGAGAACAGCAAAGTGTGAATAGTTGAACGTGATCACCGACCAAAGATGATGTTGGACTGTGGTTATGTATGCCTTTTTTGACACTGATGGAATGCTTGTTATGATCGCTATGTCTGAACACTCTGTTGTAATTCTAAATATACAAGGAACTAATCTCCCTCGTTTCATTCCGCATATGTTACGAAGCGTTCAAGTAGTCCATAGTATTTACTTTTTCCAATAATAAACAACAACTTAACATTCAGCGTTTGTTCTTGACTATTTGAAAGAACAACATCTACCACATTCTACCACATGCGACTTTTCAAAGAGAACAAAAACGACTTTTGATTAAATCCTCATATCAGATCTTACATGCGAGGCCGTCGTATCGAGTAACGTACTGCAGTGGGCAGTGTAATATATCAGAGTGTTTTTGTCTGTTGCTTGGTCCACCGGGGCTCAACTGGTGACCTTCTTTTGCTTCAGATTTCCAGTGGGGTTGTTTGGCAGGACAGGGATCTCCACCTGTCAGACGGCCCGTTGTATCTGTTGGGTCCTCGTCTTTGCTTCTTCATGGTGTTGAAATTTGATTTATGTGTTTACCGTGATGATTCATTGACGAGTTAGAGGGTTATCATGCGAACCGAACAACCAACTAAATCTTTTGTACCACTTCAGAAACTGAGGGTGAGGTTGGGCCTGTAAAATCGATTTAAGCCCCCCCAGTAATTCATTACTGACCGTTCCAAGGCGGTAGTTCTGTTGTGGTTCTTTGTTGCCTGTTTTTGGTGTCAGAGTTTCTGTGATGTTTTACCTTATGTATGTTATTATTATTTTTGGTTCGGTTTGGGTTGCTGAGTGGCCACCTTTTGGGAACAAGCTGCTCACTCGGTTGGCCATATGTTCTCTGTATCTTGATTATTTGTAATCTTAGTTGTTTCCAACTATGGTTTGAGGGCTGGATTTGGATTTTGATTGTTTCAGTTCCTGGTCTTTGCATACTTTTTACTTTTATAATATCAATAAGGAAGCGTTCAAAAAGGCATTCGGGAATGACAGATTTGCTTGAAAAAGTGTGTAAATGAGCATGGAGTCTGAGAATACTAAGAAGGCTTGCCATGAGCATTTTTGATGAGGTCGGTCTACTTTAGATTTCCTGCGACTATTGCTACTGCTTCTCAAATGCCTGTCATAGAAAGAGTCAAAGTACCAACATCTTTAGTCCGAAGTCATCGATCATATAAACATGACAAATTTGAAATATTTAGATATACAGAAATGGACGTGTAATCAGATTTTCGCAAATAATTCCGACTCAACTTTCTACTGCTTATTTAGCGCAATTTGATTGGTCAAGAGCGTACAGAAAACGGCGTTTAGGTTGCCATTGACAGTTTCGCATTTGTGGCAGTGCACAAAATTGCTAATACGTGTATTTGGAGGTAGGCTTGTATATTGGGCTATAAATTCTTCTTGCCGCCTTATATGCAGGAAACTTTTCCTCCATTTGAGTGAGCATGTGTCAGGAAAAGTAAAAAGTGAATTTATTTCCAACCTCGAAAGCCATTCAATTGCTGTGCAGCATGGATGCAAAACTATGGCTGCATTGCGAAATCACGAAATTAAATGTCAAAATGATGGTGCTCATTTTCAATTAAGAATAGCAGAAAATCTCAACGGCTGGCAGGTATTCAGTTGCAGCTGACAGTGATCATCTGTAAGCCCTCAAGGTAAATCTGTAAGCTTTAGGTGACAACAATTGTTCTGGTCTTGAGAAGAGCATGGATAATTATGCCATTTTGGAAGAAATTTTCTTGCCTCAAAAAGTGGGTGGGGTGTCATTTTCTCTGCAACAACATTCATATGAGGGCCTTTTAGGGGTTATAAATGGCAATAAAGTGTATTTAGGCATATGTACAGCACATTAATAGAGACGAAAGAATGATTTAATCATTCAGTTAGGCTGGAATGTCTTTTTGTTTAGTTGACCCCCTGTAGGGTCACCGAGCGATCAAAAAATCTGTGCAGTGCAACCTTATGTTTCGATCAATTCCCCTGAGCTGGAAACCGGGAACTACTTGGACCATTTTCTTTGTGGCAATTTTTAAATACTCGGTTAAGCTGACGATTTTAAGATAAAAATGATCGAGTTGGAATTATAAAGTATGAATTTCATTTTTTTTTGTACATTTTATGGATGTGTACACGCCGGCGAATCGTTCGCAACATAACATAAATCCCTTCTGGCTTCATTCAGTTTGTGAGTGATTCGCCGGCGTTTACACATCGATAAAATCCACAAAAATAAAATTCATTCCTGTAGTAGGCATTACTTTCCTGTAATAATAACCCATTATATCTGTGTATCTCATATAACAGTCATTAAAATTAAAAGTCCGATAAAGGAAGGCCCGATTATGTTTCAGCCGGAAAAAAACACAAGAATCACATTAAAGGTCGGACAAACACTGCTTACCTGTGTATCGACCCAGGTATATGTCAAATTATAGGCGTCTAGAAGCCCGGGTCTTTCCTGTACATGCCTTAAAGCCATAGTAATGGCCGGCAAACATGCCCCGCCCATCGCCATTCGTCTTCCTGTCATGGGTAGGAAGCCCTGTAACGTCAGCTGTCGTAACCCATTTGAATTTACATTTCTCAAACTGAACCCTGCTAAAACAATTAAAACATTCCGCAACTGCATTGTTCTAAATGCCTTCATTGTCCAAAAACAGTTATTATTAACTTTTGATTTTACACCAAGTACGTATCAGTAATAGGATGAAAGATCTTAACAGAAAAACATTATATATAATATGCATGGATCATTAAATAAAGTTGTTTCTTTCAACTGTCACACTTTGTGCCTCCAAGTTTTACTTGTCTGTAAACGTGTTTGCTTGCTTTAAATTTCTGCACATTTTAATCCTACATAAGCCTATTATTCCTGCTAATAAAAACGTCTAGCAGGTTCATAAAAGACCTGTTCAAACCATAAGAAGATTTTTACAAATTAGATGTTTCTCATTACCATGAGCACTTTAAGAAAAGTTGGTTTTAATGATACATGAAAACAATGCAAAACATGTATTTGACGGTGGGTTAGTATTTTTTTTTTAATTTTGTTCAGTTCATTAATGTTAGGGTTTGACAGTTTTCTTTTATTTTCATCATGGACAGAACTCAAATAATGCACAGCAAAAGGGGATAAGAGACATACGACGCTTGCTACTAACATCTGCGTAATGAACAGATTAAAACTATTTAACAAATCTTTCTTTTTTTTCTGAAGTTTGCTGCCCTTATCTTGATTTCAAACATATTGTATTGCACACATTTTAAAGGTAAGTAGGAAAATTTCTCAGAAATTGACACAATTCGATCCCAAATCCCACCCAAGGCACCATGTGGGAAAAAGACAAAACAAAATTAGGCACCACCGACGACATAATATAACGAGCGGCAGCCGTGTGAACAGTCATTTCCCATGTATATCAATAACAAACGTAGCAACAAACAGCACAAAAAACAACCAACAAGAACCCAAACAGAACTGCCTCCCTTGAATGTGTTTGCGGGGGGGGGGAGGGGGGTGGGTGGGTCTTAACCGGTTTGTGATCGACCAACCCTGGCCCTTGGTTCTGCTTTTTTAGTGTCATGTCATTATGTGTTATGTCTTAAAAAGCACACTATACGTCATTTGTGACCTGTAACATGCCCGGTGATGGGATGCAGAATGCGTGAACGTAGTTGCACATCATTATTTTAATGGACATAAATTGATTGAATAGATGGATATAATTAAAGATAATTTGAAAGTTTTACCATCATAGAACGGAGCCTACCCGTAATACCATGAAGAAGAGTAAACAAGCTCTAACACATACAAGAGCCATGGCACGGCAAAACCGACAAAGTGGTATGTGCGCCCAGCGAATACTCATATCAGCCTGCACAGCCGCCCAGTCTGATCAGAGTCTTTGATGTGTGCTTAGAGCGTAGCTAAAGAGCTAAGTAAGCTCCATGCGAACAGCAAAGACTCTGATCTGACTGGGCGGATGTCCAGGCTGGTCTGAGTCTTCGCATGTGCTCATGCAATATTATTGGTTTTGTCGTGTCACGGCTCAATTGTCACATGCACGTTATAGATGGAAAACAAGGCAGTAACCTCTCTCGGCCCTAGTTAAGTAAATACAAAGCTTAAAGTAAGAAGATACGCAATGATCAAGAACTGATCCAATTAAATAGTTTTCCCTAAAAACCATATGGGAAAAAGAGTTCATGTGAGACACGCAAGGTCAACAAGACGCACAGTTTGTGTTTAAAGACAGATGATCATACAGCTACTTTATCTTGAAAAAAGAGCAACTTACATAAATGGATGAACGAATGCATTAGTATGAACAACAAAAACAGGTAATAAATCTAGAAAAATCAACCAAGAACTAGATGAGTCAAACTGATAAAGATCAGCAATGTAGGCTAAATGACCCTAGAAAGGTCGACCAAATAGGAACCAGCGCATAAGAACGGTCTGTTGTGAATAGAACTACAGGAGCTTTCAATCGATTTAACAGTTAAAGTTTAACCCCCAGGCTCTGAGCTTTTCGCCTGTGTTGTTTTTCTTGTTACCGCCTTGGAACATTTGGGAAAATATTACTGGGGGCTTTAACTCTTATTACGGTACCCCAATCCTTGCACTCTGCTTCTGCAATGGCTAAAAACTTTAAAGTAGCTGTTCGATCCGCGTGAAGGTCGGCTGACCTATGAATGAATTATCACGGGAAACAAAATAAATAAGGATAAAACTATGATGTATGTAAGCTGAGGATTCGACAGAAATAATATATGGTGACACCTGGCAGTCCATATAATGGCAAACATCTACGAAATACAGGAGCAAAAGACAACCACGTGTTGAACCCCGAATGTACAAGCAACAGCTAAAACAAGAGTTGCCATACGACAACGGAGTGGGCATAACGGGAGTTTGACTCGCACACCGATGGTGGTGTTGAAAGGCTCTTGCCTAGATATATAGGAGTGGCAAGTATGTAGTTAGTGTGAAATTGTCAATGTTATTGTCTATATTTAAGTGTGCGCCAAGTTTCGTGGCCTTAACCCATATAGGGACTGTGAAATATCATAAAGTCAATGAAGCGTATCATAAAGTCGATGAAGCAAATATAACGGTCGATTCCATACATGGATGATGGTATTAACTTGTTCCTGTCCATATGTAGATGCATACCAAGAATCATGGCTCTAACCCATATAGATAAAGTCAGTGAATGGTATAATAAAATCAGTATTTAAAACAGAATTGCAGGTCAAATCCATACATGGATGTCGGTGGTGAAAAGATCTTGTCCGTATGTAAGTCATGGCCTTAACTTATACAGAGACTGAAAAATATAATAAAATTAGTGAAGCGTACCATGAAGTCGATGAAGCAAAATGTATATTAAATTCATACACGGATGTTGCTGTTGTAAAGATCTAGTCCATATATGTTTGTGTGCAAGGTATCATGACTTTAACACAAATTTAATGATACCATAGAGTCCAGTTCATCTACCTCATACTTAAATTGTTTTCTTTTTTTGGAAATGGAAAGCTTGTTACTAGGCTTTGTGACGAGAGGGACTTCAATTTTCCCATAGTTAACTTTCCATTCTTGAGTAGTAATATCCCTTCGACATCTGCATACGGGGTAAATGTCTCTCAGCTAAGTCGCTATGCCAGAGCCTGTTTCAAATATCAAGACTTTGTGAAAAGAGGGAAGCTACTCATCCATAAACTATTGACCAAGGGTTATAAAGTAAAGCATATATCGACAGTTAAAAGTTTTTGGGAGACGACATGTCCTCGCTGATCCCTACAAATTTAAAGAGTAACTACACTTCAGGAACTGACTGAATCATATCCCAAACCCTTTCCCCAACATCAAAGGGATAGATTGACAAAGACATCCCAACAAACATTAAACTACAAGTGATAAGCCGAGTAAGCAGCTCCTTCCCAAATAGGTGGCATCTCAGCTATCTTTACTGAACTAAATAATTAAGACCAACAGAACGGTTACAACAGACTAAGCAAATTATATGAAAAACATTTAACAACTATTTTTACCTATTTTCTATCTTTATTATACAAGGGTTAAAATGAGAACACAATAAATTAAACAGCACTGAACATAAAACAAATGCAACCGCAATGAAAGTACCGCCTTGGGACGGTCAGTAATAACTACTGGGCGGTTTAAACCGGTTTTACTGGGCCCAAACCTTCACCCTCACCCTCCACCGCGGTGCACACAAAATGTGGCCGTTTCTAAACTAATCTCAGATTTGATGACCTCAGCCGAAGATAAGTTGGTCTTCAAATACCGAACTTTCATTTTCACTGACTTTTTCCACTGATACATAGATATAGCATAGGCAAGTGCTGCTTACTTCTCGCGAGCACCTGGTCACACCTCCATTTTGGGGTCCATGTCTGTGTATCTAGAATATTCCGGAATTGTCAATGTTTAAATGACATACGAGTTCGGACTTATGATTGGGTACTTTGACCACTTTTATTCATAAAGTCAGTGGTGCATTAAAAAACTAGGTCATTGTCATACATGGCCGTTTACACTCAGATGCTCTTGCCCAGATGCACGTGCTGACCAAATATCACGATTCTAAACCTTATAGCAACTTTGAAATTGACTTAAACGCAAATACTTAACACATAAACCTATTTTTTTTTCAAAGTCAGTAGGCCATGTCAAGTATGTCAAGAGCATAAATGGTGCATGCAAATCAGGCGACCGTGTGCTGATGTAAGTATGAACTAGGTTTCATTGCTCTAGCCTCTATACTTTGTGAGAAAAGAACTAGGCTCAGATGGTAAACATTGGTTAAACGATGCGGACGCGAAGGCGGACGCTGACGCATACTCGGACTACCACGCATAAGCTGTCATTTGCTTCGCAAAGGCACGGAAAAAATCGGTCTTTTTGCCTTTCTTCCTTCTAGTCTTTGTTGCAGACGACTTAGATTTTTTTAAAGAAATTATTACAGAAATAAATCTTAAAAACTGACTGTTATTTTCTGTGTCATTGAGCCTTAAATATAAAAACCGAAGAGCAAACTCTTGTATGATCCGTTACACGTGTCAATCAACATGCCTTGTCTTAGTGACATGAAAACAAATTTAAAACATACAAATGAATCTAAGCAGAACAGACTCCAAGCTTAAGTGCGCTCTAAAGTAACACTACTGATTCGACGCTTCTGTAAATACATTTTACTGGGTATTTGTTAGTTTAACTAACTTCAAATGAAACTTAATTACTTATATACGTGAGCGCCATCAAGTATACCGGTAAAGTGAAAAACATCCAGCCGAGATTTTTAGCCCGTTTTGCGTCCTCGACCATTGCAGCTGTATTGTATACTCGCTCGAACAACTTCACAGATGCGATTTTTACACACACTATCAATGTGCGCCTCAACCTCAATCTTCTTGGCGTCATTTCTCTCAGATTGTACTATTACAGACCATCAACGAATATTATGTTTATTTGCAATCAAGATCTTTTTAGTTGTATAAAATGCTGCAATTTGCTTGATAGCGATTCACTAAGAAGAACGTTCGTACAACATTTTATAGTTTACAAATCCTCAATATAACTCCGGCCTTTTTTTAACAAACATTGGATTAAAGTACGATATGTATGAGCTGTCGGTTGCACTAATGAAAGACTTCTTCTGGAGACGTTAGACCTGATAAAATGTAAAACCATATGCCCTACACACATATTACCAGGAATAATATAAACCTTTGTAATACCACAGTCACATAACACAGCTAACGGAGACAAAACGATAGATAGATGGATTACTTGCGAGTTTACGTCCTTTTCAACAGTATTCCAGATATATCAGGTCGATGGGAGAGTGTTAATGATAAGGTTTCCGCCCATAGCGGAAATCGAATTTGAGACGGCTAGATCAGTAAGCCAACGCTTAACCCATGAGGTACCGGGGCTTGTGAGGAGAATCGAGAAACAGGAACATAACAGAACGGCAATTTTTGATAAGCCGACAATAAGGAATTTCAATAGTAGGATCAGTAGGAAACCTAAAGAGCTTAAGCAAACATTTCTGATATACGCAGAAAGCCCTTCTTCACTTATTACACGGATATTTTTCCTTCCGAATCAATCTAAAATATCTAGATCCGTCTTGTAAGACGAAACTATGTTTTTGTGTTAGTGTACCAGGGAGAAACATGTATTTCCCCTTCAAAAATGTTCTCAAAAATAGATATGTCTATATGATGGATTTAGATTTTTTGAATTGTTTTAGCAGGGGAATACCTATCTCAAAGCGCAATTTCCTAAGAATGATTTTAAGATTTGGGGTCATTCTAGAGATGATAAAACACCGTTATGTAGCCGAATAAATACGGTAAAACAATGTCACAGTTCTGTCGTTATTGTAAGAACATATGACTTGTGACACGACAAACCAACAAAGTGGCAATTGCGCCCAGTGAAGACTCAGCCAGGCTGATCTGAGTCTTCGCTGGCCGCTCATGCCACTTTGTTGGTTTTCGCATGTCACAGCTCATATATTTTATAAAGAACATAGAAGTTATACTTTGAATGTCCATTGGTCTCACCGTGACCTAAGAGATGCGATAAGAAACTATCCGTAAACGCCTTTCTATATTGGGGAGGGGGTGTAATCAAAGTGCCGACAGAAAACGCCCTGCTCCATACATTGTGCAAGGGATGTGAGGGAGAGAAAGTTTTCATTTGCATACTGGCCGGTGATGGCGAAACCATTCTACCAGTCAAGGCCGATGCAGTAACTTATCTAAAGCCGGCCAGCTTAACGTTCTTACACTTCGGCCCTTTAATTGCAGTTGAGGCTCCGGTTTGTGTTCCTACCATAAGTGAGCCGCGAATGACGAAACCAACAAAGTGGCATGTGCGTACAGCGAGGACCGAGATCACTCTGGGCACTAAGAATCTAATCTGCCTCCACGCGGACAGCGAAGCCTATGATCAGAAGTGGAGCATGCCCAGGCTGATCTGAGTCTTTGCTGGGTGCACATGCCACAGTGTTGTTTTTCTCGTGTCGCGGCTCCATTATAACGTCTCTTCGTGGTCTTGGCGATGCTATTGGAATGCATTCCACAAACGCATTTAGCGTTGGGAAAGAGCTAGATGAAAGTTTACCTTTACGACGCAGATTACTTACTCCCAGTTCTTATAACGAATTAACTAAAACGGGCTGTCATAAAGACGTACATGATATGCCTGCTCAGTACGTGTCGCACATCCGTATTTACATGTATATCACTAACTTGTCTATTTTCAATACACTGTAGTCACGTTGGCCTGAATCTCAAAAGGACAAGTTTCAATTATTTTTTCCTAGCAAAAATAGGTTCATCTCCATAAAACATTACATGTACTTCTTCCATCATCCTGCCGTTAATACCAGATAGGAAGGAAAACAATAAGATGGCACATAATACAAAACAAGTTACAAGCCAAGAGGTGAGCTCTTTCCCAGGAAATGGTCGCAAGTCTGTCCTCAATATTGTACAAAAATTCATAGACTAATAAAAATCCGACAAACAATGACATTGATGGTAGTCTATAATTTAGTTAAACTTCATCTTGGCTACAGTAATTGTGTTATGAATTTCTTCTTTAAGTTGCAGTGTTTGTACAAGGTCTCACAAGATATTGAAACAATATGACTGACCTGTTCTCACAAAGTCCCTACGTTGCGACAAATAGATAAGAGGGCAAGAATCAGAAACTGACATAATCGCTTACCATATACCACCATAAACACCAAAATGGAATTGTTAGATCGTAATTTTGTTAATACTATTTTTATTCTTACCCGAAAGTTACGTTTTCTTACCATTTCACGCAAATGCACAGAATAGTAAACGGAGATGATGAAATAAACTACATACCCAACGTAGCAATAATGTTGACTAACTTTAAAGGACCGTAACTCTTACCGCCATTAAAACCTATTAAACATATTCATTATGTCCACAACATCTGTAAAACGTTTGAAAAAGCTCAGTAAAAAAATCGAAGGAATCCAGTTTCAGAAACAAATGACCTAAGAGCAAACTGTTTCATAAAATTACTCAATTCGAAAGCCGTTATTAATTAACCAATAGAATGTTTTCATTATGTCCACACCATACGAAAAAGAGTTAAGCTAATCTGCTGTGAACTGTGGCAGGAGTCGATTAAACAAACAGAATACCTTAATATGCAACAATTTGTCCAAAGTGCTTAAGCTCATAAATATGTATTTTTTTCAAAACTTATTTCATCTCAATCAAACTGCCACATGCGCATGTTCAGTATGACTACAAAAAGTGTTTACGGTTAATATAATTCCACAAACAATTGTGGGAGGAACTGATTATACATTTCTATACTCGAAAGTGCACAAAAAGCCGTAACGCTGTCGAATGAACTCTGTCAAAGTGCAAAAGTTGCCCTAATTGACTGAATGTAAGGGGCTAAACCCAATACGTCAAAGGGCATATATCCCAACAGGATTGCAAGTGAAGTATCAATATAGTTCTGTAACCATAGCATCTTGAAATGAGCCGCGACATGACAAAACATACAAAGAAGAATGTGCGCCCAGCAAAGACTCAGATAAACCTGGGCATACACTCAGTCTGATCAGAGTCTGCACTGTTCGCGTGGAGCTAGCGTAGACCATTAGCTAGTCTTGAAGCACACAGCGAAAAACTCCCATCAAATTAGGCGGCTTCCAAGGCTGACCCGAGTCTTCGCTGGGTACGCGCGCTACATTGTTTGCTTTGTGGTGTTGCTGCTCAAATAGAGGAGAATATCATATTTTCAGGAGAGTCAGTTTTGTCAATTTCAGTTTTACCTCTAGTATGAATGGGTGTCAACTCTTAAAGGTAAAAATTTGCTCTTCTTTAAGAGCTTAACCCATTTTTTAAAAAGGCTTTATCGTCAAGAAAGGCTAACAGGAATTTATAAAAGAGTTGTTTCTCTTTGTAAAAGAGTAAAAGTGGTGCTTAGAGTTTAAATTTTACCTATTCATTTTTTGCACTGGCATGAACAAATTCTGCTGTATAATTTATGCCTTTGGACTTCGAAGCTGGTAGTTGAACCAGCTAAAAACTTGCTTTATAGAAAGAAAAATATTCTCAAATGACTGACATATCGAAAAACTGGATTCATTATTCCACTTAGTATCGGTGGTTTCAGTGCTGCACCTGCGTATACACAATGTGTGTACAATCCCTTCTAATGAAGTGTTCTGGACGGAACCACGGAAGGGACATTTCCTTTCTGATAATTATCAGAATAAAAATGTGACAAGAAAATTGGAATGGAAATCAAAACAACAAATATCTAGTTTAAGCGACATATTATATCGTTTAAACGATAAATATGTCGTTTAAACGATATAAAAAGTCGTTTAAACGAGATATTTGTTCTTGATTTCCGTATCAATTGTCTTGTTTCAATTACTTATCTGAAATATATCCTTCAATTATATAATAGGTCGTTCAATCGAGATATTTGTTGTTTTGAGTTCGGTTCTATTTTCTTAGTTTCAATTTCTATTCTGAAATATGTCGTTTATACGATATAATAAATCGTTTAAACGAGATATTTGTTGTTTTGATTTCTGTTCTAAATTTCTTGTTTTAATTTCTATTTTAATAAATATCGGAAAGGAAATGTCCCTCCCGGGGTTTCGTAGTTCTGGATGTAGTTAAAAGGGGAATAATTTCATCAGAAGAAAATGGAAGGCGTGGATTCGAACCAAAAGCACTAGCTATGTAGTCAGCACATAAATACAAAACAAGACCTGTCAATGGGACAGGATAGCTCGCCTGACAGCGCCTTGCCCATCACCTAAAAAACTTTAACGTAAAACTCTAACATTTTGCTAACGCCGACGCCGCCGCCGACGCTAACGCCAACGCTGACGACGGGGATAGTACAATAGCTCTCCCTGAACTTCGTTCAGGCGAACTAAAAATTGTTCGTGATATGGGTTCGAAGCTCTAACTTCCAAAGTCTTCAAATAAAAACCTCAACGTTTAGTACGAACATGTATTGTGCATTTAAAACGTTTTATTATTTACAGGAAAACTATTCTAGAACCTTCTTGTCCTCAACTTAATTAAAGGTACGAACATATGATGCTCATATAAGATTCGTTCTGATTCAGGAAATATTAAACGTCGAATACCATACGTGTATTCTCTGGCAGTTCCAGATGCAATTCTTTGATAAATACTTCACAACCACAAGGTAAGCGCCATTTGCCAATACAGACTGAAGAAACATATAATTGAGCCGCGACGTGAGATTTCCAACAATGTGGCAAAAATACGTCATCGAGAAAAACGTGATTTACGTCGACGTCACAATTTCAGCGCACTTGCTCGTACCAATTATTTACCGCCGTACCAGTGGTCACACAGAGTGAACGTCGCTAAGCACCAAGTAAACAAACAAAACTGACAGCTGTCAAAGTTGTTGTTGCGCGAAAGTTTGAAGATGTTCTAGACATACAAAAGATTTTTCAAGGCGTCAGCCGTGCAGCTCTATGCAGATAGAAAAATATGGAAGAATTGCAGGTGAGATGGAAATTTAATGAGCCTACAACACATTAAATCAGCTTAGCTGTTCACGAATTCCCCTCCTGTCGAAAACTGAACCAAGCCGGCAAAAAACTGATGACATTCTTTTATAAAATGATGTTTTTGTGTTGCCGAATTATTCTAAACGAATAAGAATATTTGTCCAAAACTTGAGTACCATGCACTCGAACTGATTCACCAAAAAAACAACAACTGGAAACTGCGAAGTTTGCATTCGTGTCCGTCACTGTCCGTCTGCCCATCTTATTTTATTTATTTATTTTTGTCCTCACAATTCCAATCTACACTCCAGAAGACGTAACTTCCAAGTGCACAAGCCCTTATTGTAAGACCATCCATGTATTAAATGATCATATAAATTCGATATCTTAAAGAAAACCCCACGCAGAAACATTCACCGACATGTACGCTCAGTCTCTCACTAATCGTCGGTGTTGCCTCCCTTGATTCATTACGTAATATATCATCCTTGGGAAAGGTGTACGGCGATATACATTTTTTCCAATTTTGAGTTGTAACAAATGAATGGATGGATGACTTGCGATTTTACGTCCTTTTCAACATTATTTCAGTCATACCAGGACGATGTGAGGATGATAATGAAAGGCTGTGTGCAGTGGAACCCCGTTTACGGTAGGAAAGATTCTCGCCTCAAGCGGGACTCGAACCCGGTCCGCTAAATCAGTAGGCCAGCGCTTAACCCACTGAGCAACCGGGGCTCCTGAGTTGTAACAAATAATGTACTAAGGATCTAAATTGTGTTGCATTGCAGGAGCTTGATTCTATGTTTGATGATCATTTTGGTCGGTCTGACATCCGTCACGCAACACCCGTCGAGACACCAGAAGTTACTGAGCAGTCTGACGAGGAAGACACACAAGCAGAACACTCAGTAAATGACCGTATTACCAGATACCTAGAAAATCAAGACTCTGAGGATAATGGCAGCGGCGATGATGAACCATTCTATGATGTTGACCAGTTACCAAATCAAAAACTAAGAGAAGGCTGTGGATGTGCAAATGACTGTTTTAAGAAATTTCCATCCAGAGATATCATTGACCATATATGGCTCATAAGAGACCTTGAGAAGGATGAAAAAGAGCTACAAATTATGACAGTCCTCAAGGGTGTAGGAGTAGATTCCTCTCAAACAAGGCGAGGAGACAGGAAAAGAATGGTGTATCAATACCGCTTCAATAGTAAAATGGTGTGTAGAAATGCCTTCATGGTTCTGTATGACATACACGACTTTACACTCAGAGCCTTGATTTCCCACATCCATGATCATGGAGTGATCCCAAGGATTCACGGCAACAAGGGTCGGAGGCCAAAACATGCTTTGTCGTTTGACGATGTAAAGAGTGTGGTCATGTTTCTTCAGACATATGCAGCAGAACATGGTATGCCTCAACCGGCCGCTCCCCGGGGGCGACCAGATATTCCACCAATTTTTCTCCATTCGTCTTTGACCAAGGCAGTAGTGCATAAGACATACATAGCGAGCCTTGCTGATCAAGACGTCAGGGTTCTTAAGCTGACAGCTTTTAAAAGTATTTGGCAGTCCTGTGTGCCCCACATTCAGATCGCTAGCCCAAGAATGGACGTATGTGCGACGTGTGAAACCCGGCGCAAAGTTATAATGGATGCTGTTACAGAACAGGAAAAACTTGCTGCGACTGAAAACATGCGCGAACATCTGTTATGTGCACAGAAAGAGAGAGACTTATACCTGGATCTGCTTCAGAAGTCAAAGGACGGTTATCAGGACATGCAGCTAAACGGTGCAAACCAACGTCCTGATAATGTACATTATACATTTGATTTCGCACAGAATGTGACACTACCCCACCATGCCCGGCAGATGGGTCCATTATACTTTCTCAGTCTAAAGAAGGTAAGAAATACTCTCGCATTCAAGTAATGAAGAAAAGGGCAGCATGTAGCTCTGTAATCGCATTTTATTGTATATGAGCCGCGACACGAGAAAACCAACGATGTGGTTGTACGCCCAGTGCAGACTCAGTTCAGACTGTGCATCCGTCCAGACTATTCGCTAAATGCTTATGGGTAGCTAAGAGTCTAATCTACCTCCAATCGGACAGCGGAGACTCTGATCGGACTGCGTGGATGCCCCGGCTGATCTGAGTCTGCGCTGGGCGCACAACCACTTTGTTGGTTTTCTCGGGTCGCATCTCAATTATTATTATTTGCATATTCCATCAGGCACACAACGTCGAAATAACGCCATATTGACGTCAGTACGACGTTGTTCCGACGTAATATGCTTGCTGAGATATGTATTAGCATTCTTATTCAAATCGTATTTTGAAGTTTTGAGTATCATTGTGCATCCAAGAATCCATGTACTCCAGTGATGATTATCATTCTGTAGTATCGTATTTGTCAGAAATGTGGGTTGATAAATTCATGATTTTTACCGATGCTCATAGATAAATAAGTTTTTTTTTATCTATTTTATGTCTGGTGTTGATGTTAACTCTTGAGTTTCAACACGACAAAACCTATTAAGAGGCATGTTCGCGATGCGAAGAGTCAGCTCAGCCTGGGGATCCGCCCAGTCTGATCCGAGTCTTTTCTATGCGCTTCAAGAGTAGCTAAGGGTCAAAGCTAGCTCCGTGCGGAAAACGAAGACTCTGATCAGACTGGCTGATCTGAATCTTCGCTGAGCGCACTTGCCACTTTGTTGGTTTTGTCGTGTCTTTTGGCATAATGTATAAAACAATTAAATGCAACATAGTTTTAATGATCCGCAACACAGTGCGAAATATGTTTGATTAGTATGCTTTTATAGGTTCAGGTATTTGGGTTTCGAGTTGACGGAGTACCACGGCAACTAAACTATCTGTTCGACGAAGGGCAGTCGATTGGCGAAGATGGGAAATTATCTCACGGACCCAATGCAGTAATATCAATGGTACACCATGGTTTGACTACCGCGGGATTTGGTGAAGACTCTTGCTCCTTCCATGCCGACAACTGTGCCGGTGAGTCTTCATACACAAAATATATGCGGATTTTTTAAACAAAAATGTACATATATGTGTTAGGAAGTTTAGTCTCAGAAAGTTTAGTCCAGTTTCGTCTTTATTGAAACGGACAGGCCCCACACATAATTTTAAATACTGAAGGCCTATGATTTAAAATAACTTTTAGTCTGTTCATTAATTGGTCGACCTAAACTATCTGGAGTTAATAATGCAAAAACTAAAGAAATAGGAGTGCGGATAAATATTTAATATTTTAACGACAAAATATTTAATATTTATAAACAGTCCTATTTATTAATTCTTTCTGCAGGTCAAAACAAGAATCGTTTCTTGATAGGCTACCTCATCTGGCGTGTGATGATAGGGCTCCACAATGAAGTTTCTCTCCACTTTCAAATACCTGGTCATACGAGATGTCTCATAGATGCGGGGTTTGCGTGCTTCAAACGGATGTACAGGTACATGTATAGTATAGATCAAACTTGTAAACAATGTGTGGCAAATGTGACTTTTGGTTCCGACTTCTGTTAATTTAACAGGTTAACAGCGTTGGTCATGTTTCGACGACAACGGGATCTGTATATCTTTATTGTTTTAAAGCGACAGCCGGATCTGTATATTTTTATTTTCATTGAAGCGTCAAAAAAACCTTGTCAGGAGAGAAGCTGTCTTATGCAATATGCAAACATCAGCATGCACATCTGTGCGGGCTGATCAGCACAGTCACTGTTCGCTGCGTAGTTAGAAAAAACATTCAGTCACTGTGTACAGAATTTCAAGACTCTATATATGCTAGCTTTTGTTAATGAGCAGGCCGATTTAAGACTTTCTTGACCCACACTTCCGAATTTAATTTCACCAGTCAATTCAAGTTTCTTGAGTGCCATGACGTGTGAGTGGCTTGGTTTGTATTCTAACTCGCTTTACTTCCAGACGCTCCGATGCAGACAACCTACTAGACCTTCAACAACAAGTTAACTTGTCGTCCAGAACCAATGAAGCTGTCTTGTATCCGGAATGGCAGTGGTGCGACTGGAAGGACTTCCTGGCGACACATTTCAAATCACTACGGGGCATTGCGAGTTACCAGCATTTTAGGTCAGTTTTTTTTCCAAACCCTATTAAAGCAATACAAACACTTTAAAACTAAGTTAAAATAAAGTTTACTTAACTCTTTGTATTTTGACTTCCCTACCCACTCGCACTTTACCAAAACAAGATTCTGAGAATCTCTCTGCGTGTGTTTATCATACTGTTTGACTGCGACAGTCCCTATTTATTGATGCGAATCAAGATTTTCGGGAATTACAAGACCAAAACTGCGTCCTGTTTTAATACTATATGAAACACAACTAATTTTGTTTTCTCCTAAGTACCATAATCTCATGAGCCGGTTATGTGCTGATATCTGCGAACCACATTAATGTATATTTTATACATCATTGTAGATTCTCTCATGATCATCCCGGCACCGTGTTCCTCAAGAAATCTTCAGAAGATGAAGAAATCACAGTTCAGTTGCTGAAGGACCCTACCTTTCGCTTTGAGCCTGATCGTCGCCCCAGAGTGATCGCTGAACCCGGTCTTTCAAGAGAAAGACAGGCCTACCTGTACAAGAGTGTTCGGAAATACGTCAGGCCCCATGTACAGGATGTCACATGTCCGCAACCAGTCGAGGAATGAAACTCTATGCAGCCTGTTTGTCAGTGACCACATGTTACTTTGAGCTGCCCATTTCATTACAATAACATTTCCAATGTTATGTTTGTATTAAATATTATTTGAGCCGCGACACTACAAAACGAACAATGTGGTTGTGCACCAAGCGCAGACTCAGATCAGCCTGGGCATCCGCCCAGTCTGATCAGAGTCTTCGCTGTACGCATGGAGGTAGCTTAGACCCTTAGCTATACCCTTTGAGCACTTGACGAAGAGTCTGATCAAACTGGGCGGCTGATCTGGGTCTGCGCTGGGCGCACAACCACTTTGTTGGTTTTCTCGTGTCGTGGCTCATTTACATTTGACAGTTAAAGTGTTGAGTTCCTTTTGCCTACCATTGCTTAAACGGAAGTTTGCCGATTGGTTTCCTTAAGCTTTTATGAAGTGTTCACAAGAGTATTTATCGGTTTTGTAACAACCATTTTAAATTTTACTCACAAAACAAGCACTCTAGAAATATATTGCCAACGTAGTATGACGTCAAAATCACGTTGACGTTGCAAAAGTTTTCATGACGTCAGACTTCTTTTGGGTATACAGTTCTTGATGCTAGTAGTAACAGTTACAGATGTCATATTGACATGGCACTTACAGCATTTAACTCGTGAAAGATCATAGTTTTTGAAAGTACAAAAAAGTGAAAATGTCATTTTTGACCACATTGTTGGAAATCTCGCGTCGCGGCTCATATGTTCTATATCAGACAGCTGCAGCTTGATCTTTATGTGCATCTCTAGGGCTATTCTGCTAGCTTAACTTTTATCATTTTCATAACGTTGAGGTATTAATTTCCGTCAAGTATCTCTTGGCGTAAAAGCTCGCTGATTCTTCTAAAAAGTGTTGAACCAAACAATTCACTCTGGATGTGTTCAAGCATTTGTCGAATCAGCTGTGTTCGATGACGGTGTGGGGTGAACAGATGTTGATAACTTGACCGACAGTCTACTTGTTACAGTGTTGCCGCCTATATTAGTGTTGTTGGTATCTTGAGCACTTGCTGGATAACGACCATACACTGCCAAAACCTGAAATTAATAAGATACTAACCACTATGACAATCAAAACCTAAGGTGTACAGGTTTGTTTTCGTGCTTTTGCCATTTTTGCAAAAGAGAGACACTTTTTGTGATATTAGTCGACGATAGCTTTTCAAGGTGGCTACAGCGATTTGTTTCTTTATGAAAAGGCATCTACTCTAAAAAGAAAGACATCGCTTTACTACAGCGAGTTATTTCCCTTAAGATTTGACCCCACCCCTCGAGAAAAGGGGGAGAGATAAAATATATATAATTGCTTCCCTTGAAAATGTACCCGTAGGCCTTCAAGCTCAAATCTATGACTAGAATAAGAACAGTTGATAAACAACAATCGCTACACAAAGTCAGATTTATCATTTGGTTTAAACATATTTTTATTTCAGTCAAATGTACATATATAATCACAAATTACAAACACGCAGTGTAAGGATTTGAACGAAAGCTATTAAAAGCTTATATAGTTCATCTCCTTAGCTTATATAGTTCATCTCCTTAGCTTATATAGTTCATCTCCTTAGATTATATAGTTCATCTCCATGGGCTTATATAGTTCATCTCCTTAGCTTATATAGTTCATCTCCTTTGAAGGAGATTTATCATTTAAAAATGCACACCTTTTATCTGTACAGTCGACTGTATTGAGGTGTATTGGTAAGCCGCCATGGATTGGCGCCATATCCATGCGAGGCAGTCAACTGATCTTTTATCTTTCTCCATGTACGACTACTCTTGAAGGAACAGTTTGCTTTGTATGTCGCAGTCATCTCTATTGAACGTGTATTCATTCAGGCTAGCAAGCAATCGATTTTTTTGTTTTTCTTTCCGAGTCCCGGATGGGTTGAATTGTGTGGTTGTAGGCTTTTCTGAATATCATCATTCATAATTTTATTAACAGAAAGCATGTGTTTGGGGTAATGCAAAAATTGTGAGCTCAGCGCAGCATTCTCTGTCACTTCAGTTTTGTCTTTGCAGAGGAACCCGTTATTATTTTTTTATTTATTTATATTTATTTATTTATTTGCATTACTTTAGGAGGGAAAACACATTTAGCTACATAGCTAGTTCACCATGTGGCCCTCTCTTAAACATATAAAACATATACACAAATAAAATATTTACAAACAGCATACAATAAAATCAACACAAAAAGTAAAGCATGAAAAAGTAGAGGATAAACCAACATCCATTTTGATATTAAGATATAATAATTAATTAAAATATAGCGTTTGCCAGCCACAAACCGCTCCAATCATACACAAAATGAATATATCTCTTGTCGGGTCTGACTAGACGGAACACATGTGGCGGAGCCAATGCCCAGACATCATGGCCCTCCATTCAAACGCGACAAGAGCAGAGTTAAATGCCGGTCGATGTTTTTGTGACTTGACTAGTGTGTCTTAAGATAACCGAGTTAAAGATATGAAACGTGAATTTAATGAAAACAGATAAAAAAAGGCTTTAAATAAGAGTCTCAGTATAGGGGTCAAACATGTTTTTTCATGCATTAACGTTTGCCAGGTCCTGAGGGAGATGTTGGAAACCGAGGCCGAAGGCCGAGGTTTTCAACATCTCCCGAGGGACCTGGCAAATGTTAATGCATTGGAAACAAATGTTTGATCGCTGTTATTGCATAAATTCGACGAATTATTCGTTAAAATTTGAGAAAAACTTGACACTCTATTTTGTCAACGTTTGACACCCAACGCGCTGTTGCATCGTTTTACTTATATTCGTCTTCCGGGCCCGAGAGCATTCATTCTATTCAAAAAAGTTGTCATCATCCTATTCGACCTCAATATTTCGGAAAAGTTTCCAAGATGGTAGTTGTAGGTGATGCAAAATAGATGGCAAATTAATCAACAAAAAGCAGATACCTTGAACAATGCAGAACAAGCCTGATCCATTCATATAGATCTACCATCCTACAGTTCTTGATTGCTGAAAGCTTGAGATGCAGGTTTTCTTAAACACTTATTTACTCTTCATTTGGCATCGTAAGAATGTAAACAACATCGTATTTAACTGAGTCACGACGATGACGTCAGATTACAAAGGCATGTTGACGTCATATAGGCATACGTAGGTAGCGCATCACCAATTTTGTAATTCGATCGAAGCGGGAGAGACAAAGTTGCATGGCGGGTTTTAGTGGCCCGGCACAAGCAAAATGAAAGTTGTCATCGCGCATCAACAGCGCGAGAAACCTTTGTTGAAACACGTTCGTCTGTTGATGCACGGCTGTTAATACCTCTCGGCACTGCTCTCGGCACTGCAATAATTATAATTAAAATATACAACGGCGCATAAAATCTTGATTAGGCATAGAGAATCGATGGGCTAAGAGTATAGATTAAATTGCTGAGATCACAATCTAGTTTATCACAGTTACATAGTGACTTGTCTATATTTTGGTCCTATGGCCGTCCTTTAAACTATTCAAGGATGACGAATTTCGCACTGAGATAGGAAGAGAATTCCACAATCTCGGAGCCGAAGACGAGAACGATATATCGAACAAAGAAATACGGGACCTTGGTATGGACGGTGTGCCATTGACTGACGACCTTAGCGACCGACAATGAGTTTCGGACATGGGCTTCAAGAAGTTTGTAATATATTTGGGTGTTAAATTATTTGATGCTTTAAATGTCAACACACCTTCATTGTGTCCAATCCCTTTGTCTAAATGGTACAATAAAAAATCTTTAATCTAATCTTATCATTGTACGCCATATACAATACATATAGGAAACCAATTTAGTTCATGGTCCATGGTCGATGGTGTGTTATAAGCAGCGCGTAAAATTACACGAACAGCATGTTTTTTTGGAGCTTTGAAATTTTGATGAAATTGGATGACGAAGTTGCTCCCCATACCACGGATCCGTAGTCAATAAGCGTTGTGATATATCCCTGATATAACGACTTTTCAGTATCAGTTGAGACATAAAAAAATCCACAGAATTCATCACAAAGGGGAAAAACTCCCCTTTTTTATCGAAACCGTATGAATTTCCAATACCCTGTAGAGTTACTGCGCTTGGTTACCTGTCTTACGGATTGACTGCCAAAAAGATCAGTTTCGAGGACACCCTCAGGTAATATTATCACAGTGTCTTGCGATAAGCTTATAACCTTGGTTATCACACGGGTATTTTCATTATTGCGTATGTGAAGAGTGATTATGTATTACATGTATAGTGCGGACGCGATAAGTTGGCAATGTTATTATTTTGTGTTTATTTTGATTTGGTGACTGATTGGCTATATAGCAGAGTTCAGCTTATCCAACTCAAGGGAATGAAAATATAAACATTTAATAATTTTGTTCTTATCACTATTGTTATCGATGGTATTTCTTAAATTAAAAGCAGTTCCTGAATTTAAGGTTTCAAACATTGTCATTTGGATACATTAGAACTGCCAGTAGACCGTAAATTTTCTTCATCACAGTTACATGAACTGCACCGTAAGGATAGTACAGGTGCTGTTGACATTACAAATGTAAACAAAACATTGCCACTTTAGCGCGACTGACCTATACTTGTTTGGTTCCCAATTCTATTTATGCGTGTGAGCCAACCTTGTTTGGCGCACACGCCATCTTCAAATGTTTAACAGCCTTTACAAGCAAACTGAAAGAAAGGAATGTAAATGAAAAAAAAAAACTGTAATTGCTGATATTTAATAGGATTATCATCTTGATGTAGATTTAACATTCTACAGTTTTTTTGTTGTTGTTGTTTTTTTTTTCTAATGGTAAAATTTCAGTTAGACAGTAATTCAAAGAAACGCAAGTAGATGTAATGCAATGAATTTTGACAAAAACAAGGAATTAAATTAGCATTTAATTAATGCTTTGAATTAGCATTGAAGTAGTGCAAAAAACTGGTGACTTAATCATTACATTGAATTACTTTTTTTTTTAATACTGAAAAAAAAGAATGCATTATTAATGCATCAGCATTAACTATTAATCTGTCCCATGTCTGCGGCTAAATATATTGAAAATGCGCAAACATTCAGGATTGCTATATTTATGTTACTCCATTGCTTAGTTTTATTGCATTGAATGTTATATGCATTGATTCTTGTAATAAAGCTCAATACTATTAGTCTTTTTTTTCATATGTTTACTGTTTTACCTGTTAGATGAGGAAATTTATTTTCATAAATACGCCTTAAAATTTTAAATATTGGGACACTTAACATAATTACTGTAATTTTCCAAAAGATTGAATAGTATGGTTAAATGTAAACAGAATAGACCTTGATCCGACTGCTCTTCGACAATCAGTCTGTTCTCAAGCTGCACTGTTTGCTTAAGCCTATCTGTCCCAATACTTAGAATTATTTAGGTACCGATAAACTGAACTGTTTGTGAGACGGTTCAGTTCACCAACTTGCGCATCCGCGCAGTCTAAACTAGGCGGGTAGCCAATGGATTATCCATAAATATTTCAATATCTTAAATAAAAACTTCTGGTACAACTCATTTTCCATATCCCATAGATGGCTAATACAAGCAGCGAAGGCTATGATTAAACTGCGCGTATGCTCAGTGTGAACTGTGCCTTAACCTAACGCAACTAACGAAGCCTATGACCAAACTGCGCGTATGCACAGTCTGAACTGAGCCTTCGCTGGTCGTACATGCCGCTTTACTGTCAATCTCAGGTAATAGCTCATAAAATTACAAGAGAAATACATCGTGGAATTTACAACCAGAAACAGCTCAAGACCCAAATCAGCAGGCACATAACGCATATGCGCCCGCTGACTGAGAGCAAAGCAGAGCTTCCCGTCTGAATAAGCGTGGCTACCAGCCTGTGAGACTTTGATCAGCAGTACTGCGGTGAAATCATCTAAATATGAAATGACGCTAATGTCCGCGGGTAATCAGACCCAATAAATTTAATTCTTATTAGATCTTATAAATTTAATTCTAATTCGTCGTTCTGAGAGTTTAGTTCATATTTGGGTATCTACCCTTCAGAAAATAAAAAATTATCATCTACTTTATGAGTCAAACTATTACTCTGTTTATCTTATCGGTTTTATGACCGCATATTGTATATTGTCAGATAAGCTGGGCAATAAATAAATCGTCGCGTGGCCATATTTACCGCAGCAATAAAACTAGTAAGTTGTTAACACAGGTCTACCCAGTTTGATTTCTTTGTCAAGAGGGGCAATTTTATAATAAAACAAATAGATTAAGAACTTAACTTGAAAAAGTATTTAAGGCTTTATTTCCTTAAACATCTCAAATAATACAAACGCTGAGTGCACTCTTTCGGAATCGCCTCGGCGAGGAGATTCTGAGCAACATATCAACGAGGAGATTCTAATGAGTATTAGTGTTTAATGCAAAATTTGATTCCTAAATTACCCCTTTTGTTGCGTCTAGCTAAGAGATATGGTTAATGGTAATAAATGGGTGTAGCGTGGAGATGGTTGCACAATTCAGTTGTGTCAATTAATGCAGCTGTTTGAGTAATAAACTTTTCACACTTTTCTGTTAATCTTCAATTAATCTTAACAAAAGGACTACTTCAGATGCGAAAGATCACAGACCACAACGACCTTTTTTTAATGACGCCTACTTAGGAAGACACACCGAATCTTAAATGTTTAGACAACAGTTATAGAAAAATGTAAGAATTCTGATGACACGCTAAGTTTTCGAAAAGACGCGGGCCGCAATTCAAAAAGTTAATTGCACACCAAGAAGCTAATTAAACCTGCTAATTGATAAAATTTTCTTTTTAGTAAGTTAATAATGGAATCCTATATATAATTTAGATAGATTGATGGGCATATAGTGGTACCATATTTTACGATATTTTAATAAAATTTGTTCAAACATTAATTAAAAAAACATTACTAAAACCATTCCACAAGCTTCATTATTATTATTATTTATTATATTATTATAGTTGTTGTTAGTATTACCTGTGTATGCGAATATTTAACAGTTTTAACAGTGGAATAGAATAGTGCTAGGTATGAATTGATCCGTCATCAACCGCTTGCTGCGAACCGGTCTTACACGGTAAAATGCAGTTTTAGTTGCTTCGTCCACTAGGCTTTTTTGAAAAATAACCTAACTTTTTTTAAAAGCAGAAATATGAATTATATACCTTTAGAAAGATAAATCTTTCTAGTTTTAGGAAGTATCAGCAATTTTGTATTTAATGGAAAAAAATAATGTTGTTTTAATGGATTATTTAATCAAAGGGGGTCGTTTTTTATGATTTTTATATTGTGGTTAATAGAAAGAAGGGTATGGACATTACATGTAAAAATGACCTAACTTTTTTTCATCCAAAAAATGTGAAAGTTATATACTTGTAAAATAGAGTTAATGTAGATTTCGGAATCATCAACAATAATTTGTTTATCTAAGGTTTTAACAGTTTTATTGGCTCAGAAAATAACATGTCCTATGCCAGTCCATTATAAAATGAACGTGTCACTTATCGACTTATTGATACGGTGGCTAGGTGAATCTACACTCCATTTCTGCCCATGTGTCGTAGAAGGGACTTTTTTTATGAAATGGCGGAACAAAGATTATCGATATCATCCGACCATGTAAGTTTCTCATCCATATATATTCCAAGCAAATTCTTGTTTCGAGACATTTCTGATAACATGATAATCGATTTTCAAAAGTTATCCTTGAGATTATTCTAATTTATGACTTGTAGCCAAAGTCATGCATGTTGTTATATCAAAATTTATATGCATTTTGTTCTGTTCACACCATGTTTTTGCAGAGTCAGTGTCATTTTGCAGCCTTGTTTCAATTGTCTGTAAACATTTATTGTGAGTGTGAAAGGTTGTATCGTAAGCGAAGAGGTCAGAAAAACAGTATTTTATAAACAGTGGTAAATCATTTATGAATACCAGGAATAGAGTAGATCCTGAAATAGATCCTAGTGGAACACCTGACTATACTTGTGCGAAATCAGAAAGCCCGTTTCACTGTCTACTGACTGCTCCTGATCACGTAGGTACGAAATAAACCATCGGAGAGCTGTATCGCTGAATTTGTATAGGAGAAAACGCGGTTACGTCATCGACAAGGATTTCAAAGGTATTCCCCACACTGGTTGGCAAAAAGGCGATATTCAATCACGCTATATTGAACGTTTATTGAGTGATGTTAAACTATGTAATTAATCATGCCGTGTATTTTACGCATTATGATGCATATTTTTATATAAATGATAACGCTGAGAAATGTAGGTATTTTAGTGTGAAATATTGTTCTATTCTCTCTCCTAATTCATTTAAATTTTGGTTCCAAATGAAGTGCTTTTAGATGCACGTTTTAGTATGGATACTCTAAAAATGTGTCTGTAGCTGGTGTACATTTTAAAATCAAACCGGTTGTTTATTGTTTATAATGAATGTATCCGATATTCAGCGGGTCTTTTGATAAGGAATGTCTTCAATTATCATATTTCAAAGAACGCCGCGGGTTTCCTACAGTGATAATGTCATATTAACTTGTATAATATAACCAACTGTTTTTGGCGGTGTGGCTAATTTAAATATCAAATAAAACTCGATTATTATAATCTATGATATTTTGATATTAATAAGCTTGTCCGCTAAAAAAATATAAAGAGCAAACAATGAGAGAGAGAGAGAGGGAAAGAGAGAGAGAAGAATTTATTGTTTAGATGAGATGAGCTCGGACTAAATACATGGTAATTACTGCATTTCAAAACAGAGAAGATTCTCTGTTTATATATTATCCTTTACCGTTTTATCAAACCATTAGAGAGAGAGGGAGACAGAGAGAGAAACAGACAGAGTGAATTTGTTGTTCAGATGTCATGAGCTCGGACTACATAGTTACTGGTAATTACTGATAGTTGTTACGCAGAAGGTTTTACACACGGTTGACACGGGTGTAGAGCCTTATGCGTCGCAAGGACGGCGGAGGGTGACTTCCGGTTAAAGGGTTATCGACCCGTGTATTACATTAACAAGGAAACTCTAACAACGTTAGAATTTTTGGAGTTTATATATATAGTAATGTAAATTCTATATACAGACAATACAATTCACAACTATCACAATTACAATAATATACAATACATATCAGTTCATGTCGCTGGCCCATGTAAGGTGTTTGTTTCAAATCTGTAATCGATTTGCGTACAATACGCAAATAGATTACCGTCTGACGTCAACACCGTACTCGGCTCAGCGCCATGAACTAAAGGAAAACACAAAGAACGAAAACGATAATTGAGCTCATAAAAAAACAAGGCCTTATGTTGGTTGACATCAACTGGTCGCTCCCTGGATCCCACCATGGGCCTGTCCATATTATGAGGAACACCAACTTATATCATTCGCGCACGCTTATCTACTGGTCGCTCCCTGGATCGTACCAGGGACCAGTCTATATATAATAACAACCACTTTAGTGGACGAACACTGTCCCACTTTCACCTCCGCAGTAATTACATAGACTTCGCCTATATTCTTTGCTTCCCGCCTCGGCTAGGAAAACATGCATAAGCGGCGTTGTAACTGCCTCTACCGGGTTGGTATTAACCTGGAGATGTATATTGAATCTCCAGGGGAGACGTGGCTCTAGCCCAAACAGCTGACTGTCGGACTTGAAGTGCCTAAAAATAACGAACTTACACTTAATACATTGTAACTACATAAAAACAATACGTAAGACTTGGGCCTGTCTTGGAAATACCATACAACGCCCTCGGCGAATGCCGAGCATAACGTGCACACGCCAGCCTCACTAGAAACAACTCGCGATCACGATGTAAATCCAAAACTGTGCTTACCATTTCCGCCAATGAAGAAACGTGGATCCTACTACGCATGTGCGTCGAAGGATTTGACGTCAAACATTGTCAAGAAGTATACTGACGACAACAGGTATTACCATGACATACCCCACATAAAACATGAATAATCTAAATGACCTATCTACATTAAATTGATTTACCAAAAATCTAACTCGCATAAGTATTAATTCATTTCTTTAAACTATGCGTATTACCATTTGCCATAGAATATAATAACTTAAGTACCGTTCCATGTAAGGATCAGGCAGATGGTGGAAAGTGACATGTCTCAGATATCGCTGAAACTTATTGTATAGTTGAGTATTGATGAAAAAATAACCCATGCAAAATATTTCCAGTTTCTTTCAAACCGTTGCCATGGTAACCAGTATAACACATTTTGAGCGAAAATCACACAATTTTATAAAATAATTCATGCTTTTGGCACAATTTTAAGCCAATGTCTACTCATATATATTTCATGTTCAAACATACAGTTTATACACTATAAATATTTGAGGTATCCCGCAATTATTCAAATTGAAACTTATACTTTTTCACAGTGTGGGTTTGCCTTATCACTGAAAGAAACGTGGTAGGGTCAGCGTTTTTTGCTAAATCCTCAAAAAGGAGATTTTTTAGCATTTTTGAATGCATTTATCTTCTGACAGCAACACTATATAGCAAAGCGGCTGTTACCTGAGTAAAGTCATTTGTGACCACAAACAAAATGTAGATTCAGATGTCTGTGTTTTGTGGGTATCTTTTAAAATAATTGGCTTTGAATTTCACCACTTTTACAAAAGTGAAAAACTTTCTGATTTCGCAAACCTTGTAGAATGCACCGGTAGCTTGCATATATAGTGTGTAAAAGTGCATATAAACATTCATAAATACATATGAAAGGACCAGAAAATCTGGTTACCTTCAAAAATGAATGTAATGCATATTCTAAGGGGTCTAAGTACCCCACCCACTTATAAAGCACTGTAAAATCAATGTGAAACTTAAATGGTTAGTCAAAACTAGCATGGCTAAGATATGGCTGGTAAAATGTGTAAGAACTAATTTTAATTAAAAATGTAACCGAAACAAAGTGTGTATAGTGTCTTTTAAAACCGTTGCCATGGTAACTGAGATAACAAATTTTGAACAAAAACATGGTATTCTTTGGTAAAAATCTACTTTTTGGCATATTTTCAAGCCAGTGTCTACTTATACAAAATATATGACTTACTCTAAAGATTGTTCATACCTTAACCTTATAAATGTACATATGAAATCAATTTTATCACAATCTAGATATAAAATTAGATGTCTGTGTATTTGAATAATGTTTACTGAATAAATGGCCGTGATATTTATTAAATTCAAAAAGTTTGAAAACTTGAAAATTTCTCAAAATTTAAGAACTGGACAAGTATAGTGCATGTTAATGTTTAACAATTGCATTTAAATAGTTATAAATAATTCCAGTAGAACTATGACTGCTGATAGCCCTCAGAAAGGAATGACTATTCTTTGGGATTCTAACTATCCCGCCCACTGTAAGTACTACACCAATGAATGTGATCCTCAGTCAGTCGGTGTAACTCAATATGTTTCAGCTATGGCTTATATTTCATGTATGTCTGTACTTGGCAAACCATTTGCAAAGTGTAACTGGTTATTGAATATAGAATAACTTTTTATATGGGCTTTCATGACCTGTCAGGATTATTTCACTCATTTTGAGCCGAGTCTGTTGTTAGGTGGTGAGGAAACGGGAGATCCCGAGAAAAGCCACCTCACTACTCGCAAGCAGAACTTGACTTGTTTCGTATATGACCAGAGTTTGGCTTGATTCCCCAGCGGGGAGATTACAAGTGATTTAAAGTGCTAAAGCGGCCTTAGCCACACAGACAGGATGGCCCCCAAGGTAGATTGAAAAATGAAAAAATTGTAACTTCTTCACATTTTAAGCAATGGTCTTGTCCAGACTTCTTCACCATTTAAAGCAATGGTCTAGTCCAGAACAATCATACTCAGAATTACTTGTACTCTGTAAATATCTGATGCATCAAGATAATACATGTATTCAAATTTTAACCTGTGCCAATCCTTGTGTTTGATTCGTGCAATACTGTATCAAACATGGTTGGTTCGATATTTTTGTCAAATATTCTTTAAAATGATTTTAGCATTTTTACTTCATTTTTACATCTGTCAGGCAATACAATAGCAAGAGTGTAACTTTCCCTTGCCAAAAAACCCTAGCTTTTCTACAGCTTTAGCGCAGCTTTGAAAGCTGTGCAGAAGCTTCGCAAAAGCCGGTGGTATTGGCACCTGCGTATTTAAGCTGTAGAAAAGCTAGCTTTTCCGCAGAGCTGCAAAAAAGCCGGCTTTAATGCAGCTTTATACAAACCTGCAGAAAAGCCGGCTCTAATGCAGCTTTAGCGAAGCTCTAACGCAGCTTTGACGCAGTCACATAAAAGCTGCGTCAAACTAAAAAGCTGCGTTTAATCTACAGAAACGCAGCTTTTTCGCAGGTGCCAATACCACCGGCTTTTCCGCAGCTTTAAAGAAGCTTTTCTACAGCTCTGATTCAGACCTGCGTTAAAGCTGCGTTTCTGTAGCTAAAATGCAGCTTAATGTCAAAGCTGCGTTATAGCCACGTCAAAGCTGCGTTTCTGCAGCTTCAACGCAGCTTTAGGTCAAAGCTGCATCAAAGATGCGTTTCTACTGCTTGAAAAGCAAACCTGCGTAAAAGCTGCGTATCTGTCAGTCACCTGTGACTTTAAAAGTTCTGGCTGAGGACAGAAAAACAGAAAGGTCTAAAATAAAAACAAATAGAATTTAATATGATAGAACAGTGCTATACAAAAAAACTTTCAAAAGTAGAACAGTGCTATATAAAAAAACTTTCAAAGATAACAACAGTGATATGGTAATATCAGACAGCTGACTAGAAATCATGCAGTGACAAAAATACAAACTGAGCATAAAACTATTAAATTTCAGTGCTTATCCCATTCCCTTGACTTTTACTTAAGAAATAGATCACTTCTGGCAGTGAATTGTTGAGTAATAATTCACTGTTTGGAGGTCAGTTGTAAAGTAGGTCTTATCACGAGCGCGAAACGCGAGGGATATATCAACTTACAACTGACCGGCAGGCAGTGAATTATTACTCAACAATTCAATGCTAGAGCTGAACTGTTTCGATTCTAACACTCAAAAACGCCGAAAAACTATTCTTTTCATTCAAACTCTTCCAACCTTCCTTCCAGCGCGTTCATGCTTCCGCCAATATTCTCTGTATCTAAGACCAATATACGTTTTAATGGCGATTTTAGAAAGAAAAAGAGACGTTTCACCGTCTAACGTCTCAAAACGTCAGAAATTACGTCAGTAGTTGCAGTGACGTCAGCAATTAGACTCACGCGCTCCGAAACAGTGAATTGTTGCAGAATAAAACACGGTAACTTTCTATTGCTTCTATAGGCGCACTGTGTTAGAATCACAGATGATGAAGAATTTAGGGGGAAAACAATCAAAAGGACTTCAAAGGACCAGGTCTGTGGCTAGTTGAATTATTATCCGGGTTTTCTGCAGCTCCAAAAGCTGCGTATTTAGTTTAAATAATTCATGTTTTAAAAGAATAGCATGTATCCAGCTTTTCTACAGCTAATAGTTAAAAAGACAAAAAACGAAGCTTTTATGTGCCTCACACAAAAAAGTACAACTTTTCTACAGCTCCCTTGAAAAATCTTCAGCTTTTCCGCAGCCGGCTTTTCTACAGCTTTCTGAGATATACGCAGAAAAGCTGTAAAAAGCCGGCTTTTACGAAGTTTTAATGCACAGCTGCGTTTTATTTTTGCATGGGTTCCGCAAAAGGTCAGTCATCAGAACAATTGCCTATTCAGATTTCTGTGGTTCTATGAAAAAACACACACAAAAAGTTTAGTTTCATTTTGCTAAACGGTATAAGCTTTTGACAAAGTCAAATATGGCCATTCTTTGGCTATCAAGGTCAATAACTCTGCGTTGGCGGAATGTAAGTTGTTCTAGACTTAATGCATGTTCTGTTCATCTAAAAGAATGGCGACAATCAAATCAAAGATGAATGAGATATCCTTTGAGACATTTCCCTAGTTATACAAAAATGTCAGTATTTTAATGAAATGAAAGGACAATGCTTTTAAGCCGCGGGTTGGTCATTGGGGGCACTGCAAATGACTTGACAACAATACCCTGCCACCTAGTCCGGCCTTCAGCTGCCCTAGTTGTGGTAGCAAAGTCCATCTCTGAACACTCCTTAATATTGTCTTCCCATCTCTTTCTCAGTATACCTCTTCTTCTATTTCCTTTCACTGTGCCCTGTAGAATTGTCTTTGCTAAGCCAGAAGACAGTCTGATATGGCGATACCACCTCATTTTCCGTTTCTTGACAATAGTCAGGAGTTCACCATATTCTTAAATGGATGCTTGGATCTTTCTTAGCATTTACTCATTTGTTGCTTGGTCCTTATATGTGATGCTCAGTAACCTTCGGTAGCTTCTTATCCCAAAGGCCCGCATTGTTTTCACTAGCTCTGCTGGCAAGGTCAATGACTTCAAAAGCAAAATATATGAAAAGGGAGCACATAAGTTGTAAGTCCGTACTGCTGGTGTTCATTTGCAAATGTACGTACTATAGGACGAGCAATAGTTCGAAGTTAAGTCAACCAATGGTGTATCTTGGGCAAAATTCATCCTGACGGAGCCTATCCCTCTCCAGCCTGTTTATGTTGACCACAGCCGAATTCCATCGTAACTATATGGTTCGCTTTGTTCATGAATTTATGGCCGTTGACTAAGATTTCTTCCGCATTTACCGTTGACTTCTAACTGACCATTACGATGGGATCTCGTGTAGCTGAGAACGTCTTATTTCCTTCCAGCAAGTCACTGACTTGATCACTGCCTTATACCTCCATTCCACTGGACGGCGCTTCCAATGCGCTCCGAAAATTTGGACAAAGCGCCATGAATCATAGCAGAAGCGGCAGCATCGCAAGAGAAGCTTATAGGTCGCAGTGAAAGCGTATCAGAAGCGGCATGATCGCCAAGTCACGGCGCTTGTTTTGACTCTGCCCAGAATTTACGTAGCGGAAGCGCCGTGGACTCAAAGCGCAACGAAAGCGTAGTAAGAACGTAGCTCGAAATTCATGAACGCAGCAGCAGCGGGAGCATCACAGCACCAGCGCAGCGGGATCGTGCCGACAGCACCGTGAGATTCGTCTGCGACCCAGCTACGCTTCTGCTACGCTCGTTGCGCTTCCGTTGCGCTCTTGCCGCTTCCGCTGCGACTCTATTATTTATGAATAGCGCAACCTTGACGCTTCCGCTGAGATCTTGTTGCTTTATCTGCGTTTCCTCTGCTCTTATGGCGATCTGGGCATGAAAACGTCGCGTTTCCAAGACGTTTCATTCAAGATGCCCGGAGCCGGAGTTGGAATACCCTCTACTGTGGTACAGGCTGCGTGAAAATAGTCTCCTGACCAGGCCTGGGTGTGGATTTCGCCTTCTACTTTTGACAGGGGTGCCAGGCTCTTGTTCTCTAAACTGAGCCAGATAGGCGACCTTGAGAATGCCGAGCAGAGGCCCCAGTTGAGCCTGAACAGCAAGAAGAGCAAGACGAGTTGTTCGAAGTCACTAGTTCATGATTGCCAGCTGGATCATAGCTACTGGAATTGTTATATTATCAATATTGTTTGAAGGCTGGTGGCTAACTTCTGCTGAACTCGATTCTCCGCTGATTTACATAGAAGCGGTTACAAAGCGCAACACAAGCGCAGCATGAGCGCAGCTCCGGCACTTAGGTCGTAGCACGATCGCAAATGCATCGAAATAAGCGTAGATCAAGCGTAGCTTGAAATCCTTTGCCGTAGTGGCAGCGTATTAGAAGCGCCCTCGAAGTTCGTGAAGCGTGGCAGAAGCGCAGCTAAATCGCGGCAGCATCGTGACTAGCGTGGCGAGATCGTATTAGAAGCGTACTGGCAGCGTACTGGAAGCGCACAAGTTCCACGTTTTGGCAAATGTCTACGCTTCTGCGGCTATTTCGAAAGTTTTGAAGAAGCGCCATGATCGCCAAGAGCGCAGTCAAAGCGTCATCCAGTGGAATGGGGGTATTAGATACTAGAAATGTTTTTGACAAAGTTTCAGCTCAATCGGATTAAACTGTAAAAGGAGTTATCTAGAAACGAAAACTCGAGGGCGAACGGACGCCAGCGCCATAGCATAATACGTCCCGTTTTTGCAAACGGCAAAACATGTTTATTTAGTGGTCCTCTACAAAATATACCGTTTACGTTGTAGCCACTTAATTTGGCCAGACAGAAAATTTCACACAAGAAGATGTTTTATGAATGGTTATGGCCGGACAACAAGCAAAATGCTTAACCAAAATTCGCCTATGCGTATAAAATGTTCGGGTGTGTTAAACAAAAGTAAATGTCATATTTACATTAAATGGTAAAGAAGTGACTCATAATTAATGAAAGTACTTTGAATGTTAATCTAAATATTCATATTTCAATTTTAAAGTATTTGAGTAAGTGGAGGGGGTATTTAGACCCCGTTGCATATGTACATGTCTTAAACTTTGATTAAAAACAGGTATACATATTCTCCAGATATGTTTTTGCTTATTAATACTTTAGGAAATGAATAAAAGCGTCATATTATCTGCTTTAATTTGCACAAATAAAAGTGCCAATGCCTCTTAAACTGATATCCATAATCTTTTTGAATTAAACTTAATTCCCTGAGGCTATACAGCCCCGATTTTTATAAGTTCCCATTTAAGTAAATTATTTCTTGTAAAGTGTCTAAAGTCAGACTACCAAATGATGAAAACTGACTTCTAGTTTGTATCAAAATTGATAGATTAAAGGCTCATTGTATCATGCTTAAGAGGTATAATACATGTGTATACCATGGTAACCATGGTAACGGCATTTGCACTGTACAAACTGTGTACTAATGTTTAAACCCACCTCCAGGTTAAAGTGTTTCATGCATAAAATTTCATCAGAAATGAAAACATATCATTTTTATGAAGAAGGCTTTGCAATTAAATTCCAGTGTAAGAAAGTGGGTGGGGTAATCAGACCCCATTTCAGGTCCTTTTCATGTATCTCTGAAGTTCCCAAAGAGTAATTATTCTTAAACATGTATTAATAAATGTTTATATGCATTTTTACACATTCATCATATAAAATACCTATGAATCACCTAAGGTTAATAAAATAAGTAGGTTTTCATTTATTTGTTATGGTAGTAAAATGCAAGGAGATTTATCTTTGAACAATGACCCGAAACACAGATATTTGAATATGGTCCTTATTTGTGCTGACAACTGACATTATGCGTACTGTTGCCATTTTGCTGTGTTGTGTTGCTGACGGAAGATAATTTCGTTTAAAAACATTACTTTTTGTGATTTTTGAAAAAGTGCTGACCCCACCACATTCCAAACTCTTAGTACACTCAAAGAGAATGATGGCTGACCTTTATTTTAATTTTAATTTTCACTCCATACATCAAATATTTACATGAGACAAATCATTATTTTTAAGTATGGGACGTTAAGGAGTAGACAGTTGCTTTTACATGTCCAAAAAAGCGATTTTTCGAGCAACAAAACCCAGATTTTTGTGAAAAATGTGTTATCTTGGTTACCATGGCAACGGTTCGAAAGAAACCGGAAATATTTTGCTTGAGATACTTTTTCATCAAAAGGCAACCATACATGGAATTTGAGTCAAATCTGAGAGATGTCACTTTCCACGGTTTTCACTACAGCTGCCTGAGCCTTACACGGAATGCTACTTAATAAGCGTTTCTAACACATTTGGGATCATAACGTTTGATCTGACATCATGACAATAATGATGTTATACCATATGACGTCATCAAGTAAAGGCAAATCAAACGCATGACGACCAAACGTTACCTTTATAACATAAAAACCCCTTAATGCGGTGCTTGCTATGACGTCAATTGACGTCATGAGTATGTAAATTAGTTCCATTACAAATCAATCTACTTCTATAGGCCACGTATACGTGAAACTAATATAAATAGTATTGACGCCGCAATAACATGAATGCAACTGACGTCACATGAATAACATGAATGGAACTGACGTCACTGGACGTCAAATAGACGCACACCATTGCAACCAACATCAGTGATATAAACTATTTCCGTAATTTACAAAACTTCCTAATATACAAATATAATGCGCAGCATGATCATTACCAACAAAATCAGTCGATAATCCTAATAAACAAATACTTGCGCAGCATGATCATTAACAAAATCAGTCGACACATGCGCAGCATGATCACTGTCAACAAAATCAGTCGACACATATAATCATACCATATCAATCAGAAGTCACATTTTTCATTCTTAGCCAAAACAATCCTGAGTAAATATTATAAAATCTTACCCCTCAGGTCTTAACACTGAATCTAGGCACACGACAATATAACATCCTTCAATTCACATTAGAATTAAACAGCCATGTCTAATTTTTCAATGAAAGATTAGGGTATAAATACTACGCGTCTCACTTTTAAATCATGCGACTCGAATCTAAGCGTGCAGGTATTCACCTTAAAATCATGCAACACGCCGTCCAGTGAAAACAGTCACGTGAGGTATTCACAAATAACCCGTGCATGACGTAGCCACACTTTCCGTAAATGTTTTATTACCACAGTTACCCTAAAAACTGTAGCCCTACTGACTGAAAGAATTAAAATAATTTCGACGACGTAGTCGACGATTCGATTCATTTCGTAACAATAGTAATTTCAAAACAGAAGGTACTCTGCTTATACATGTATATTATCCTTTACCGTTTAATAACATTTTCTTTTGAATCGCAGTCATGAATATAAATTCATTTACTCATTTTTTTTTTTTTTTTTTTTTTTTTTTTTTTTTCTTATCCCTATATCAGATCAATATGTTTTGTTATTGTTGCATTACTTCTCGTTGGTTACACGTTTCTATATTTCATCGTCTTTCATTTTCTATTACCCGTGTTATATTTACTAATCACCTTGATTGTGGAAAAGGTTTAAAGGTTAAAATACTGATCTTTAGTACCTCCGATTTATTGTATTTTTATTTCATTTATTTATTTTTCTTTTTAAGTCAAAGTTATTAAGAGAAAAAGTCCTGTTCCGAAGCGAGTCAATGTATGTCGAGTAATTAAATAACTTTAAATGATATTAAATAACTCTCTGTTTTCGCGCGACAAGCGATTAAAACACTATTTGCACTGGTTTTATCGGTTTCTATTTATTCACAGCTTTCTAAATTATATTTTACGCATTTCAGAGGTTCATTTTCAGCAAAATCCCATAGAAGACCACTGTCTTTCGCTATCTTTTGGCCAACCAATCTACCCACGTGATCATCCGATGACGTCACTCAGGGGATTCCCGTTATCAACTATAGTGAGAGTTTTCTAATTAATACTGAATGGTCAACAACACCAACAGCTTTGTGAAAAGCAGTAATATGATATATATGTTACCTAAATGCGTGCAAAAGCAGACTTTTTTTCAAAGGTGAGGGCATATCAAAATACACATGTAGGTCAAAAGGTTAAAATGTTGTAAATATTTTTTGTTGTCCTCGAAGCTGGGGTTTTCCAGACGAATCGACGCAAGAGATTAATGACATGTGATTTGTGACATATTGTTTATTGTTTTATATGTTTGCGGGTACACAGCTAAATTTGTTACCGTTTACTTATTTGGACTTCTTAGTTGGAATGGCTGCCTTTAAAATAGAACAAAAAGAAATAAATGTTGAACAAAAGCTGTTTTAGTCACTCTGTCAGAAGCGGGACTTCATCAAGAAAGGTCATGTGATCGAGGATGGATCTCGCCTCAGTGTTACTTTGCATTACAGAAACGGGACAAATCCAATATAAACAGCCTAACAGCGCAGCCAAATTTGTCCAAAAGCTTCAAGCTAGAAGGTGTTAGATTTGCTCTTTTTGAAAGCAGCTTTTTTTCAATGATACATATCATCTATAGGCTAGGCGTCCAACAGCGCTCATGCGCTTCGCGCGTCCGCACGCGCATCAGCTTCTCTAACGCGCGTTGCGTTTGCACGTATAAATGTACTCTGTTCCTTGAAGTTTATGATGTAGACTGGGCACGCAAACTGTTTTCAGATACTGCACGTGTTTATGCTGGCTTAATTATTCATGTATCATGACCAAACATTCGTATATGTTTACCCATGGCAGAGCTCAAAGTGAGGGTTGAGGTTCAAGTCCTCCCCCTTCCGGCCCACCCCACGTCCTTGAAAAAATTTTATTGATGGAGTTAATGGTATTGTTTATCTTTATATTGTTTTAGTTTATTTTCAAATGTTTAAAAACATATCAAGATAGTTATCATATGTAAATTTTGTTCGTGTTCTGAACTTTGTGTTTTGGCTAGCTTGGCTGGTCTCTGAGCTTTAATTATATGTTGTACATTTAGTTTTTCTACGTGCTGCTTGTACTCTGTTCCCATTTGGTGCTGTGTGTGGGCTGTGGAATTTGATTGTGTCAGTGAGCAATAGAATTACGTGGATGTTCACTTTATTATTAAAATGGTTCAAAAGGTTTAGAATACCTTAGGAATAAATACTACAGCTTGAGTTAGGGTAGTTCCTACTATAACACATCCAGATGTAATACCGTAAATCATAACAACGTCTTCTTCTAGAATCAAGTTGAACGACAAGCCAACAGCACTTAAGACCACCACATTGTATATACACATACCAATTTGATGTGAATCATTCAAAGCCTCGATATGCACCTGTAAAGAATAAAACACTGTAGCCAGTTTTTGAAGGTTAAGCAAAATGCAACATATTTCATCTGTTTCTAATCTCATTTGGATAATTTTCGTTACTCGACTACACCTTAGCTGGATGAAAACGGGAAAATAAAATGGTTAGATTAGTTCATCAAATATACGTCATATGCCAGGTTATAAATCATCGGAAATAAAGGAATTTCTATTTCAAATCGTTTGATAGTCAACAAGCCAGATCTAAAATCAACCAAGATACTTCAGAAATGCCGAATACTACTAGAACGTATCCTGTCCGAATCTACTGGTTTTACCATGTGTGTTGTTTGTCCATAGTCGAATATGTTTACTAATCTGTCTAATTTAATGCATATCTTATTTCTTACAAACTTCCAAACACAATAATTTAAATAATCTCTTAGGACTACTCACGTGTCTGGTTTCCCATGCTAGGAACGCCCCAAAAGCCAACAATGTCCCTTCTATAATATAGATTGTCCAAGAAAAATACCCACTGTATTTTGAAGAGCAAATACGGACAAACGGCCGAACCTCGGCGTCATTGCCAACTAAATATATCTGCAAGTAACAGAAATACTAATGATTACAAAACAATAATCAGGAAGAAATGGGATGAAAATAAATGCTTGGCAATCGCGGCATGAAATTTAAGTAAATCGACGACATATTCAAGCAAAATAATAACTTTTGAAAACATATATCTTTTGATCAAAGATTCTGGTTACATTTAAGTAAATTTTACTTAAATGATACCTTGTAAAGGTATCAATTCCATCATTTACCTTTAACTTTTGAGTCCTATCGTACCTCCGTGCGTTAGCTTACTCGGTTTCTATTTCCTTCAGTCTGTACATATTGCTCGTCTCTTCTCAGGCTATCTCAAGTAAGATGATAGGAGTGTATCATTAGCACCCATGAAGGATAGAAAAATCTTAGCAGAGTGGTAGGAATTTCAACCACGGACAAGACTTACCGAATCTTTGGTTGAAATTCCGACCCCAAGATTAAGATTTGCCTATTCTACATTAGAGTGGCTCATAATGGCTTTCTCCTATTTTTAGCCTCAGTTTGGATAAATCTTGAAGACAGGAGAATTTCAATTTTCTAACCAGCGATCTGAAGTGAATTGTGTACAGCCCAGTGTATTTACCGGGTCTTAAAATGGATGTAAACATAGTTTGGACTTAAATAACAGCCGAGGAACACGATTTGTTGTCTTTTCTGTCATAGAGGACGAAAGAAAAATGCAGCTTTGCCTCTTACATCGCGCGTGTCTAGTTGCTAGAGACGTTGCATATAGAATATCTTACACTAGTGGTCATTTCATATGAACGTTATAAAACGAGCTTTCGGCGAGTCTCATAAATTTCATATGAAATGCCCACGTGTGTAAGATTCTGTTTATCATATGACCTTTTAAAATCGGATTTTATCGCCTTCACGCCAAAGTGTTACTACACGTGTGGTCATACGATTTTATGACACGACGTTATTCACTGAAAAACAGCCACGTCATGTGATACAACGGGTTTTAGTGACATTATTAAAATAGTGACGTCACAAACGTATCACCTGCTATCAAACGTCGTCTTAGATGCTTCCATGCGCATTCCGTTGATTAAGAACTGATAAACAATGTATTAGTCAAACAATTAAAATGAAAATGAAAAAAGTATTGGATGGGGGTTCAAGTATCCGACCAGTAAAATGCAAAATGTACTTTAAAAAGTGACCATAAGATCATTGGACTGGGCGGGGATATTACTGAAAGACTCTTTGGACCTATGTCTATCATCAGACCAATATTAACCAAATCTATCATATCATTTGGAAAATATGAGCTCTTAAAACACTTAAACGTAGGTGTGGACGCCGACTCCGACGCAGGCGAGTTTAAAAGGCTGGAATTACTTCCCCTGAAAGTGTACCTATCTGTCATAACAAATGATAGTTCCAAGTATGAGTACACAGCTCCAAAGCAGATCATTCTGAATTGCAAATAGTTGCCTTCCGCCCAGGCAGTTCTAAAGAGGATTATCAGACGGGTTCGAAGGATAATTGTATGACATTTTTTCTTACTTCTAAATGAAAACATATGTTGTGACCTCTAATTAAAACCGACTCTCCCAATGATTACTGGTTCTGGTATATTTACTCACTTTACTACTTGGAGATGTGTATTCAGTGACCAATGAAAAACAGAGGTTTATCTAACTGATCAATAACTAGATGTTTCTTCCAAACCGATCATCAAAATTGGCCTATCGCTCAACTTTGACGGGCCGTGCAATCGATCGTTCAGACACTCAGATAAGCTGTCACATATATAAAGTATGACATTAGCACTTATCTTAACCGCTGTTGAACTTTGAGGCATTTAGTTCTTTATGTTAGGCCTAAAAAAATAGCCGTGTTTAAAAACACCGACCCTACCATTTCCAATTTCCGACCCTACCCAGATTCGTCTTTGCATTTTCCCATAGTAATTTCGTTTTTTCACTACCTTTTTGTAGTTTTTGGCATTTGCTACCTTCCAAAATACAGATTTGACTTTTTCGAGCATCTAAGATGAATTATCATATACAGTGCAAATCTCTAAAATACAATTTAATCAGCAAAATACATGTTAAAAAAACAAATACATAAAACTACAGGCCCGACCCTATTTTATTCGGGAGAAGAAATAGAATAATAAAAACAAGTTTTTCCTACCTAATGACCAGATTGTTTTTCAGCATGTTAGTGGAAACACAGATACTTTAAGGCCTTATTGGCCGTGTTCGACTGGGCGTTTCCGGCTTCACTATGTTTGGCGTGAAGCACTTTTCTATTGAAGCACGAATTGCCCAGTCGAATACGGTCTTTGCTTCTGTTTTTATGCTGAGATGTATAGGTACACCTCCTTGTTTGGTCGCCATCTTTACAAATGGGAAAGAGTTGTGAGACATTTGCTTCCAAGGAGGACAAAGTACTTTCAAAATAAGGCTACCCTTTATGAAAATAATATGAGCCGCGATACGAGAAAACCAACAAAGTGGTTGTGCGCTCAGCGCAGATACAGATCAGCCTGGGCATCCGCCCAGTCTGATCAGAGTCTTCGCCTTCCGCATGGAGGTAGCTTAGACCCTCAGCTACCCTTTAAGCGCCAAGTGAAGACTCTGATCAGACTGGGTGAATGCCCAGGCTGATCTGAGTCTGCGCTGGGCGCACAACCACATTGTTGGTTTTCTCGTGTCGCGGCTCAATTTTGCTTTTTCACTGAAGCAATGTGTTACTTTAGCGAGTTGATTCTCATTGAGCAGAGATACAAAAAATAAAAATGGCTCAATTTTTCCCTAAAATTGTACCAATTCGCCTTAAGAATTTTAAAATGTCTAAAACTTACATCCTTTGTAAGCGCTTTTGTTACTAGCATCTGTGGCGCCACAATCTCCCATATGACCAATATGACAATAATGAGCCCACTCATAATACAGACCAGACCAATAAGTTGATAATCCTTGATTGTCTGTGTAATAACAAATAAGAGATTTGAACATGAAAACCTATCTTCCTGTCAATGTGAACTTCTCATACTCAAAATCAACCTGAACCCATATACTGTCAATTCAGGATCTGTGCAGTTGGCCACAACAGCTACTGGGCCCCGTAGGCCTCAGAATGTGAAATGCACGATCCATTATTCAAACGCGCAAGTAGTTCCGATACTCCCAAATATAGTCCTTATCAATATGAGTCTGTAACGACGTGTATTTTTACATATAACTGCAAAACAACTCTAGTTGCGCATGCGTTCATAAAGGGCCGAAGTGACTTCGATAAGGCAATGTTGTTCTTTTTTTTACTTCTTTATTTTGGCCTTTCGAATTTATCGGCTTCATACAATAAGTGCAAAATATAATTCTCTGAAAATACTTACAGGGAGTTTGCCCCGTTCATTATTTTGCTTTTAAATAGATTCAATCAAACCGAGTCTAATATTTTTTAATTTCGATTCTAGCATAATGGCCACAAGACCTTCAACAGCTACTCACTCTTCTTTCTGTATTTGCTTTTATTAAATAAGACATTTGCAGAAGATTGTGGCATGCGTACATTAAACTAGTTTCAGCCCCTCCACTCCCCTCCATTTCCATTCCAAGGTGAAAACCTATAATGCGGACCCCGTTTGTCGTATTTCAAGCATTCTGCCTACCTGAGTGTATAGGATTCCACTGAGCTTTCTGATTTGCTAACTGATGTAAATCGTATTTACTTTGTGATTTTAGAAGAAAATTGATCAAAGTAGATTTTTTATATGTTTTACGTGTTTTTTGTTTTTTTTTTCTGGCCTGGCTGGTGAAGTCTGTTGTATTGATGTACAATTCATCTGCGTTATACTGTGTGGTCCAACATGTAATGACCGTGCTGTTGCTTACGGTTTACATTTGTACCTTAATCTTTGGAGTCTTAAGGTGAGTTGGGCTTTGTTATTATGACTTTCTATTGACTCTTCATTCATTTTTTGACTGGGCACGTTCGGCAAAACTTCTTGGGTAGAACCGAGCAATACTGAAAGGTTCGAGTAGCCAGACCGGGAGGTTATAAAACTTGAGTACATTCTCAAACTCAAAATAAAACACACTGATTGGCTGCTTCCGAGCACATGCTCGGAAGCAGCCAATCACTGTGTTTTATTTTGAGTTTGAGACTATACTCAAGTTTTATAACCTCGAACCCAGATGATACCTATGTATTGCTCGGGCACCCAAGTACTTATGCCGAACGTGCCCACTGTTATTGTTTTGGTTGTTGTTGTTGTTTCTTTTTTTACATTTTCAATTGTCAAAACTACAGTGTAAAGAGCTTCATAACCTAATGTTAACTGTGTTTTAAAACACATTTCGTTCAGTACGAACTTAATATAATTCCAAATGATTGACCGCAATATGATATGCGATATATATAATCAAACTGAATAGTTTCTTCGATATCTCTTCGAGCAGCCCGAGGAATATCTGAGCACTGCTCGGGTTTACCCAAGAAGTTATGCCGAACGTGCCACAGGTCATCTGTTTGGGTTCGTCGCCTTACTTACCCTCTTTAGTAACTTCTTGTTTGTAAAGATCTTGTATACTCTCCACGTTTTAGAAAACAATGCTCCGAACACTACTGTGAACCCGATACAAAAACAGAACGTACGGACCTGAAAAAAATCAGAATAACACTTTAAGCGCCATTCACGAAAATAGCAAAATTTGCAAACAGCGTAGCTCCTGATGAGGCGACTCATTGCCACTTTGATCACTAGGCTTCAGGAAACCTACACATTGCCCGATGATTTTCAATCCAACATATGAGTTATCAGTTCAGGTTATCGACAATAACTAACAGGCCATTTTACGAAGTTTATAATACCGACAGCCTAGAACTTTTATCCGGCTGCTAAAATCACTAACTTGCGACGTTACTACAGCAAATGAATTAATTTGGAATATGCATCATCAACAAGAACGTATTAAAATCATCCCATTTATCGCAAACCCAAAGAGAACCAGCATTATTAGACTTGGATAATCTACACCTGTTTACAAGTTAGAGAATCCAACCCGAGGTCAAGGCATTAATAGGTTTTACGAAAGAACAATAAATTTCAACTGCTTTCGTCATGATTTACGTGCGAATTCCTTGATTTTTAAAACATACAGTATATTGCTGTCTGGAACTGCGGTAAAATTATTACTAATTCTTAATATTTAAGCTTCTAGATTTTTACGTTACGTTATCAAGATATAAATAAACATAACCCAAAAGGCCACAACAACAAACAAGACCAATTCGAAATGCTAAAAAGGCAAACATCGAGAAAATACAACACTACATTATCGGTAGCAGATATTTTTTTTTTCCTATGAAATTCCTAACACATCAGTGAAACAACTGAGGACAAAATGATCAAAGAGCAGATCGAAACAAAAAAGACCCGATCAAATACAGAAATGGTATGTTTGTTAAAATGATTATAAAGTAGATGACCCGCAAGTCTTATTTTTTTCGAATTGAAAATGAACTGAGGCGGTGAATGGGTTTGTTCGAATGTAATAGGGTTTTGTGGTGGCAGGCTAACTCGCCTATCTTTTTACTTTGCATGGACTTTGGTCGTATTTGAGATTTGATAAATGTTTTTACTTTATGTTCGTGTTGTCCCGTCTCGTACAAAGATCACCTCATAAGGAGAATCGGTCGCTTTCCTAACCGTCGTGTGGCGGCCGTAAAACGTCTCCCCGTACATCATCATGGTGCAGATTATATTTTCTGGTCTTTTGGGATCATTGAGTTCATTTGACTGATTTTGAAAATAGAGTTCCACTTAAGCCAATGCTAGAAGGCGTGGCTGATGTCGCACATTTCATTACTAGTCATGAACAGACTCAATTAAACCAAGTCTGCTATATTCTATTCCTTGGCGTGTTCCTTGCTTCCAAAGGATCTTACTTTTCAGAACATATTGTATATCAACGATTTTAGATCAATTTTTACTTCTCTCCTATTTGGTGCAAGAGATGGACTGCTCTATTTTGAGAGTGGCACTCCACAGAGTTTTATCATTATTTTCTTTCGTTCTATTCCCCCCAAAAAATGGCAAATTTCATTTAGTTCATTATGGTAAAGTGTACTATGGGCGACTATACCACAACACCAATACGTTCTGCGGACTAGATCAAAGGCACCTCTCCTAGTAAGTTCAAATCTATCAATAAAAAAGTCAAACCATCAGTAGCAGAAGGTGTCGCCTCATACCCTTTTGGCAGACAATAGATTAAGGTTCATTCGTTACTTGTCGGCTATGACTAATTAAGTTTTCATTTATCTCGTCATTTTCACATCTAAACTATGAAATTGTATCTGTAAGACAGGAATGATGCCCCCGTGAAGCACCTGTAACGGGACAGTAAACATCCCTAAAGCATCTTTTAAGCACAAACACCAGCTACAAAGAACCCATTGAAAACTGTAGGTGAAGTTGATTACCCAAACTCCATACCCTATAATGCCACAAAAAATAGCTAAGTTAAAAAAGCCGTAATTCTGTCGAAAGTAGTTTTACCCTTATCAAAAAGTCACATGCACATCTTCATTATGCTCCTAGCATGTGCACAAAGTTGAAATTGTACCCATTGAAAAGTGTGGGAGAAAATGATTATACAAACTCCATAGCCTACAGTGCAAAAAGCTGCCAAAATGACGAAGTAATAAAAACATAATTAGAAAAAATTAATTTCTTTCCCATACAATTTAATATAAAATGCTACCCAAAGCGGTTAGGTTTAAAAAGCCGTTATTCTGCCAAAATTTAAATTAATCTTCATCAGAACTCCAATTGCACATCTTCGTTATGTCCACAACAAGTATACAAGGTTTGAAAAAGACTCATTAAAACTGTTGAAGAAGTTGCCTACACAAACTTTAAACCGTAAAGTGTGAATGGTAAGGTCAAGTCAGGTAAATTCGGACAGCAGATAAAGGACTTCTATGCTTAAGGCGTGAATTTTCCCCATGATTAAAAGGTTATACGGGATCACTGACTTCTGCTTTGCATTTATGACTATGGCATGTAAATTGCATGACAAATGAATTTTCAACTGTTTTTGTCTATGTAAAGTACGTTGAACGTACGTTGACGTTGACATCATTGTTGAGATAAATTGTAAATTGACCTCAGAATGATCGTTGAAATAATGATTTATTGTATATATTTCACCCTTTTTGACTTACATTACTTACATAACAGACAACACTGGATAGTTTTGGCTATATGCATGAGACCTTGACCTCATTTCAAGGTCATGGTACACAATATAATCATTTTAGATCACAGTGCTGCTGTTGACAATTCTTCTTCTTCGGCTTACTGAGTATCGTTCCCCCCCCCGTGACCCAGCTTCCCACTCATATATATTGCGAACTTGCATCGCATGTCTGCTGTATGAAGGAAATGCTGGGTCAGGGGGGGGAAGTACTTGTACTTTAATTATACTGAAGCGTTCTATTTTGGCCGTTTTGACCGGAAGTGTAACTATGGTTTTGCATGTGTAAATGCCAGTCAGGCGTAACAAGAAGAAAATCATTGCTTTATATTGTGATATGCCTGTATTTAGCATGCATTTATGACAAAAATGTATGGAATGAATGACTGGTTTCAAGACTTTCATTACCTCAAAAGATGTGGTATGCGAAAACCTTGAATTTAGGGTCGGTAGGGTCAGAATGGATTATCTCCCCATGACTTTAGGTCTGAATCACAAATGATCTGATTTCATACGGTTTACATATTTGTAGAAGCTCTGCTAAGAAAAATTTACACACTTTATACTTTTGAAAATTCGGACCTGTCGCGCCGGTCTAATGGGGAAAATTCTCCCCTTAATCATAGAAGTCCTTCTAACAGTGTCATTGTTTCCTTCATATGACGGTTGTTTGGAATTAAAACAAAATTAACTGGACAAACAGAAAAAATCCTAATGAGACGGCTGATTATGAGCCTTCTCATCTGGATTTTCACTGTTTGCAATGATACGGGGGTCGTATGTCCGAATTGCCAGCTGTCCGAAGTTATCAGACTCGACCCTATATACCTTGCATAGAATGTCCGTCGTCTTCATGAACACTGTGCTGTATGTTAGAACACAACCAAACAGCAGAACGTTGTTTATGTTTGGGGAAGATAGTTTGACGATTCTGCAATACAAAGAAATATAGAATTGGTTATAAGATATGACATAAATAAAACGAAAGAGATAATTTACTTACACTGACTGATTGATTTGTTGGATGTTATCTTACAGCTTCCAACTGACAAGTAATGTTCTGCCTTTGCAACCTATAGAGAAAGTTCTCAGATTTTTCTCTCTTCTTTTCTCTTTAGTTTGTGTTCACCCCTTGCTTGTTTTAAAACGTTTCTACAAGAATCACAATCAGTCTGTATGCGAGTGTGTGACATTTCCATAGGTTGTCCCTCTTTTGTATGTATCAGATTGAATAACTTCATCTAAACGTCTTACTTGTCGGGACTGATGGATGACTTGCGAGTTTACGTCCTTTTCAAAAGTATTTCAGTCATATCAGGACGATTGCGATTGGTGAGTGTCAATGAAAGGCTGTGAGCAACGGAACCCCGAGTACCATTGAAAAGATTCCCGACTCCAGCGGGACTCGAACCAGGGCCTGTAAATCAGCAGGCCAACGCTTTACCAACCAAGCTACCTTACTTGTCGGTAACAAAACGTAAAAATAAATTCACGCTTTCCACTGAATTTAGCAATGCAGAGAGTCATTATGAAACTAGCAAACAAGCCTCTTATTTAAATCTTATTTCATGATACTAAGCTGCTGCACCAAAAATGTTCTTGTTTTATTGAGTCTCATCGTGAGAAAATCTGTGTTAAGGCACATGCAAACGGTGCATGCCAAACGCAATCTTATCCAGGTACCACCGTTCTTTTTTCATGACCTTTCAATGTTCAACCCGACCTTTGTATGATTCTCTCCGACTAAGCTTGTATGCGGTATGCTCTCACTACTATGCCTCAGATATTTTTCACTCTACCCAAGACGCATACAAGATGGCAACAACGTAAACTCAACTTCGATGTAAGGCGCTGTCTGGACATTAATACGCAATATTATCACATGATCACGATGTGTCACAATTTTACCTGCTGATTCGACGACACGTGCAGGCAAATAGTCAGCGATATTTACAAGACAGTCAATGATTGAAGTTGTTCATATTTTCGTGACTTAACGTTGCATATATATTATTTTACTTGATAAAACTGCATTTTAAAGTATAATAAAATAAAACATTTCGTTGACCTTTATTTCGGTTGATGTGCAGTTGTATGTACGTGCAAACATAACATATTGACCTCTGATTCGTGTTGGTCAATATGTTATGTGCAGGTCAATTAAACGTTTTCAACTAAACAAAGGCCAATACTTATATACACTGCTCAAAATATTTAAAGGAACAGCAAGTATTTTACCATAGATGTTACTACAACATATGCCCAGTTTAACGGCCCATAAATTTGACCGTCAGTGAGCAAGAATTTCTATCTTTTTGCAGCACTTTTAAGAAGAATCGAAGTTTAAGACGGTCAAAATTTAAACACAACAGATGCCCTGCTCATTTCCATGGTACAAGTTTTGCAATTTTCTTATTTTCTGAAAATGAGTAATTTTGTTGAAGTCTATAAAATCTGATAAACTTCAGTTCAAAGGGATCTTCTCATTAAGGTTCATCTTGAAAGACATACATTTTCATAGACAAAATGGTTCTTTTGACTTTGGTTGAAATTTTTACGCTTTTTACCTGTTCTGAAAATTTGCAAATTTTTAGCAAAATTCCAGTTTTACTTAAACCTGTGCATGGATAAGGGCAGGACAAATATCGGATCGAAAATTGTGCAGTCAGTAACCTCGCCCCTCTTTGAAATATGGCAAAATAAATGGAAATTCCGTGTCTTTATAGATCGAAAGTATATAACCTCAAAAAGGGGATGCGTTGCACTGTCGTCTATGGAAAAATATCAGGTGTTCCTTTAAATATTTTTAGCAGTGTATATGCGTTGCGTGAATTTAACGTTTGGGTTTCACCACATGTATTACCGGTTATCTCTGTTTATTATACTAAATGCGAAGAAACTGATAGCTACAAGAATCCCTATAGCTGCAAGTGATGACATTGTCCCATACAGCCACATCGGAATCATCACTTCTTCAACAGTCACGTATGTAGAATCACGAGGTATACAGCCATCTATATGTAAGAAAAAAGAGTAAAAGTTTCGTTAAAAGCCATTCAATGCTTTTTGAAACCATTACTATATACTTTCACCTAATTTTCTATGAATAGCTCATACCTGTTAATATCGTGTTGTGTATGCATTTTATATGACCGACAACTTAGCAAGAATCTACAATGACAGTTCCTGTACATCACTGGCTGTCAATTTCATAGTCTGCAGGCACTTTGCATAACAGGTAACAAGTGGAGTTGTGAAAAGAAGATTTAGCTGTATTAAGCAATGAATGACATTCTGAGACAGATTTCAAAGCCTAGGCTGAGACAGCAGTCTGGGATAGAAAAATTTGAGACAACTCTAGAAAGGTATATACTTGTCCAATGGGTGAAAAAATGCTATTTATGACCCAAACATAGCATCACCAAACGCCCAAGAGTATATCTGGTATTCCAATCAAATATATTTGCATAATGAGGTTCTAGCTTAGATATGACTGAACTCTTCTAATGAGGCTGTTTCAATACGACATGTGAGAAAAAGAACGGCAATGGACAGTCATTATTTTTCGCGTCTATATATACATGTAATTAATTAAATGAGCCACATCATGTGACTTTCAGCAATTTGGCAAGTTTGTCATGTGCTATTCAGAATAATCATCCTTTTCATTTGTACAGGATAATCAGAGAACTCGCTTTTGGCTGAATGGATTGGGTCACTTCCATAGATGGCTGATGTGACAAGCGAAGGCTCTGATCAGACTGCACTTATGTGCAGTATGGTCAGAGCCTTTGCTTTTCACCAATGCCACATTGTCTGAAATCACATTACGCGGCTCAAATTAGCAAAGGTTCAATATACATATATTTTTATACAGTCAGAGTTAACTGATGATGTGGCGTGTACTTTATTACAACAAATTAGAAATTAGAAATTTTATAAAAGAACCTTTACATACAAGGCTTCCTCATTTTGTTTAATCTCGGATGAGTTCTTTAATTATAAAGCTTTGATATCTGAAATAAAACATTACCTTTCCATTCAAGTCCACTCCATTCAAAATGCGGAGGCTCATGATCCATAATGTATATGTTCTGCGCAAAGTAGGAATCGGTACAATTCCGGAATTGTCCTGCGCAAAGTGGGAATTCTCACTTTGTGTTACAATTCCGGAATTGTACTGGTACAATTCTAGAATTGCGCAAGGGATTTGGTGGTTTATCGAACAGGTAAATGTGTCCTCTCAAAGTGGGAATCTTTAGGACAAAGTGAGAATCGAATATTCATTTGATATAGTAACATGGAATGGACTTTTACATGTAAATGAGGAATCTTTAAATGGGGAATAATTTATGTTAAAATTACCGCCGCACATACTTAGATTTTTTGTCTGGTTTTGGCTAATACAGGATGACAAGATAGTATAATCAACTCTTTCCAGAGTTTTGAGCAGTTGATTTGAAATTTTATGCACATGCTGCAGACATATGTAGATGTGCATGAGCTTTTTGAAAACTGAAATATTTGTTTGACAAAATTACGGCCTTTTAGAGATTTGTAGGTTATATACTTGATGACAAATGTATACAATTAATTCCAAAACTGTCAGCGATCAATTTGAAACTTTATACAGATGTTATAGATAATACTGTTACTGTGCAAGTGCTTTTTGAAAAGAAAAAAAAATTGACTGCCTTCCCGAACTTAGAAATGTTTCTGATTAGGGTGATTTAAGATGACAAGTTGGCGTAGTCAGTTTCTTCCACAGTTTTAAGGAATCCATTTGAAACTTTGAACAGATGTAAGAAACATATTGAAAGTAGTTTTTGATGCCAGAGGCTCATGCAAACATATATTTGTTGACCGCAATACCATCTTAATTATTCTCACTTTGTCCCGATTCTCACTTTGCGCAGAGACAATTCCGGAATTGTTTTGCGCAAGGTAAGAATTCACACTTTGCGCAACAAAGTGAGAATTCCTACTTTGCGCAAGTCAATTCCGGAATTGTACCAATTCCTACTTTGCGCAGAACATATATACCAACATTTTCCCGTTGGCCACCTAAAATACAAGATATTATTTACAGTACAGGTGGACATTAGTGCTGATTTTTTGTGAGTGTTTATTTCGAAACATTTATTACATAGTCGACGATCTGCCAACGATATTTAAATGAAGAGTTCTTCAAACAACATCGGAATTTCGGAATTGTTGCACTCAGCACCTTAAATATTGATTTTTGTTATTTTCCGCGTCGCAGACGCATTCAATTTCGCTATTGTTCCACATTTCACAAGATTTCATTGATCAAATAACGCGCATGTCAAAATTGAGCCAATAATATCAAAGGTCAGTGAATATTTAATCTTAGTGTTACCCGTCACATGCACTGTGAATACTAATACTCTGTCATATATTAATGCAAAATGTTTCTCTTGTTTGTAATTATCGAAAACAATTTTTTTCGACGAAGATCTACTTTTGATTTCTACTTTTGCTTAATTCACAATTTAAAAATTTGTTAGGTTGTGAGCATCGGTGGTTCAGTGATAGAATGCTCGCCTACCTACATAGCTCAAGCGAGTCATATTCAGGAATGTTAGTGTCAACTCTTCAACTAGAGACATAAGACAAAACACACTTCCATTTAATCTGCGACGATCATCTTTTGTAAAGATTTTTCTTGTTTCCCCTCACTTTTGTTATTGCAAAACAAGTCAGTAGAAACTAAAACTTATATGATATTTATTATCCTATCTTCTTATTAAAGCAGATATTTTTATGAGAGAATGTAATAATATTTTTGTTTCCGTTTTCAAATGGGGTCAACCCTCGCAAGAAACAACTTGCTCTCGTGGGAGGTTCAACAACAGAAGTACCGCCTTCGAATGGTCAGTTATAAATTTTAGGGATTAATCTAGTTATATGGGGTCCCAAACTCGTCCTGAGCCTCTATAAAGGTTAGGTTTCCCTTTCCTGTATCATACATTAAACGGCGAATACAATATGCTTGACGTATTGTCAGTTGCGGTTACGTCATTACCGTCATTAATCTGGGGCCGTATTTACAAACGTATAAAACGACTTAAGTGGTTGTTATGCTGGTGCTAAGGCTGAATTTCTATGAAGGAGATTCCTTACAACTATGAAAGTTTCTCTGGAGGAACAGTCTTTGCAAGACTGTTCCTCCAAAGCAAATTTCATAGTTGTTGGGACTATCCTTCAAAACATTTAGCCTTAGCAACAGCATAGCAACGACTTAAGTCGTTTCATGAATACGGCCCCAGGCTCTTGCGTCTGCAATATACATCAGAAATAGACATTCGGTCTAAGATAAACAGACAACAGCCCTTTTATAAGCTTACTATTGATATTTTGCTTTTTAAATAAATACGATATCATTATATGGTTTCCTGTAAAAATAATATTATGTAGATAACGGAGACAACGGAAACTCAAGAAATGCTATAAGCAAACTCACAAAATATCCCTTATATTTTGTAATACTTGTGTACATCATCATAGTAGATGAAAGGGCGGTAGTATACCTTGTATGCGCTCCATTCTGACATTTTTTATAGGATCGGCCCCTTCTCCAAAGGAGATGCTACCACTAACTCCTAGGAATGACATATTAGACATGCACGACAGAATGACGTCATTGATATCCGAATCCTGGTAGGTAAACTCAGCTAGGCTCTTTGGGTGACCTACAGTTAGATACAATATAGACATTATAAAATGTATTGAATTATATTAAAGACTAGTTTATGTTTTCTTTTGTTTTTGTGTGTGTGATAAAACGAAAATTTTATATTCCTATTTTCGTGTAACCGTTCTATCATAAACCGTATATGCCTAATAGACTCTTCTATTCTTCTAAGTTGGGTTATTATCAGTGATCCCACCTTACCACATTATATTATCACAGTAACTACCCAGGAGACACATGACGTCAAAATGACGTCGCACTGACGTCGATGCGATGTCACTTCAAGTGACGTTGAAATGACGTCGTACAGACGTCGATGCGACGTAATGACGTCGCATCGACACCAGTGCGACTTTATTTTGACGTCATGTGCCTGCTGGGTAGAGGGGACCAGGCTTTATAAGTCTCAAGTGCCATCCTATCGGGCGTTAATGCAGACAACTTTTCCTGGTTGCTAGGGTAATGGAGTTAGACCATTTCACTATGTACTCCAGTCTGCACTGGCATATTGGGATGAATCCGAATATTACCCAGGTGTTCTGATATGTATACACATATCTTCGAACAAACTGAGGAATACCTGAGTCTTGCTCGAGTTTACCCAAGTAATAATGCCGAAGCCCCATTTTAAACATAGCACAGGCATAAGCGGAGCAGTATTTTAAACCTTTGGCCAGTCATGATAAGAAATAATTGGACGCCATATGTATTCAATATAACAAAACAGATCAGCCATTGCACCCTTGCAGTCTGATCTGCGTATTTGTCTCTTCATGCCTGGACAGTACAATGTCTTTTGACGCTATACGTAAAAAGACAGGCCTAGAAACAGTTCGATTGATGGCTCAGATTGGTATGGGTCAGCGCTGATCCATCACTTCAAAGAAAAGTTTTGTTTTTGGTCCTTTGAGATCACTGATTATATTCTGAGCCTTCGGAAAGTAATTTGTTTAAACTCATAGAACTTAACCGTTGTTTTTTTGTTTGTTTGTTTTTGTTTTTTTGTTTTCATTTTTGACCCATATTTAACACATAACAGTCCCCTCTCACACAACTGTCGGTTTGGCCTTTAGCTTTTTTGGCCAGTTATTATGCAGGGTCACTGATGATGCAACCTACTGTTCTGATCTACTCTGAACATACCATATTCCGTGTAATGAGTGATTTCATTTCTTTTAACGCATATTCATTTTTGTTTCGCCTGCGATAGCAGAGGGAGACATAGTTACATGTATTTTTTTCCCGGTGTCGTCGGTAGTGGCGGCGTTAACTTTCGTCAAATTTTCTGGTTTAGCTCAATTTTTCAGAAACTATAGAGGCTAGAGTCATGAAACGTAGTTGTTATTCTTAATTCTATGTTGCTTTTTGTTTTTATTATGAGGGGCTTTAAGTTATAAAGTCTTCTTTGGCGTTTTGGCCTCGTATCTATGTTTGTTTAAGGATTCTGATTACTTCTCATGGGAAAGAGGGAACTGTTTTTTTCTGCTTCTTGTGCATTTGCTTGTTTTGCCCGTGTGTGTGTTTCCTTTTTCTTTTCCTCTTGGTGTCGTTTCCTGCGGTTTGTGATTGTGGCATACCCTGGATCTCTCTACTAACGTTTTACATTTAGAAGATAGAAAATCAAAACAACCATCATTATTAGGTGTGACCTATATTTTTCACTTCACTGACTTGACATTTTTGCATCGAGTTTACTTGTTTAGCTATGTTTCTCTGGAATTTCAAGCGCTAAAGACATATAACTTGGCACATGCTCACATTTGGAAGACTGAAACTCAACACAGTCATCAGAATGAGGTCCTGACCTATATTTTCCGCTTCACTGATTTCTCATTTTGGCATTAAGTTTTCTGGTTTAGCTCTGTTTCCCCGGATCTATATATGCTAGAATAAAAAAAACTTGTTACATGCTAAGATCTAGAAGAGAGAACAACAAAATTTGATCCTTACTTAAATTTCCGCTTCACTGACCTCCCGTTTTGGCATAAATTTTCTGGTTAACTTTGTCTCTCAGGAACTGAAGGGCTAGATTCATGAAACTTGTTCATGCTTAGCTCTAGAAAAGGGAAGCTCAAAGAAACCATCACTACTGGGTTGTGACCTGTGTCCGCTTCGATAACTTGACAAATTCGCGTAAAGTGTTTTGATTTAGCGTTGTTTTACTTGAACTAAAGGAGCTAGAGTCATGAAACATGGTACATGCCTACATCTAAAAGGGGAGGTTATAACCAACCAACACTATTAGATCATGATCCATACTTCCGCTTCACTGACCTCACAAATTTGCATTGGGCATTCTGGTTCTGATCCTCCGGAACTATTGGGGCTAGAATCATGAAACATAGTCCATTTAAACAACTAGATATGGTAATTTCAAAGCCACCCTCACTATGAGCTGTGACCTATTTTGTATGCACCAATGACTTGACAGATTTGAGCCGAGTTTCCTGGTTTAATTCTGCTTCTCTCTGGAGCTATAGGGCTGGAGTCATGAAACTTAGCACGTGCTTACATCTATAGGTAGGAGACTCAAAGCCATCATCATTATGAGGTCCTGACCTATATTTTAAGTTTAAATGCCTTGACAAGTTTGCCTGTAGTTACGTTTGAGCTACGTTTCTCTGAAAGTATAAGGGCTACAATAATGAAATTTGGTTCATACTTATATCAACGACAGGGAAGCCTCATGCTACCATTATTGTTGAGCTCTGTTGTTTTTTTTTTGTGTGTGTGTGTGTGTTTTTTTGGTGAAAATAAGCAAGCAGACGGGACTGCACATTCTGCGGAATTCTTATATACTGTATTTACTTCACTGCAACTGGTGTTGTGCCGCCTGACGACCGTAAAACGTCTCTCCGTACATCATTAAAGTGCAGATTGTCGTTTTGATTTTTGGCCCTTTAAGATCACTCAAGATATTCTGAGAATTCAGAAAGTTGTTTGCGTTTATTCATACATCTAAACCGATTTTTTTTTCTTTTTTTTTACACTTCTTTGGTACATGAAAGTGTTTCAAACGAGTTGCCCGAGGAATAGTTGAGTATTACTCATGTTTACGGAAGTAGTTATGCCGAATGTGCCCTGTATTGTATTAGCCTTCGAATTTTAATTTCCTTCTGGTGTCTTGAGTAAGCTGTAAAATTGTCTTTTCTACGGCTTTATTTTGACCTTTGTCGCTTGGACATGCAATCCGCAGAGCCATCATTTATCTTTCTTCCAATTAACAGCCTTAGATATCTCAGAAACAAGCGGTCGTAAATCGGTCATTTGTTGCATAACGTATCGCCTATTTACGTTTTATAGACAATGCGATGCTTAATTCTGCGTTCATTAGCACAAACTGAAACTATAAATGCAGATTGGAGAAATTACGTTTGATACATTACTGAAAAACGTGTTTACATTGAAACAATGAGCCGCGACACGAGAAAACAAACAAAGTGGTTGTGCGCCCAGTGCAGACTCAGGTCAGCCTGGGCATCCGCCCAGTCTGATCAAAGTCTTCGCTGTCCGCATGGAGGTAGTTTAGATCCTTAGCTACCCTTTAAGCGCTTCGCGAAGACTCTGATCAGGTTAGGCGGATGCCCAGGCTAGTCTGAGTCTGCGCTGAACGCACGACCACATTGTTGGTTTTCTCGTGTCGTGGCTCATTAGTCATGTTATGGCATCAAATGCTAACAATGAAAGTACATTATTTTTTCTGAAGCATTTCCTTTGAAAGATTATGTCACGTTTGTTTGCAGTTATTTACAGCGAAAATAGATACTTAGTACAGTAAAGTTTCTAAACATATTTGTCATTCATCATGGCGTCATTAATCAAGCAATGTATCACTGTTTTTGTTCATTTCTTTTAAAGGCCTTTGTCGCATCCAGTAAACGTGTGTTAACTCTTTGTCAGTTTCTGCAAATGGTCATTTTCGCAACAAGTCAACGTGTATTTAGTCTTTGTCAGTTTCTGCAAAAGGTCATTGTCGCAACCAGTATATGTGAAGTCAAGTCAAGTCAAGTCAATTTTATTTGGTTAAATCCTTACAAGATTTAGATTTATGTGCGTTTACTCTTTGTGAATTTCTGAAAAAAGGCCATTGTCGCAATCAGCAAACGTGTCTTTACAAACTTTGACAATTTCTGGAAAAAGCCATTGTCGTAGCCAGTAAACGAAAGTTATACTTTGTCTGTTTCTGCAAAAGGCGATTGTCGCAACCAGTAAACGTGCTTTTGGTCTTTGTCAGTTTTTGCAAAAGGCCACTGTGGCCATCAGTAAACGATGGTGTGCTCTTTGTCAGCTTCTGCAAAAGCCTATTATATAAATGTGTTTTTACTCTTTATCAATTTCTGCAAATAGCAAATGGCCTCAACCAGTAATCGTGTGTTTAGTCTTTTTCAGTGTCTGCAAATGACTATTGCAGCAATCAGTAAGCATGTGTTTGCTTTTTTTCAGTTCTGCAAATGGCCATTGTCGCAACCATTAATCGTTTGTTTAGTCTTTTTCAGTTTTTGCAAATGACCATTGTAGCAACCAGTAACTGTGTGTTTGCTCTTTTTTTCAGTTCTGCAAATGGCCATTGTCGCAACAAGTAAATGTGTGTTAACTCTGTCAGTTTCTGCAAAAGGCTATTGTCGCAACAAGCAAACGCGTGTTGACTCTTTGTCAATTTCTGCAAATGGTCATTGGCGCAACCAGTAAGCATGTGTTTGCTTTTTTTCAGTTCTGCAAATAGCCATTGTCGCAACCCCTAGTAATCGTGTGTTTGGTTTTTTCAGTTTCTGCAGTTGGCCATTGTGGCAACCAGTAAGAGTGTGTTTGCTCTTTTTCAGTTCTGTAATTGACCATTGCTGCAAGTTGTAAATGTGTGTTTCTTTACTCTTTGTCAGTTTCTGCAAAAGGTTATTGGCGCAACCAGTAAACGGGTGTTTATACTTTGTCAGTTTTTGCAAATGGCCATTGTCGCAACCAGTAAACGCCTGTTTACTGGTTGCGAGAATGGACATTTGCAGAAACAAGTGAAAATCGCCGTTTACTAGGTACGGCAAAGGAAATAGCTAGATACAGTACGGAAATATGAAGGATCTATGATCCAGTAATATCATTTTTATCATTTATTGTTATAGGCGTCTGTGTCACAGTGGCAAAGTATTCGGTCCATTTCATTGTAAAAAATGTCTTCTTACGCTTACAAATAAACCCGTCTTTTGCATTCACTTTACTATGATATTAGTGAGCAGGGACTCACGTATACTCTCGACCAGCGGCATCCCCCCCTTATGTAACCACCGCCCTAATAAAACAAATTTTATACATGATATGAACCCAGAAGTAAACTTAGACACCTATCAAAAGGTTCCATCAAATTACCAACTAAACACAAAACTTTAATGCAAACATATAAGTCTCTATTCATGACCCTGGTAAGCAGCAGCACATGATAGTGTAAACTAATCTGCATGAACATACAAGTAAACCTTGTCATGTATCAACAGGTTTTATCAAATAATGGTGGAAATATAAGCAAGGAATATAAACTGAACGCAAAACTTTAACGCAAATATACAAGTCTGTGACCTTGACCTTTGGTAAGCAGCTATAAATCTAAAAGCGAACCTAGTCAAATATCAAAAGGTTCCATCAATGGATAATGGAGATATAAAAGAATATAAACTTAATGCAAAACTTTAACGCAAATGTTTATGTTGGTGACCTTGACGTTAGGTCAGCAGCAGCATCCAGATGATGTCGATTATTTTGCATGAACTTAGAAATATACCTAGCCATATATTAAACGGTTTCATCAAAAAATGTTGGAAATATTATGGTGGCTGGTTTGTGCCATTTCGTCTTTTCGTCTTTTCGCCGCGAAAAGACGCCACGCGAAAAGACGAAAAGACGAAAAGACGCCATGCGAAAAGACGAAAAGACGAAAAAACGCCAGGCGAAAAGACGAAAAGACGAAATAACGCCAGGCGAAAAGACGAAAAGACGAAACCCGCCACGCGAAAAGACGAAATTGCAGCGCGAAAAGACGAAAAAACGCCATGCGAAAAGACGCCATTTGAAACTCTTAAATTGTCGTCTTTTCGCGTGGCGTCTTTTCGTCTTTTCGTCTTTTCGCGTGGCGTCTTTTCGTCTTTTCGTCTTTTCGCATGGCGTTATTTCGTCTTTTCGCATGGCGTTATTTCGTCTTTTCGTCTTTTCGCGTGGCGTTATTTCGTCTTTTCGTCTTTTCGCGTGGCGTTATTTCGTCTTTTCGCATGGCGTCTTTTCGTCTTTTCGCGCCGAAAAAAACGAAAAGACGCCATGCGAAAAGACGAAAAGACGAAATAACGCCACGCGAAAAGACGAAATAACGCCATGCGAAAAGACGAAAAGACGAAAAGACGCCAGGCGAAAAGACGAAAAGACGAAATAACGACACACAAATACCCTTTCATTGATAACTGTATTGATTCCTAATACTAAGACAGATTTGTCTGAGTAAACAATATAGACTCATATCAGACTACTGCAAACGCAGCTACAGAAGCAGTCTGATCACAGAATTTGCCACGGAAATGCTTTTTTATATATCTTTTTGACAGCTAAAAATTGTAAGGATAGACTATAAAATTAACGTGGGGTCAGCAACATTTTGGGTCACTATGGTACCGTTTATTTGTGCCTTGTTGACTGAGATCAAACACAGATTTAATCAAGATAATCAGTATCTAGCAGCAGTCTTATGAAAATTAGGATGGATTTATTTTATCCGACAGAAAAATAAAGGTTGTTAAAAGTGAAAAGGATAGCTAAAAGTATTAGTATGGGGTCGGCAATAATTACAGTTATTGATTAAAATAATCTGGGCCATGTTGACTTAAAAATTAGCAGACGCAAATTTACTCATTCAGGAGCGTAGGCAGACCTATTACGTTGTTGTAGCAAGCATTTTTGAGAAATACAGTCAAACCTGTCTTAAGGGGTCACCCAAGGGAAGGACAAAAAGTGGCTACTTAAGACAGATGACCCCATAATACATTTCATTTACACTGTATTTTGGTTCAAAGGACCAAGGTGGCTGCTCAAGACAGGTGATCCCTTAATAGAGGTAACCACATAAGCAGGTTTGACTGTATAGCTGAATGTATACACCTCCAAGAAAGATCTCTCTAATATTGAACATTGTGTCCCCTTCTGTCATATTTACAAAGGGGGTCAACTTTTGTGACATTCTATTTGCTTTCCAAGATAGGGAAGTGAAGCAAACAGAAAAAATAGATTCTTAAATAGGTCTACTTTTAAAGGAAAGAATTTGCTCCTAGAGGACCAAATTCTACTTTCAAGAGCTGACCCTCCTTAAGAAAGGATGCAAAAATGCAAAATTGCTTCCCCTGAGAGTGGTCCCGTTCACCTTAAGCACAGATGCAAATATGTTGAAACCTGTGTCTCCATGCATCCTACGTAAAAATAACCGTTTTTTTTTTTTTTTTTTTTTTTTTTTATTAAGTTTGAACAAGTAGATTTTCATATCTCGAGCTGTATCATAACATACGCAGAATGGTTACCAATGCAGAGCCTGACCAGACCACTCTTTTTCCCAGGACACATATGTCCTAGGATTTAGGATCATAATGGTAACATGGTCCAAATTTATTACTTAATGCTAGCACCTAATCTACTATTTGCTTGTAATGTAGTTTTTAGTAAACTGTGTTAAAATATTATTGTTCAAACTGAGAGATCGAGAGAATTGGGCAAAACGTCCCACCAATGCTAAGGTGATATGAAGACAGGACCACGCGGTTTAGAGTCACATCTGAAGGACCACTGAGGCGAGGGTGTGTGTGTGTGTGTGTGGAGGGGTGGGGGGGGGGCGGTCGAACTGACTGCAACCGCTGGTCTAGTCTAGCCTATCCCATAATCTTGTGCGGTCGTTGGGGCACCACAGATGACTCTAAAACACTCTTTTTCCACCTAGTCATGTCTTCAGCTGCCCTATTTGAGCTAGCAAAATCCATCCCTGCCGTTTAAAGAAGACTTGAAGAGGAAGTAACAGTAGTTGTGCCCCTTTGTAAAAAAGGCGGAAGGAGGCACATTTTCAATTGAAAATGGATCTCTCACAGAGGTGCATTCAGATTAAAAATACTTCCTATAAGAAAGTGTTATAGCTTGAGCTGCAGCTAAATGATACCATAATATTCTTAAATATTGGGACACATAAGCCAAAGAGAAGTCTAATCAGGCTCTGCTCTGTCTGCGATTGGCACGTCTTTAGAAAACTATAAACTTGTCCAAATTTTGGATTAGCTGCAGTTAAATGTATGTCGAATTAGGGAAAATACCGTATCATTATTTTTTCATACAGCGAAGTACAACAATGTTTCAATGTTTGTATTCCATAGTTTGAGAGAGATTACATGGTCAACAAGTGGTTAATCTTTTAGGCAGTTTAAGATCAAAATTAAGATAGGATGAAATTTGTTTGGAGTGTTTTACTCCAAAACATTAGGACGGCTCATTTTCTTTTCTGTCCGTTCAGTAGAAATACCATAATGAATTCTTTCCTCATATTTTTGGTAATGTTTTTAAAAGAAGAGTTTAGCGGCAAAAGCTGCAAACCGTGATTAGTACACTTCTTTACAGATTGCATTCTGATCAGGGTCTACACAGTTTAAAAAAGAAACACCTGTCTAAGTATTCAGAGTATTAACTGCATTTAGAATAGGATATATTGATATATCTTAATGCAAAACACGTGATGCGAAAAGACGAAAAGACGAAAAGACGCCATGCGAAAAGACGAAAAGACGAAATAACGCCACGCGAAAAGACGAAAAGACGAAATAACGCCACGCGAAAAGACGAAAAGACGAAAAGACGCCAGGCGAAAAGACGAAAAGACGAAAAAACGCCACGCGAAAAGACGACAATTTAAGAGTTTCAAATGGCGTCTTTTCGCATGGCGTTTTTTCGTCTTTTCGCGCTGCAATTTCGTCTTTTCGCGTGGCGGGTTTCGTCTTTTCGTCTTTTCGCCTGGCGTTATTTCGTCTTTTCGTCTTTTCGCCTGGCGTTTTTTCGTCTTTTCGTCTTTTCGCATGGCGTCTTTTCGTCTTTTCGTCTTTTCGCGTGGCGTCTTTTCGCGGCGAAAAGACGAAAAAACGAAATGGCACAAACCAGCCACCATAAAATATAAGCAAAGAATATTAACTTAATGCAAAACTTTCATACGAATTTTCAAGTCTATGACTTTGACCTTTTGTAAGCAGAAACATCCAGATGATGTCAACTCTATGTATGACCTTAATAGAAAACCTAGTAAAATATCAAAAGGTTTCATCAAAGGAAAACAATTAAATCTTTATTACTCAAGATCAATAAAGTTAGCAACAAGAGTTATAGTTGTGAAATAGCATAGGCAATAAAGATATCATGGCTTCAAAACATTAAAAAGAAAGAGAGGCAGAAACAGAGAAAATATCAATTTAGGAGCACAACAACAGAAGCGACTGTAAATTCCGTTTATATGAAATGAGATTTTGGCCGCACCAAGGGACTGATCGATATAAACAGAAGACCTGCACTAATACAAAAATAATATAAACTTAACGCAAAACTTTAACGCAAATGTTAAAGGCCTAGGTGGACTATAAAAGGCAGAATTAGCCTACTAGGTGGCTAGTTTCAGTATTTCTCCAGACACCAAAGGGTAAACATCTTCAGGAGGTCATTAAACTCCGATAACTGATATGATTGGCAGTTGGTTATATAGAGGAATTCACCTGGGAAATGCTTGACAACTGAGTGGGGTTAATATTTATCAATGATACAGCTGATTGGGGTAATTTTTTATCAATAAGATAGTAACCCCGCCCACTCCAACTATGGTTTGAGTGCTGGATTTGGATTTTGATTGTTTCAGTTCCTGGTCTTTGCATACTTTTTACTTTCAAAGAGGTAGTTAGTCCTCTGCCGGTGGGTACAGAAATTAGGCCGTTAAAGTCTGTGACCTTGACCTCAGGTCAGCAGCAGCATCCATATGATTTCAACTATTCTTCGTGAACCTAGAAGTGTAACTAGTCACGTACCAAAATGTTCCATCAAAGGATATTGGAAATATGAGCAAAGAATATAAATTTAACGCAAAACTTTAACGCAAATGTTAAAGGACGAAGGGACAAAAGGACGGACGGACGGACGGCGGACGTACGGATGGATTGATGGACGAACGGACGGAAAGACGAAAACTATATAATATCCCGTTTTTGATAGTTCCCTTCTAAACGGGGCCAACTCTTTAAAAGCGCTACGTCGGTTAGGAAAGCAAAAAGGAATTCACAAAAAAAAGATGTTTCCTTTCGCAATATATGACCGGCAATTATGGGTGTATATCCATTTACCTTAACAGCGATGAGAAAGGCAGATATCCTATATTGCCATTGCCGATTTTGTTTAACATCGGCCATTATGTTTCAACACCTGATTCAGTATCATTTCACGTTTTTGTGGTATTTTAACCCATTTATGCCTGGTGGACTCTTCTATTCTAACCTATTGGGTGAGTCCATTCATCATACAGGAGTGTCTGTTATATTTATTTGCAGCGTGAATAAAAGAAGCTGCTGTAAAATTCATAGAAACAGAGTGGACTCAGACCAGTAGCCGCGTTCTGTGGCATTTGATCTGGGTCTGCAGTGTTTGTCTTTATCCTTCTTTGGATAAACTACGTTCTCACATACCTGTCAGTTTAAGGTAAGAGTCGGTACAGTTTAGAGCGACAGCCGCCATCCACACATGGTCATAACAATACGTGACTCCTATTTCATACATGCTGTAGGCACTGTCATAGGTCTCTTCTTCTCTGTACATCGCAAGAAACTCGGAAACTTGATAGAAGATGAAACAAACAAGCACAGAAGAGAATCTTCGTTGTTCTTTCAAAGAAATGCGTATACTTTATAAATCGAGACGTCATACAAAAGAAATTAATAAGTAAATGACTAACATATAAACGTCACGCTTACTGTTAGATCCTGTATTGTGCCACTGTGAAATTTGTATGTATGCATAAATAAATTATTTGAATAAAATATTGTTTAAACCAAACAAAAAGCAATTCTAATGCACCTACAAATATAACGTGACGTCTGATTGGCGCGTCGCCGTAAAACGAAATTTCCGACCATAAAACCGATGATTTACTTCCCCAAATGACAGTTATCCCCTAATTATACTCGGCAGTACCGTTTTGTTTTTGGTATTGTCGAGTAAAATTTCATGAAGGAACATTTGTCCATATGCAACGGTCTAACTGAATGTCGGGTTTAGGGTGAAAAGTTGGTAACTGAAAGAGGTGCTTCAATTGAAACAGATTTTTTTTAAATAAGAAGTACTCTTAGGGTGGGTGCGTGTGTGGGTGGGGGTGTTGGGGGTGTCCCTCGCTTTATGTTGCCTTCGGCATTTGTTCGGACTTGTCACCATTGATCTGCAAGTGATTGTTGTTGCTGTTGTTGTTGAATTCTACCTCTCTAGGTGCTTTTGGATTTTGATGCTAGACCGGCTTCATAGCACCTAGCATTAAACGCATTGGGATGACCTTCCCAGTGCCTGATTACTCGGTTTCTGAAAGTATTTAAGCAGGGTACCGTTACCACTAAGTTTGCCGACTATTCCATAATATTGAAGCTATTTGCCCCTTTATTTGTTCGGGTTCTTATTTTGAATATTTTCAATGAGTTACCTCTGGTTTGTGAGCTTGTACTAAATCTAATTAGCATATCCTTATTTGCAAAATGATATCTTTTATGATTTTATATATTATAAAGAATGAGATCTGCACGTACTCTTTGGTACTCTCATGTGGGTCGACCTAAAGCTATCAGTCTCTCCGGACAGGATAAATGATTAATTGCTTTCATCAATCATGGTAATTTCACTTATAATTTTATCTAATTTGCAAAGTGTGACCATATTACAGAAGCTTTTTCTAGGTGGGGTCTTACTAGTGTCTTATATTGATCGAGGAACATATTTTTGTCCATGTACGTAAAAGTGATAAATATATCGCCTAGGGTTTGATTGGCCTTACTGACTTTGGCTGATATGTGGTCTCTAAAAGATAGTTAGTTCTAATTCTCGTAACAATGTTCTCCAGAAATCTCAGCGGAATGCATAGTTGCAAGTGACAGTGCGAGCAAAGCTCTTTTTATACCGCTATTTCATCGCAATGTTATGCCCGTGGCTTAATAAAAGTATATTGCTCTCGAGAGTAAACATTTAAAGCCTCTGTTCAATCAAAATGATAATAATACAGTAATAGTGCGCCTGGTGATATATACGTTTAACAAATATTTAGAAACGCAGTTTCTGAAAGCTGTAATAGACTAAAGCTACTGAAGAAATATAATCTATCACTCACCGCAAATTTAAGAACGCACAAACTGATTTGAGTCATTAGCTGTTTGCTGTTTGCAAAAGGCCATAATGCACATGCTCTCCTGACATCGCTCATATTAAGATATATAGATACACTACATCTTTCCTGCCATGTTACAAAGCGGTAAAAAATTTCGGGACCATGTTTGCTTCCTCGGACGACATTGACATTCCAAATTAGGGTCTGCTCTAAAGCGAACAAATTTTTGCCGTTAGAGGAGCAAATACTTGCCTTGAATATTTGACCCAAATTGAGGAGGAAGGCAAATATGCAAATGAAAGAGCTGTTTTCCCTGTAACTGAACCCATTCACCTTAAAGATATCTAACGTTAAGTGTTTCTTAACGTTAAGTGTTGCTTAGCAACCTATAGACAAAATTACCAGTTATTCCAGCCAGCCCTCTCTCCTCCTCTGGGTTTCTGAAGTAAAACCCAAGCACAAAAGCGCCTTCTGCCGCCTGGTCCATTTCCTCAGCAGTACAAGGGACATTATCAAGTTTCTGGCGCCAAAAGTTCATACCGAACCAAGAGGCAAACATCCAAATGATCTTTGGTCCGTATAGCCCGGCTCTGTATGCCTATTGAAAATAAATGATTCGCTATTATAATACTTGTTGTAGATACAATCAAATTCTACGTCCTGACCTGACAATAAGTGGGCTAGGAACAGACACTAGGCGTTAGTCAAGATTGTTATTCATTTAAATATGAGCCAGCCTCTGTAAAAACCGGGCTTAATGACATAAAACAAAAAAAATAATTAACTGCATCACTGAAAAGTATTACCTTTTCTTAACATTTCCTGAAAATTTGAGATGGTTACCATAATTTATTACTGAGATATAGACTTTAGAAGCACACGGGTAGTGCAGTTTCTTTATTATGACGTTATTAACGTCATGCAAGTATGTTTTGACGTCCACGTCATTACGTTTGTTTGAACGTGCTTTCTGTGCTTGGTAGACTAAATAACTCGGACAAAAAGTGTGTTTGCTGATTTTCAATATGTAGTTCATAGCACACACATGACAGTTTGCATGATCTAACATTCTTTCTCAAATGATAGGTCTTTGTGATGGTATACCATCCGTTTTCACGGCTTTGGGGTTACCGTGGAATAAGCGTTGTCATGGCAACATATGTCATATTTATGACTGGATTTTGTCTGAATTCAAAGGCTTTCTATTATATCTCAATGCCTAAAGTATTTTCATGAAAATAAATTGAGGTCCGAAAAATCATTAATTTTGGTGTTTTTCATCCGTCCACAACGTAATTAATTACGTAATGTCATTAAGCCCGGTTTTCACAGAGAACGGCTCATATGCATTTGCTATACTTACCGGTATATTGTTGGTACACCTCCATGTGTTCCGCAAATTGCACAAAGGGGAACACCATCAACATTCGTGACACCCTGTTTACTTATCTAAAGGCTTTTCAAAAAAAGGTCTGCTCTTAAAGGAATGCTCCTGGAGGGAAATTCTTTTTATTTTTATGAGATGACTGCAACTGGGGTAAAAACAATTATGGAAGGGGTGAAATGGCTTTCCCTGAAACTACATTCATACATTCATACATGCTGAATCGAATAAATTAAGCCGCGACGCGACAAAACCGACAAAGTGACATGTGTGCCACTCAAATCAGTCTGCGTATCAACCCAGTCTGTTCAGAGTCTTTGATGTGCACTTAAAGGGCAGTTAAGGGTCTAAGTTACCTCAGTGTCGACAGCAAGGACTTTGTTTAGACTGTGCGGGTAGCAACACATGCAACTATGTTGATTTTATTGTGTCGCGGCACATATTTTGACCAACAAAAATGGAAAAGAAGAAATCTTCTTACGACGTATATTTATCCTAATGATACTGCTATTGTAACAAGCAAACCTACATTCCCAAAAATGAACATTTTTCTGTTACACTCTGCGTTGTCTTTATTAAAATTGAAGTGCTTAATTTATTAGTCGCCTCAGGCTTATTAGGGTCTGCTCTGGGTACAAAGATCACCAGCATACTGTGTACATGTATGATGTGTAAAACACAATTAAAGACACATAAAACATTTTTTTAAGACCAAACGGTTACTTTTAAATTATGTATATTCTACTAACCGCACAAAGCATAAGTCGTGCCTTATCCTCATAACATGCCGCCACTATTATTCTTGCATCTCGCTTCTGAAATGAATAAAACACAATTAGATTCTGGTACACGCATGACATTTGGGCTAAATCTTAAAATAACAATAACATTATTATTATTATTATTATTATTATTATTATTTTACATGATATACAGGTAGATACATGTATTTACAGGTCAAACTATTTGTCAACCAATCGTGTGTCTGTCTTTATTTTGTTTATTTTCTTTTTGTTTAAATTTTCAGTTCAGAATTAAATAATACCGAATTGTATGATATTTCTGCCCTTAAATTCATTTATTTTTGTTACATATCATTTTATTTTAGAAATACATCAACTCAAAGTGATTATTTGAAAAGTATACCGCCATTTGGTCATCAGTTAGAAATGAGCAATAAACAGTGATCCGTTAGAGATGAATTAGTTCGATTTTAAAACATTAAGAAAAACGCTTCTTTGTTGTTGTTTTTTTTTTTTTCGAATCTTTTTTTCGCCGAGACTTTGAATTGGTTTCAAAATTTAATGTCGGATCAAAAACTTCTTACAGTAGAGACTATCGGAACCAGAATTTTATGGTGACCTTGTCTATAAATTAAACAAGAAAAATCTTTAGAAAAAGAGAATCAGCGCAGATTAAATGGAAGTGTGTTTTGTTACATGTCTCTAGGTGAAAGGTTGACAATAACTTTCATGAACATGACTCAAGTGAGCTATGTCGGTAACCGTAATTTTGACACTTAGTAGCGACAATGACCTATCTCAAGACTGAGCTGTCCAATTCCAAAATGGATCGCGGTCAATTTTGAGATAAACCTGACTTCAAAACAGTTACCAACATGATGTATTATTTGTCTATGTGTATTAAATCAAAAACAGAAATCGAAAGTAGATATACAACGAAAACAGAAAGTTTTGAATATCTGCGTCAGTTTTCGATAAAATTTATATTGCAAATTTATAAACAAGAGAAACATTTTGAATTAATATCTGACAGAGTGCTGGTATTCACGCAGTGCAGTACGACGGGAATGAGCGAAAATTAAATATTCATTAACCTTTGATACACGTTATTTGACCGATGAAATCTTGTGAAATGTTGAACAAACCTGTAATTATACGCGGCTGCGCCGCGAAAAAAATGTAGGTAGGGCTTATTTTATTATCAGTTCAACATTATCATACTTTACAAACGTATTGGATATAACATTCTGCAAACGTAGTGGTTAATCCAGCCATTGTATATAATTTGGCGTCCCTGTCCCTTTGCACGTCGGTGGGTTAGGCAACAGACTCAGTAATGGATCCGACGTAAAGCTATTCATTTGAGTTCGTCAGGATCGAGTTTGTCTTGCCTCTTGTTTGGCTATTCGGGGTCCAGCTGATAGGTTACATTTGCTCCAGTTCTTCAATGGTATTGTTTGACAAATCAGAAATCTCCAAATGTCCTCATCCTTGGTTCATCATAGGGCTTGTGTGTGCTTATTTTGGTTTCCTGTGTTGATTTATTTATATTTTAGGAAACCTTCATACCAACCAAATAGCTCGTTAAGTGTTTCAAACCACTGCAGAAGCAGACTGCGAGAGAACTAGTTTCTGTTTTGCTTTGAAATTTAAAACAGAAAATATACTGAGGGACTTTAAAAACGCACCATTGTATGTCATGTTATTTTACCCAGAGTTTGCAATATCGGAAATGTTTGAGCACTCGTGCCAGTTAGCATGGCTGAGTTCTTTAAGTCTGCAAACGCTTACAAAGAGTGTACAACCATGCATAGAAATTTCGAGAAAAATGGAAATTTGGTCACTTTTTCGCATAAAATTTTAACAAATTCACATTTTGTCGAAGTTTGATGTTTATGCATCTGAATGAATACCACACACTGTAAAAACAATGAAAAATGGCAAAAAGTGTTGTATCGATATTCGAAAATTGGATTATTTTTTTTAAAAAAAAATAGGGTATATTTCAAAATTTGGAGACTAAAAAGCCGACCAATTGATGGTATACCTACCCAGGTCATGAGAGTATGTCTTAATGCACCAGTTCCAAGCAAATTTGAATAATTATTCAAATATTTGTCCGTTACCTTCACTTCCGGTTTTTGTGCAAAAAGTTGATTCTTTGCAAAATGTCGTTGAAAAGAAAACATGTAACCGATAAAAAAAGAATACAAAGCATTAACAATGAATAGCCTCTGATTTTAATGTCATTGAAATCTGATCAGCAGTTACGAAACTGCAGCAAACTGAAAATCACGCTTCAATCATCATTGGATTCAAGCGAATTTATCTCCCTTTAGGACTATTCTAATGCCAAATTTTGCATTCCGTTTGAAAGCTTGTGTTCCCGGTTAAAATTGGAATAAACCAAAATACAAAAGTTGATGGATGTATGAAACAAAACTCCATTTTTCTAGCATATTCAAAGCTACAAATTGGTGCGTTTCTAAAGTCTCTCAGTATAGGTAAAATAGATGTTAGTGTTATTTTAAGTGGTAGCTGAATGGCCATCTGTTCGGAAAAGAGATGTTCATTTGTATTTACGTGTGTGTCTTTCATGAACGTTTGTCAGTTTGTGTTTATATTTCTACTTTTGATTTTTAAGGCCAGGATATAGGCCCTGGTTGCATTACTTCCTGATCATTGTTTATCCTTTCACTTTAGACCAATTTTAAGTGACCACAGTCCTCGCCATGGATTCTATAGTGGATCATAAAACTTTTTCGATCCGTGTGAGGGACTTCCAATTGACCTGTCGCCACTTGTCACTCAAAATAAGCATTGACCAGTCAAATTAGATTAAAACCTAGGACAAACAAATGCACGTGCGTTTTTATGACAAAAGTTTCTTGTGTTGAATATACTCGGACAAATACGAAAGGCGGGGCAATATGTGCATTCGCGTAAGGTTAATTCACCAACGCCACAGACCAAAACAGCAAACAGATAAACCAGGGGCCGTATTTAGAAAACGACTCAAGTGGTTGCTATGCTGCTGCTAAGGCTGAATTTCTGTGAAGGAGATTCCCTACAACTATTAAATTTGCTCTGGAGGAACAGTCTGAAAAAGACTGTTCCTCCAGAGCAAATTTCATAGTTGTAGGGAACCTCTTTCATTGAAATTGAGCCTTAGCAACAGCATAGCAACCATTTAAGTTGTTTTATTAATATGGCCCCAGGAATAAATACTGAGATCAAACAAGATGAGCAACATCTCAACTCTACAAGAACAACACTTAAACGCTGGAAGAATAAGAAGTCTTACAGTTGAGAATCAATTGGCCTGACCATAGTCAGATCATCAATCTCGTGTTGCCAAAACGTTAAGCCGTGGGTGACTATAAATTTAATATCGACAAGTTTCAAAATCAATAATTATAGTAAAAGAAAAAAAGATCAGATAAATTCGTGATGTTGAGTTAATCTAAATCATATAACGGATTCATAACATTTAAGTTCATAACATACCTGAAGGAACAAAATAAGTGTTTATACAAGGTCTGCAAGAAACGAAAATATCTGCTCACTGTGAAAAGCATTTATACAAAACAGTGTGGTACCTTCTTATTTACGTGTCTTTTAACACATATGAGCCGCGACACGAGAAAACGTACAATGTGGTTGTGCGTCCAGCGCAGACTATGATCAGCATGGGCATCCGCCCAGTCTGATCAGAGTCTTCGCTGTCCGCATGGAGGTAGCTCAGACCCTAAGCTACCCTTTGAGCACTTAACGAAGAGTCTAGTCAAACTGAGCGAATGCCCAGGCTGATCGGAGTCTGCGCAGGGCGCACGACCACATTGTTGGTTTTGTCGTGTCGCGGCTCAATGACAAAAATAGAATAAATCACGTAATTAGAAATACATAAACATTTGCAAAAGAGTGTCTATATACTATTTAGATATAGTACAGAAAGAACGCCTAATCTTTGGCTTTTTCTCGATAGCAAAATTATTCTGGCTTTTTTGTGCCGGCAGAAAATAAAAATCTGGATTCGACCAAAAAGCCCCGCCCCCTTATCACTGAATATCACATTGCGGCCACTAATAAGACTTTTAATTGGCTGTAATATAGGTAGTTTTAAGCTGAATTCTGATTATTTATCAATAATTTGTCTACAGACATTCTGCGGGCTTTGATTATTATTGTATGAATATAGTAATTATTATAGCTTTTGAAGGTATAAGTCAGCTGTTGATAAACACTATTTACGAAAAGCTACCTCTATTATTAGAGCATTAATTCAAATGACAAATGCCTCGTTAGGCTCCGTGCGAAAATGAAACATTTTACTTAGTTTACTTCTCATACAATGCGAGATAGTCCGCAATGAGAGCAATAGACTTACAAAAGAAATAAACACGACGGACTCGTGTTTACTGAGCGGTCCTAGGGCAACACTGTTATGTTCAAGCTTACTCACCTACTTTAGCAAAGATTTGACCAGAAATTATTTCACATAATTATCATAAATTCCGATGACCAAAAAAGGTTTAAAATGTGGTCTTGCCAAAATGTTTGTGATGCTTAAGTATATCTTCTAGATAACATTTTCATCAGATTCGGCACTAAGTTACACAGACAAATTATAGGAATTCCGATGGGTACTCATTGCGCTCCTCTTGTAGCAGATTTGTTTCTATTTTGCTATGAAAGAGACTTTATGATGTCTCTTTCTGATGATACTCAAGCTCATGTCATTGAAGCATTCAACTCAACGTCTAGATACGTGGACGACCTTTTAAATATTGACAACCCTTATTTTGAAGAAATGGTTAGTCAAATTTATCCTGCTGAATTGCAGTTAAATAAAGCAAATACTTCTGATACCGAGGCCCCATTTTTGGATTTACATTTATCTATTTTAGATGGATTTGTTTTATCTAAAATTTATGACAAACGCGATGATTTTGATTTCGACATCGTTAATTTTCCGTTTTTGGATGGTGATGTTCCCCGCACCACTTCTTATGGTGTTTACATTTCTCAGCTTATTTGCTTCGCTAGGGTGTCTAGTCATCTGGCTGACTTCAATGCTCGTAATAAAAGTTTGACTGCCAAGCTTTTACAGCAGGGGTATCGGTATCATAAACTTCGGAAAGCTTTTTCTAAATTTTATCGTAGACACTAAATATAATATAGGGTTAAGGTCACTTTTGCAACAAGGCCTATCGGAACCTGAATTTTATGGTGACTTAGTATATAAATTACGCAAAATCGTAGGGAAAACAGAATTTCCCGATCAATTTAGGAAAATTATCATACGATTTAAACGCATTGGCTATAACATAGATGTAATGCGACAGTCTGCATGCTTAGTGATTAACCCAATCACGGTTGACAACTTTGCTGTCCTCTTTAATTGCACGCCGGTGGGTCGGGGTTCAGACTCTATGATAGCCCCTACATAAAGCTATATATTAGTTGGTTGGGGCCGCATGTTTGTCTGTTTCTTGGCCCACCGGGGTTCAACTGGTGGTCTTCTTTTGCTGCAGTACTCCAGTGGTGTAGCTGACGCCCCAGGCATCTCCGGGTGTCTCAACACGTTTTGGCCGTCGAGTCCTCATCCTTGCTTCATCGCGGTCTTTTCTTGATCTTAATTGTTGACCGTGATGACTTTCTGATGAGTTAGGGGACCTCCATACGAACCGAACTACCAACTAATTGTGTGCACCGCGGCGGAGGGTGAGGGTGAAGGTTTGGGCCCAGTAAAACCGGTTTAAACCCCCCAGTAGTTATTACTGACCGTCCCAAGGCGGTACTTTTGTTGCGGTTGCATTTGTTTTATGTTCGGTGCTGTTTAATTTATTGTTTTCTCAGCTTAATCCTTCTATCATAGCAAGTAGCCCAAGGGCAACGATCGCTCACCTGAGTTATAAGCTTCCAGCTCAGGTAAGCTAATAAACAGGCTGCAATTCTATAGGATTTGATGACCCCATGGGGTGTGGCAAGTTTGAACCCAAGGGTTTTGATTGGCAGGATTTATGTAGAGGACCACTATACACTGCAACATACTAAATACATAAGCTCTTGGCCTTATGGTTTCATAGAAGAAGTTTTTGAAGGTTCTTTAGCTATATAGCTCTATATAAACAAACAAGCCCCTAGGGTGTGGCCAGTTTGGACCTCAGGTGCTTAATTGGCAGAATTTATGCAGGGGATCACTAGACATTGCTGCATACTAAATATGTAAGCTCTGGGCCTCATGGTTTCAGGGAAAAAAAATTTTGGAGTCTTTCCCATTATAAGTCTATGGGAGCAGCATGGCCAATTTGGACCCCAGGGGGCATGGTTGGCAGGATTTAAGTTGGAGACCACTAAACGTTGCTACATATGTACTAAAGAAGTTAGCTCTGGGCCACATGGTTTAAGAGAAGAAGATTCTTTAAGATTTTCCCATTGTTAGTATACGGGAACTAATGACCCCCGGGGCGTGGCCAGTTTGGACCCCAGGGGCATGGTTGGCAGGATTTATGTAGGGGACCACTAGACATTGCTACCTGCTACATATATACGCTCTTGGCCTCATGGTTACAGAGAAGAAGAATGTTTGAAATTTTCCCATTGTAAGTCTATGGGAGATTATGACCCCTTGGGCGTGGCCAATTTGCACCACAGGGTCATGGTTGGGAGGATTTATGTAGGGGACCACTAGACATTGCTACATGCTACATATATATGCTCTAAGCCTCATGGTTTCAAAAAAGAAGATTTTTCAAGATTTTCTCATTGTAAGTCTATGGCAGCTTATGACTCTCGGGCGTGGCCAATTTGGACCCCAGGGGCATGGTTGACAGGATTTATGTAGGGGACCACTAGACATTGCTTCATGCTACATATGTAAGCTCTGGGCCTCATGGTTTCAGAGAAGAAGATTTTTTTAAAGATTTTCTCTTTGTTAGTCTATGGGAGCTATTGGCTCCCTTGAGCATGGCCAATTTGGGCCCCAGGGGCATGGTTGGCAGGATTCATGTAGGGAACCACTAGACATTGCTACATACCAAATATATAAGCTCTGGGCCTCATGGTTTCAGAGAAAAAGATTTTTTTAAGTTTTTCCCATTATGAGTCTATGGGAGCTTATGACCCCTGGGGAGTGGCCAGTTTGGACCCCAGAGGCTTGGTTGGGGTGATTTATGTAGGGGACCACTAAACATTGCTACATACTATATACATATAAGCTCTGGGCCTCATGGTTCCAGAGAAGAAGATTTTTGAAGGTTCTTAAGATATTTAGTTATATATAAACAAATGACCCCCTGGGGCGTGGCAATTTGAGCCCCAGGGGCATCGGAGGCAGAATTTTAGTAGGGGATCACTAGACATTGATCCTTGCTATATATACAAGCTATGGGCTTCATGGTTTCAGAGATAAAAAATTTTATGATTTTCCCAGTGTAAGTCTATTGGAGCTAATTACCCCCGGGGTGCGGCCAATTTGGGCCCCAGGGGCATGGTTGGCAGGATTTATGTAGGGGACCACTAGACATTGGTACATACTAAATATGTAAGCTCTGGGCCTCATGGTTTCAGAGAAGAAGATTTTTGAAGTTATTCCCATCATAAGTCTATGGGAGCTTATGACCCCTGCGGATTGGCCAGTTTGGACTCCAGAGGCTTGGTTGGGAGGATTTATGTAGGGGACCACTAAACATTTTTACATACTATATATATAAGCTCTGGGCCTCATGGTTCCAAAGAAGAAGATTTTTGAAGGTTCTTAAGCTATATAGCTATATATAAACAAATGACCCCCTGGGTCGTGGCCGATTTGAGCCCCAGGGGCATGGGTGGCAGGATTTTAGTAGGGGATCACTAGACATTGATACATGCTATATAAATAAAAGCTATGGGCTTCATGGTTTCAGAGAAGATTTTTTTATGATTTTCCCATTGTAAGGCTATGGGAGCTAATGACCCCCGGGGCGTGGCCAATTTGGGCCCCAGGGGCATGGTTGGCAGGATTTATGTTGGGGACTACTAGACATTGGTACATACTAAATATGTAAGCTCTGGGCCTCATGGTTTCAGAGAAGAAGATTTTTTAAGATTTTCCCATTGTAAGTCTATGGGAGATAATGATCCCCGGGACGTGGCCAATTTGGACCCCAGGGGCATGGTTGGGAGAATTTATGTAGGGGACCACTAGACATTGGTACATACTAAATATGTAAGCTCTGGGCCTCATGGTTTCAGAGAAGAAGATTTTTTAAGATTTTCCCATTGTTAGTCTATGGCAGCTAATGACCCCCGGGGCGTAGCCAATTTGGGCCCCAGGGGCATGGTTGGCAGGATTTATGTTGGGGACCACTGGACATTAGTACATACTAAATATGTAAGCTCTGGGACTCATGGTTTCAGAGAAGAAGATTTTTTAAGATTTTCCCATTGTAAGTCTATTGCAGCTAATGACCCCCGGGGCGTGGCCAATTTGGGCCCCAGGGGCATGGTTGGCAGGATTTATGTAGGGGACCACTAGACATTGGTACATACTAAATATGTAAGCTATGGGCCTCATGGTTTCAGAGAAGAAGATTTTTGAAGTTTTTCACATTATAAGTCTATGGGAGCTATATGTTGCCATGGCAACCAGAGTTCCAACCCAATCGCTCTTAAACCTAATGCAGTCAATCCCCCACCCCAACAATGCTACATATAAAATTTGATTAAGATTGGTCTGCTGGTTTAGGAGATATTGGTGTTTAAAAGTGTGGTCGACGACGACGGACGACGAACAACGGACCATGGCTATACTATAAGCTCACCTTGACAGGTGAGCTAAAAATAGAAAATAGGTAAAAATAATTGTTAAATGTTTTTCATATAATTTGCTTAGTCCGTTGTAACCCGTCTGTTGGTCTAAATTATTTAGTTCAATAAAGATAGCTGAGATGCCATCTATTTGGGAAAGAGCTGCTGACTCGGCTTATCACTTGTAATTTATTGTTTGTTGGCATGTCTTTGTCAATCTTTCCCCTTGATATTGGGGATAGGGTTTGGGATCTGATTCAGTCAGTTCCTGAAGTGTAGTTACTCTTTAAATTTACTCACCCCACATGTTTAAAGTATACTATCGTCAAAACATAGAAGAAGGAACCCGAAATAAGTTAGAAAGTTTGATGATTAACTTGCGATTTTACGTCCCTTTCAATAGTATTTTAGTCATATCGGGATGACGGGAGGGGCGTTATGAAAGGCTGTGTGTAACAGAACCCGTTTTGTTGAAAAGATATCCGCCTGCGGCGAGGGTTCTATCATATTTCGCTAGCTCAGCAGGCCAGCGATTAACCCACTGAGCTATCGGGCCTCCTAAGTGAGACACACGAAAGATAAAGGAAAACAGCTAATATTCGTCAACGGACACAAGCAGTCTTATGAAAAGCAAAACAAGAATTAGCTTGGAAATGTAAGTAGGAAATCGCCTGGTGTAGGTACGGGGTTGGGGTAATCTAAATGGCCGGTATAATGGCGGTTTTGCATAAAACGCTCTGAAGGTGTATGGGTACAACCCAATGGTTTATGCCATTTTACAATCATTTTACGATCCGATTTAATGCATGCTTTCTATGCAACACATAGAAAGCATGCATTAAATCTGATCGTGAGCAGCAGCGTAATAACCTTTTTAAACAATTTTTGACAGACTGAAGTGTTCAAAACAACTCACATTTAAAGGCCCCATTGCTCTATCAGCATGAAAAAATTTATCATGAGGTATCACTGCAAGCTTCTCACTATAGTTTCGTAGTTGTAAAAGACCGTGAACAGCCAGCTTAAAAAAAGTAAAACATCCTTGAGTTTCACATAAAAAGGGTTTGAAAACTTATTTGGGTCATTTTAGTTGGCAACTAAAATGACCTACTTTGGATTTCATAAAATGGTAAAAATACAACGTACAGGCGTGGATTCCCAATCACTATTCCGCCTACATTTATATAGCATTGCTAGACGGGAAACCAGAACAAGAAATTGTATTTTATGGAGCGATTTGTTGTTTTTCAAAAACTTGTTTTCTCTCCTTTTTACCAGTGATATGACTCAATATATGCACACCAACCCTAATTTAATTACCAAACGTGAAGGTTGAACCGCTTTTTACAATAATTTGCGTTTAGGCGTTTTTACCGCTGATAGGACTATGGAGACTTTAAGGATTCATTGATCGTGACAATATCAGCCAACAGAGTCACATAAGTAGGTAATATCGATGGGCACCATATAGCAATTAACCCCAGCTGTATTACGCATATTCTGAAAAGGTTTTCCTGTAATTAATTTGGTTACTGGATACATTCATTCAGTTGTGCCGATTTAATGAATCGTTAATGTTGCACTGTCAAATGTCATATGAATTTTTATTCACCCTGTATTTGGATAATTAAAGCTTTAGTTGCATATTTCTAGCAGAAAAACATGAAAAAAACATTTATTTGCAAAAAAAATCAAGCAAATCATCTGAAGTCTGGAGCATTTCGAGACGCAATTTCCTGCAAATTGCACTGATATTAGAAGACTTAGCCCTAAAAAACCACAATATTACAAGGGATAATCCAGACGTGGAGCCGCTTCTCGTGAAAAGAATCAACTGCATAGGATGCTGACAATGACACTTTTATAAGTATTAATATGCTGCATGAGCTTCTTAGACATTGAGCTATATTACCATTATATTTCAAAGGTTAATGTTTAACTAATCTCTGGAACCTTTCTGGTGTATTTGTATATCCAGGTTCTACAAAGGGGTATAGTTTTTATGACTTGCTCTCTGCTCCCCTTGGTGTCGAAGCTTTCCTATTACTTATTTAATAGCAGCAATTTTTTCAATATTACTAATCATTTTAAACTTGAAATCTATGACCAATTTTAGGGTTAGACATTGTAAAAGTCTTTGAAAATAGTTCAATTAAGGTAGATCGGTACACCTTCATGATATTAAGCCATATGAGCCGCGACACGAGAAAACCAACAATATGATTGTGCGCCTAGCGCAGACTCAGATCAGCCTGGGCATCCGCCCAGTCTGATCAGAGTCTTCGCTGTCCGCATGGAGGTAGATTAGACCCTTAGCTACCGTTTGAGCACTGAACGAAGAATCTGGTCAAACTGGGCGGATGCCGAGGCTGATCTGAGTCTGCGCTGGGCGCACAACCACATTGTTGGTTTTCTTGCGTCGCGGCTCATTTGTGGGTGGTCATGGCCGGACGTTGATGCTGATTATTTTTCTACTAATTAGGAAAGTAGTGGGACAAGAGTTTAATGTGCTTGCAGTTGATGCTGTGGGGGTTTTCGGATATTTTTCTTTCTCTCTTATCATACCTCTTTTCTTTCTCCCTCTCTCTGTGAGACGGCTCGATATTGACTGAAATACTATATCAAAGAGCTGTTTAACCCAAAACAACTAACCAACTAATTTAGCTTTTCCTTTTTGCTTTTCTGGACAATGAAGTCCTTCGAAAGTGGGGAATATCTTAAAAAAGATAATCATTATTGAGAAGGGGGCACTATGAAAGAGTTGCCTACCATTCATGAGATATCAACCATCCACCTTCATAGTTAAATGATAAATTAAATAAATGTAAAACGCTTATATCTACATATCTACACCTGAAGGGAAATCATCTGTCACTTTTATGTTTGCTTTCATTCTCAATTGGGCAACTCTGAGACAAAAAAATCCTACGGTTGTAATTTCTTTCCTTAGAGGTATACCCCAAGTTACGAGACATATTTGTTTGTTAAAAAGTTCTGCCAGTTTTCTCAGTCAACCTAAATGAACGAAGAAGCTCCCGTAGAATTACATGCCCAAAGAGCAGCAAACTGGCCCCGAGGTTATAAAACTTTTTTCATGCTCAACTCAGCTGAGCATGAAATTTTCTCTGCTGATAAATATGAAAATGCCAACTATTGTTGGCATTTTCATATTTATAAGCAGAGAAAATTTCATACTCATCTAAAATGAGCAAGAAAACAACTGGACTTGTCAGTAATTTGCTATTTATTAGATGGTAAAATTTCATGCTCAGCTGAGTTGAGCATGAAAAAAGTTTTATAACCTCGGGGCCAGGAAGTAAAAAACAAGTTGTACTCTTTTCGTTTTTATACGCCCGTTTTGAAAAAAACGGACGTATTATGGCATGGCGCTGTCCGTCCGTCCGTCTGTCCGTCTGTCTGCCCGTCCGTCAACTTTTTGTGCGCACCATATCTCAGAAACAGTTTGAGATATCTTCGTGAAATTTTGTAGGCATATATTTTAGGATGAGGCAAAGTATCGCGTATAGTAATGGTTGCTCCCCGTTACTTAGTTTCCAAGTTATGCTCCTTTGATTATTTTTACCCAACTAGTCTTGTGTGCACCATAACTAGATAACGGTTTGTGATATCTTGATGAAACTTCTTAGCAATGTGTGTGAGGGTCTGATAATGTGTCGCGTATAACAATGGTTGCTCTCCCTTTTTTTATTTTGGAGCTGTATCCCTTTGATTATATCTTTTATGCTTTTTTTGTGTATACTAATCTTGTGCATTCAATAACTTAGTAGCCGTTTGGAATGTCTTGATGAAACTTTATAGCAATGTGCATGATCACAAGACGGTGGTTCAAATATAAAATTGGTTGTTCCTCCCTACTTAATTTTGGATTAACCTCCCTTTGATTAGTTTTTTTAAGGCTAACCCATTCCCCCATAACTCCTTAACACTTTGAAATATTTTTATAAACTTTGTAGGAATGTGTATAATAATGGGGCAATGTATCATGAGCATGAACCACAACTCTGGCTATCTTACTTCCTGAATTATCTGCCCTTGCATAAATTTCCGTTTTACTCTGTAACTCCTTAACCGTTGGAAATATTTTAACAAAACTTTATGGTGATATGTACATTGTCAAGGGAAAGTATTGTGACCAAGAGGTTATGAATCTCCCTTGTTTGACTTTGGCGTTTCACAACTTCTGAGCTGCTTCACCTTTCTAGCTGATTTTGGTATACTAATAGTATTTGATGTGTTAGATGTTTTGATAACATTGCAGTCATTAATTACAGAGATGTTACCCCTGTTTGTCTGCATGTCCATCCTTCTATAAACAATCTTATTCATTCTGTAACTCCTTTATGACACTGAAACGGGCGTATAATGCGCCGCTTGCGAAGCTCTTGTTAACATTGTGTGCTCATAAACCTGAATTTAGTGATTTGTCCGTATTCAATGTGTCTTTTATATGCATACAAAAAGAATAAAGAACAAATTTACCTTAAGATTTTCAATTCTTCTAACTGGGTCATGTTGGAAAATTTCCTGTGAAATTATTGTAATGTCTGTTTCTTTCACGCTTAACACAAAATCGTCTATCACCTGGAAACAAATATAAATGATAAGACAAAGTAACTATTTTTCTAGAACAAAATCTTACAGAGTATATTCAGACGAGCAAGCAAATGTGAAGAATTGCGAAGTTTGGTTGCCATTCTTCTTGATTAGTTTGCTTGTTTCCAGTTCTTGCTTCATCAGATATCATATTCCCGATGTCCATGTCCGTCGTCTTTCTCGGGCAAATTTGGCTTAGGTTGCTCTGTGGAGGAAAGGGGTGGAGGGCGCCTGCGTTCTTTGGTTATCTATCAAAGATGTCTCTTGATGTCTGCCACGGCTATGTAATGGGGATAACGTCAGTAAGTGTTGCTCGGACAGGGATACTCCTTGACAGACCGAGAACTTCCAACATTGTTGTTTCATTGTTTTGGAGTTTAGCGATATTAAGGAGGTTAATACGGATCTGCTCATCATCTATCGCATTAGGAACATTTGAGCCGCGAAGAGTCTTAGCTACCCTTTAAGCGTTTAGCGAAGAGTCTGATCAGACTGGGTGGATGCCCAGGCTGACCTGAGTCTTTACTGGGCGCACAACCACACTGTTGGTTTTCTCGTGTCGCGGCTCATTTTATATAGTGGTAGAATGACGCCTGCTAGGCCGCTGATGGTCGTACGAATGTGCAAGCTGTGTGTAATCAATTACAGACAGTGGCCATGAATATTTCATCAAATTCAGAATTCTCATTGGCTGACATGTATTTCAAAGTTATCGTCGGTTCAGAAATAGTGTTGTCGTAATGAAACTAAAATGTAAGAAAATGCGAAATTAATTTCTCATTGAAATATAATTTGTCAACACGATAAAATATAACAAGAAAACCTGTAGCCGTTTGAATGTAATCTAAATTTTCGAAAAACTTATTTTACACCGAGAGCACTGACTGGTGACAGTGTCATTTCTGAAGCCTTTGGCTAAAGAAATGAAACTGAAGGTGACTCTCCCCATGAGCATTCCAGTTGCTCTGTTCCTCTGTTTGTCAGAGGGACGAAGAATCCTTATTCACAGGCAAAACTCAAATTTTATTAGTGTAGCTCTGCAAATATCTTACGAATATCCTGTATTTTTTATTAAATGTGAGTGCAAAAACCGCTGAAGGGTATATACAGCGACATTTGTGCCCAATGCTAAGGCTTATCGACGACAGTTACACCCTAATGCACGCTAGTATGTTTATGTGATTTCAAAATGTTTAACTGTCTATGTGAAGATGCTGACGACACAATTAAACAAAGTGTATTTTTTGGCTTGCCGTTTCGGCGGCAAGCCAGTATTCAAGTGGTTTAGTGATACCGAGTTATTTTCGGAAGAAACGATACGTCATACTTAGTCGGAAAATACCTGGAGAGTGTGTACTGCAGTGTTTATATATAGCAATAGCGCAAAGCATTAGCTTTTCCAAAAGTCATGCAGCGGCGTCGCGAAAAATAGGCCTTAGGGCATCGCATAATCTGACTGGTCAGAGCAGCCGGCACACTGTCCAGCGTCGGTGCCTTCATGGGATCTGATCAGTCTTTTTCGGCATAAATATTCTTCTTGATGATCCATGATGCAGACATCTTTCATGCTGAGGATGGACTGATAAGACTGCGCTTATGCCGGAGTGGGCTGATATGTGTATCTGTAAAAACTGAAAGAGCAGAGTTCTATTTTATTGTTTAGATTTAGAAACAAGCGCTTTTGACGATTTTCCTCTCTTATCACATTAACTGAAAAAATGTATTCCATCTATCTAGAGTTTATAGTCTAAAGTCTCATTTTGGTGTACAACATTACAGTACATACATGTTTATATACAGACATATAAAAATACACCAAACCATTTTGTACAGAATTATAAGAGACTATGTAAATCATGCATTACATATAGTTTTATCTTATCACCGCGGATAAAGGCTCCACAGAGGTAAAAAAAAAATAGTAATAATAAAAAAATACAGCGAACATTGAATATTTTTTCCACTTACGTGGCACTGCATCCATGGTGCCAGAGTACAGTCACTTCCTAAAAACTACACACTGGAATCAATGGTTTCTCCCTCCTCAGCCACACGGCGCATGAATTTACCAAAAGCGGCACAGTCAGGTACAGAGAAACATGTGTTGGAAACCAATGGCCATACAGAATGCCCCCCTGCACCGACTTTGTGCACCGTAATACATGCTCCGTGAGGATGAAAATGGGAAACACTTTGGAAAAAAAAGTCTACTATGTGGGAAAAAAATCAGACAGTTAAACGAATAAATATGCTGGAAGTAAACAGAATTTCCGCCGTGTGCATCCAAGATACGCATTACAATAAATGTGTGGTTTAATTGCTTGTATGTAGAACTGACCGTATTATGTATGTAAAAGTCGGTAATGTCGGAGAGTACTTAACGCTTACGCATTGCAACAGGCCTGTCCATGGCGCAAAGCTATATATTATGTACACATTTTTAGCATCTGATAAATTTCCTTTTGGCCATCAACATGTTCATGAATAGCCTGAACAGTGATACAGAAAAAGGGAACAATTCAGAGTTGTTAACATTTGAAACTCGGAATTGTTAAAATTTGAAACTGTTAGGGATTCATTGACAGCTTTATGACAAGGGAGGGGTTGGTTGGTTGGTGCGATGATGCTGGGTATAACTTCCAGTGCCGGGGCGTCCTACTTATTTGGATTATAGTAGAACAAGGGCCTACTGTGCTTGCGGTAGGTGCGGTTTGGGTGTGTGGACATTTTTCTTACTCTAATGTTGCCTTTTTAGTTCAGCTATACAAATGTACAGAGAAATATTTACACTCAACGACGATTTCCTTAGATGAACCTATACTGGGCTGACGATGTTCATACATCCACGAACAACACACATTCATGCAATCTTACGCGTAAGCAACGTCACGGATAGTTCAAATAGATGATTGGCCGACATAACGATTGATATACGTCATGTCATAGTGACGGCTGCTGTACTTCATTACCAAACACGTAACTATTATTCGTCCTTTGCTTGGCGTTTAATTAGTCAGAACTTCACGAATGAGTAAACAAAATTGATGTAAAAACATAGCATAAATATAAAAAATAAATTTCATTTGTCGGGAGCTCATGGAAATACGAACGCAATAGGTTCCGTGCTTTGTTGTTCTCAAATGGTGTAAAGCAAGTTATTGTCAAAACAATAACAGCATGCATTTTTTTCTCAGAGTGTCAAAGTTTTGTTCCAGTCACTGCCACTGATGCCACTTAAACCAAAAATAAACTTCAGTAAATATTAATTTATTTCTTCTTTTGATGCCAAGTTCAGATGTGCCAAGATTCCATAGACATGGGTTTGAAACAGTCTTTCCTAAAATTTTGATTCAGACTAAATGTGATTCAACAGCCGTAAAGAAAAGACTTGAAATAGGTCCATATAGTTATTTAACTTGAGGCATGCCTAAAACGGCCGGCCAAAACGTTGGAAACTGTCTTTTTTGTTGTTGTTATTGTGTGTGTGTGTGTGTGTGTGTGTGTCCTCAATTTGTTTTTCAAATAAATTCTACACTTGTTTTTACCTTACACCCGTGGATAATGCCACTATTCAAGAAGTTAGAAATTAAATACTTTGCTAAATAAAAGTAAGCAACAGAAAGTGCACTAACAATCGGGTTCACTTTAATAACAACTCATGAAAATTTCACTGTTTTAGCTGTGCAAGCCTTCCTTTTAAAAGGAAATTTTATTTCTCTTATAATTGCTAAGTAGTTTTGGAAACTACCGGGGTATATTGGCTAAAAGTAAAATGACTCAATTATATTTTTATCATCTTTTCCTGAAATATTTTATCATGGAATACCAGACATCTGAGCAACCATGCAACCACGCACGCCTGCACTTACAGTTTACGTTTACATTTGACAGTTTATTACGACAGCAAAAAAAAATTCACTTGTTCTGTGATTTGACACAAAATGCAAAAATGAAAATGAGCCGCGAGTCGACAAAACAAACAATGTGGCATGTGCGCCCAGTCTGACCAGAGTCTTTGTCATGCGCTTAAAAGGTAGCTGACAGTCTTAGCTAGCTTCATGCAGACAGCAAAGACTCTGATCAGACTAGGCGGATTCCCAGGCTGATCAGAATCTTCGTTGGGCGCACATGCTACTTTGTTGGTTTTTTCGTGTCGCGACCCGAATATGTTTCGTCAATGCACAGATGACATTTTGTAGAAACGGAAATTGAAAAATATGATTGTAGGAACGGAAATTGAAAAAAAAGGAAAAAAGATATCATATTTTGAAACGGATAATAAGTCTCACCATCGAAAAGAATTCCAGTGCTTGATTTATTGTGGCCACTTTTTTCCATCCAAATTCTTCCATTAGCGCGATCTTGGCAGGATTTAGTTTCTGGTCTGGAGCGATGACACGGTAAAAATTGGGAAATCTGTTTCTATCTGATAACACTGGTGACGCCGACCCCCATGCTATCTGGAAACAAGAACAAGTTCATATATAGGTGCTGTTCAAGAATGCTTTACCGAAATTTAGAATAGTTTGAATATAATTATTCCCTATAAACAAGATAATTTTAGCATAAATTAATTATTTTGAGATAATTACGTATCGCTTTGCCATTCTGCATTTTTTAAAAGAGATTGGCCATTAACAGCAATCACTACGTTCATAAAGACTGTCTCTCACAAAAGTCCCTCACCGTTTTTTTTTCTACATAATTAGAATTCAGAGCCGGTTTATTGCTTCCAAATTTGCTGTTTTGTCTTTTACGAGCATAGATTGGACTCTGGTTCAGCATCTACAGTTCGCATAAATTCCCGGGAGCCCCGGGAGCTCAGTTGGTAGACTGGTTGCAGTCTGATACATTGATTTGTATGAAAGCATATAATATAATATTTTTTTTTTTCCCTTTTCTTAAATAAATCTCATGTCTCCAATATCTCACTTTTCTCCTGGTCTAATGTTTCAGAAGGAAAGTGGTGGGATTTTTAGAGACAAGAGATTTATTATAAATGGATTTGAAAAAGACTTTCAAACAAGTTCTTTCAGCCTGTAGCCAGCCTACTCAGTGGATGAAGTGCTTGTCTGCTGATCTAACGGTACCGGGTTTGGTTTTCACTTTTCATCAGTGGTTTCATTGCACACAGGCTTTAATTATCACCCTCCCATCGCCTTGATATGAGGGAAATACTTTTGAAGCGGAGGTAAAATCGCAAGTCGCCCAGCCATCCATGATATACAAAGTCTCGTCCTATTTCCCAATCGGCAAACCTCAAATGAGCTACGACACGAGAAAACCAACAAAGTGGTTGTGCGCCCAGCGCAGACTCAGATCAGCCTGGGCATCCACCCAGTCTGATCAGAGTTTTCGCTGTCCGCATGTAAGTAGTTTAGACCCTTAGCTACCTTTAAAGCGTTTAGCGAAGAGTCTGATCAGACTGGGCGGATGCCCAGGCTGATCTGAGTCTGCGCTGGGCGCACAACCACATTGTTGGTTTTCTCGTGTCGCGGCTCGTATTAGTCCGATATCCTTTAACGTTATACACCAGAGTCATACGAGGTTTTCCGATCGCTAGAGACATGCGCCGCAGCAAGTGTTTTACTTATTATGCGATCGGTAATAAAACGAAACGACTTGAAAAGTCAAAATGACGGGAAAGGAATATGCCTAGGAAACAAATAAGATTTTATGAAAACATTTCTGTTTTAAAAATGATAATATAGGCACCTTCTTAAGCTCCTGAAAATGTATACGTTTAACAACCAAATAATTTTGAGCCTCAGAAAAAAACCTGATGATAACTTGTCACATATTTGTTGAACCTTTGTCATTTTGTGTGTGGGCTTCTTCCTCTTTCGGTTTTGAGGGCGGGAAGTTGGATTTGATTGTATTTATTCCTATCCTTTCACTTCACATATCCGCTGCCCGCTTTGAGTATTTGCATTTTGCAGATGTACTTACTTCTGTAACGGGGTTACGACGGGGTTTTTCTCTCAAAACGTATCCCAAATAGCCGCGACACGAGAAAACCAACAATGTCGTTGTGCACCCAGCGCAGACTCAGATCAGCCTGGACATCCGCCAAGTTTGGTCAGATTCTTCGCTAAGTGCTTAAAAGGGTAGCCAAGGGACTGAGCTACCCCCATGCGGACAGTGAAGACTCTGATCAGACTGGGCGGATGCCCAGGTTGATCTGAGTCTGCGCTGGACGCACGACCACATTGTTGGTTTTCTCGTGTCGCGGCTCAAATATTTAGATCATTCGTTTGTGATTTGATTTTAAGGTTTTTCTCGTCCAAATCACTCCCAAAAATCTAGATCCGATGTAAAAATTTTGGGACTTTTTTGGAAGGAGAAACACTCCGTTTTATGACCGAATAAATAGGCATCAATTATGACTTGCGACACATTTGATAAATCAACAGATACATGCAATTTAATTTCCATCATTCAAAGCACACTGCTAAAGGCTGAAGATCACGTAAAAGAATAAATATACCTTCAAGCATGAAGCAGACTGACTGGCATTATGATTAAGTATGTCATCAAGCAATAATCGTCATTTTCCTGCTTCTTGATAATCTAGTCAAACTAAAACGTGTAGAGTACGAACATTCATTTGATTCATATCTGTACGATCTTTAAGGACTGTAGTTTCAACAGGTTGTAAATGGATCCACCATTTTTAATACCGCGACGTCGTTCATTTTTTAATTTACTTTTCAGCGGCAGTGTCGCGGGCCCTAATCTCACCTTCAAAACAACAAACACTCTACAGGAAAGAAAATGGGGGAAACGAATCATTTTTTAAAAGTATTCCATGCTCTGCTCCTTTCTATAAATTTACCATTGGATGATCAGTGACATGTAAACGAAATCTATCAAAACATCTGTGCACATCCCAGTGTTCCACTTGTCAACAACCATTTTTGCGCTGATATATGAGCCACGACACGAGAAAATCAACAATTTGGTTGTGCGCCCAGCGGAGATTCAGATCAGCCTGGGCATCCGCCCAGTCTGATCAGACTCTCCGCTTGGCGCTCAAAGGGTAGCTAAGGGTCTAAGCTACCTTCATGCGGACAGCGAAGATTCTGACCAGACTGGGCGGATGCCCAGGCTGATCTGAGTCTGTGCTGGGTGCAAAACCACATTGTTGGTTTTCTCGTGTCGTGGCTCATATTCCCTAGGATATGTGCAATGAGTGTGCTCTTTTTCTTCTCAGTCTGGGCGGAATAATGAACTTCAGGGGCCGTATTCATAAAGCCACTTAAGTGGTTGCTATGCTGTTGCTAAGGCTAAATTTCTTTGAAGGAGATTCCCTACAACTAGGAAATTTGCTCTGGAGGAACAGTCGTTTGAGACTGTTCCTCCAGAGCAAATTTCATAGTTGTAGTGAATCTCCTTCATAGAAATTCAGCCCTAGCAACAGCATAGTAACCACTTAAGTCGTTTTATGAATACGGCCCCTGCAGACTATTAACCGCATGACAAATGTTACCACGTTTTGCAAAATGTCTAAAAACTCCATACTCATTAACAGTAAATAAATAAGTACATGTAGTTTGCACGAGTAAAGAGTTTGCACAGCATTAAAATACTTCTAATAAATGATACATTTTCCCCATTTTCTTTCCTGTCGATAGTAAATAGTAAAGTCTTACTTGTGTTAGATTGAACAGATGTGAAACTTGAGCCGTGGCCTCAGATGCTATTGAGCAGGCGCCGCCTAGAAGCATGATTTTCGTTGGCGGCCGGAAAAGGGCTTGAAACAACTGGAATGTGGCCAGTCCAGCATTGCACTGAAAAGTGGAAGAAGGGTACAGGTTTATAGGTTTATAGTTTATTTAAGTCTCATTTTGGTGTACATCACATTACATACACACATATATACATATATTAAAACAAACATAAAATACACCAAACCATTCTGTACAGAATTATAAGAGACTATATAAAAAAGTAAGCTTCACCTAAAAATTTCTGTCACAGTTGATTACCAATCTACATATCGCTGGACTCTCCCGCTCCGAATAAATGGAAGAGTTACTGACATCCAGGGCCGAGTTCCAAGTGATTGGGAGGGAGCCCCAACTACATGTTCCTCGGCCCAGGTTGTCAGTAGTTTATTCATTTCTGTCTCCAGAGGTTTTAAACATTATATACATCTTCTATTTACATCTGTAAAATTGACTAAGCCATTTTGAATAAGAATTATCAGGTACTAACACAGCATAATTTGTATACATGTACAATCACAGCAAATAAAATACATATTATGACAGAAAATATTACCATTGTTTAAAACAATAAGGTCAGACAAAATACATGTGTACATGTGTATAGGCTGAATAAAACTGTTTTCAAAACTCTAGTTAACAAAACTAAAATAGTTTAATTGAATTTGCAAACAGCAAAGGTCCAGCTTATATGATCGCATATCTTCGAGTAGCGCGATGAATACTTGGGTATTGCCCAGGTTTACAGAAGTAATTATTCCAAACGTGCCCCATTGTGTCTGTGATCGCCAATGAGCCTCAAGATTCCAATGTCAGATATTGAACATATAGATTAAGTGGGTGACAGAGCTACTAACCATAGGTCACAACTCATATAGAACAGCTCATATAGAACAACCCAATAAGAAGAACAACAAACTGGAATAACGCATTTGAGCCGTGACACGACATAACCAACAAAGTTGCATGTGCGCCCGGTGAGGACTCAGATCAGTCTGGGCATTCGCACAGCCTGATAAGAGTATTTGCTGTGCGCTTAAAGGGTAGCTAAGGGTCTAAGCTAGCTTCTCGCTGACAGCGAAGACTCTGATCAGACTGGGCGGATGCCCAGGCTGATCTGAGTCTTCGCGTGGCGCACATGCCACTTTATTGGTTATGTCGTGTCACAGCTCAAATGCGTTATTCCAGTTTGTTGTTCTTCTTATTGGGTTGTTCTATATGAGCTGTTCTATATGAGTTGTGACCTATGGTTAGTAGCTCTGTCACCCACTTAATCTATATGCTCAATATCTGACATTGAAATCTTGAAAATAAAAAACTCATTAAGCAGACGATAGATGATAACGTTGATGAAAAAACAAAGGCAACACTGAGAGTAAAAATATAAACAGAAAAAATGCTTTTGAACCATAAAAACATTCCACGTAGACCAGTTCCGCCATCTTTTGAGCAGAAAACTTATTGACACCAATTATAATGAGAATAAATGCATAAAAGTAAGATTCTACAATAAAGATTCGAAGAAAAAAGCAACGCTCTGATTAAAGTCATTACAATTAGTTCTATGATAAGCATTTTTTCCTATGATGGAACTGAATTGTTTCATTAACCGATTTTATCCACAAATGAAAGTCAATGTTCATTTAAAGTGTTGACCGGCTAAATGATTTAATTATAAGACAAAGCAAAACAAAACAACCCTAATTAATAAAAGCAAGGTCGCTAACGCGTGAAGAAATTAATGAAATAAAATCGTGACAAAATCAGATTTGCGGAGCGTTAAATGAAAATATATCCTATCCAAATATATACGGAAAACAGTGAAATCTCGTATCAAATTCCCCATCCGCGCAGTCTGGTCAGACTTTTCCCTGGTCCCCCAAACAATCTATGAATACAATACGAGGTAATCTAAAAAGGCATTTGAAGGGTTCCTCTGAGCATCTCACAAAAGTATTCTAGAAAAGCTGATAAAAATGCGTCAACGCTTTTCTGTCGCTGCATCCATGTATTAAACTGGAAAAGGTTTGGAGTAATAAAAAAGGCTGAAAACCCCTATAAGCATTGTTTACAAAATATCAAAAGCGTATTTCTCAAGCAAAAACGGCTGAGAGCGATTTAAAAGCTAACCTGAATGTATATCTTACAACTGTCTAGCTTGCAGGAGAAGCGATAAAAAGCTTTACTCCAACCAGATTGATCTACCAGATTTAAAAACATAGTGAAATAGCTTTGTTGTGCCGTGTGGCGGCCGTAGAACGTCTCCCCGTACATCACTTATAGTGCAGATTATCTTTTATTTTTTGTCCTTTGAGATCAGATGATATATTCTGAGAAATCAAAAATATTTGATTGGTTAAGACTCTAGATCATCGCTTTTCTTCATTTGGACCCCTTTTGATATTATCTGTCTTTGAATTGACTGTCTTATCAAAAGTTAGAAACGGCAGTATTGTTTCTCTGGCTTTAGTCGCCGAATCATGTCAGGGTCACTGATGAGGCTTAATTAGCCGAAACTTCAAAGTATGGCCCATGTTCCGTCTTTCGAATGTGTTCTCTGTTCTAGAAGGAACTCTTGTAGATTTCAATTTGCTTTATTTTCTGAGACCTACATATGCATGAATTTGCATGGACGCATTCGATGTATTTGAAGGAAGGAAAGAAGGTTTTAGACAATTTACTTAAAACCGTTGTAATTTTAGAGTGGGAAGAAACTCTTTTAGATTTTAATTTGACTTCACTGCAGCTGGTGTTATGCCGTGTGACGGCCGTAAAACGTCTCCCCGTACATCATCCACCATGCAGATTATATTTCAGATTAGAGGATATACTCAGAGAAATCAGACAAAAATTGATTGGTTTGGACTCATATTCTAGATCATCGCTTTTTCTTCATTAGGACCCCTTTTGATTATCAGTACTTGAACTGACTGCCTTATTAGAATTTAGAAATTGCAGTTTTTTCTTCTTGCTTTCGTCGCCGGATCATGTCATGGTCACCGACAAGGCTTGATTAGCCGAAACTTCGAAGTATGGCCCACGATCCGTCTTTCGAATGGGTTCTCTGCTCTAAAAGGAACTCTTGTAGATTTCAATTTACTTTATTTTCTGAGACCTACATATGCATGAATTTGCATGAACGCAATCGATGTATTTGAAGGAAGGAAAGAAGGTTTTAGACGATTAACTTAAAACCGTTGTACTTTTAGAGTACACGGAATTTGTTTAGATGTAGGGCTTATGTGAAATATCTTCTGAGTCATGCTCTACTTTAGTTCTGACAAACTTTTTTGACATAATGTTTTGAATAATCTTTTCTTCCGTATCCAGTACAATAGCCAGTGATAAAAGCAGCAAATCATCAACAGAATCAACTTCTCAAGATCTACTTGACAAAGTTGGCTAAATAAGGTATGCAGCAGTTATGAAAATAAGTATCTCGAAATTATAGGTATTAAGCAGATCTGTCGAGCCAACAACCGAACTTTTTTAAAATAATATGACAAGACTGATGTTTGGATGATTCTCTGCCATTTTCTCAAGCCGTATTATATAGTCAAAACATAGTGGCCGGCTGGTGGCCAAAGTATTTCCATATATCTGTAAAGTGAAAACTTTGAAGTTTTCTCGTCAGAAACAACTTACACAATTTCAAGAACAAAGTTGACAGAAATGTTCTTTCGATATGACCATTTACAAAGACTGTGTGTTTGGTTGTTTGGTCAGTCGGTTGTTCTAATCCGTATTTAGCCGTTCCCAAGAGACTAGGAGAGAAAGAAGCGGAAAACAAGAAACCAGATACTGAGAGAAAAAAAGAAATGTCAACAGCGCCAATTCAGCTGCAAGCACAGAAAGCCATTTCCATACCTTAGGCCTGTATCTGTAGGACGTCCCAATGCCAAAATTTCATGGCATCTTCGCCCACCCTACCACCGCAGTGTAATTTCATTTTGAAACCAGGGCACAATAAAGAGGGGCGTAGTAAACATGACTATTAGGGGCAGCAATAGTTTATGTGTTAATTTACGGAGAACACCACTTTCTCGAATTCAGTTTAATTTGATAGGAGGGTAACAGTTATACCAACATGATGCCCAACACTGCAAAAGTACTAAAAGACAAATAAGTTTTTAACTGTTGCTGTAAGTATTGCACACAAAATAATTTACTTCTCATAGACTCGAGAAAATCGAGTCTGATTTTGAAATTTTTCTTTGGTTTCCATCTTCCGAAGATCCTCTTTCCTGAACGGATATACCTTCGGTTCAGCTTTTTGTAAAGAAATGTGTGCTGACCATGACATCTTTCCGAATTGAGCTATAGTGCAGTTTATAGTTTCTTATCCTTTTGGATTATTGAGACATCTAGGACAGTCTCATAACGAATTTAATCTCCCTCAGATTGTCTCATTACAACTGAGCCGCCCCACATATAACCTTTAAAGTGTCGCAGTTCCAACACAACATCAACAACTAAGCCAGCAACAATTACTTAATTCCGTCTACTAGTTCTGTGTCAAGTTTTATTTTACATGATCGACATAACAGGCGAGATGAGCCGCGACACGAGAAAACCAACAATGTGGTTGTGCGCCCAGCGCAGACTGAGATCAGTCTAGGCATTCGCCCAGTCTGATCATAGTCTTCACCGTCCGCATGAAGGTAGCTTGGACTCTTAGCTACCCTTTAAGCGCTTAGCGAAGAGTCTGATCAGCCTGGGTGGATGCCCAGGCTGATCTGACTCTGCGCTGGGCGCACAACCACATTGTTGGTTTTCTCGTGTCGCGGCTCAAATGTTCTTTGGCAAAAAGCGATTTGGACCGAAATATCTAGATTCGGCACGACACGGTTCATAGGCCAACTGTCTAATGAAACTGAAAGTAGAAAGTGAAAGCGACAGTAAGCTACTTACATCAAAATCCCGAATGTAGTTATATTGGTCAATAAAATACTTAAAACGTAGGTCAAATACTGAGGTTATACGGTTAAAGCCGAATGAAATACAAATATCTTATATAAAGAACAAAGATCATAAATAAAGAACTAGTAGAAAGTAGGCAATGACAATAATGATAAATGAAAAGAAAGCACCGACTTGTCGGGAACAGCCATGGACCTAACCGATTCTACAACCCTGGTTTTTGTTGTGATTTATAAACATAGAAGTTATTCGAAACTCATTTAACATCTGTATTTACCTTTTTCGAGGCGCAGCCTCGTATAATTTCGATATTGTTCCACATTGCACCAGATTCCATTGGTCAAATAACGCGTATGTCTAAATTTAGCCAATAATATCAAAGGTCAATGAATATTTAATCTTCGTTTTTTCTCGTCGTACTGCACTGTGAATACTAGCTCTCTGTCTTAAATTGTACAATACAAATGTTATCGAAAACAGACGCAGCTATTCATAACTTTCTTTTTTTTTCGTCGTAGATCTACTCTCGGTTTCTACTTTCGCTTTAATAGATACAAACAAACAGTGCAACATGTTGATGGCTATTTTGAAATCAGGTCAATGTCAAGATTGACCGCAGTCCATTTTGGAATTCCAAATTGGACAGCTCAATTTTGAGATAGGTCGTTGTCGCTACCCAGTGAAAATTACGGTTGTGGGTGCCTACCGACATACCTTACTTGTTCTTGAAAGTTATTGTCAAATCATATAACAAAACGCACTTCCATTTAATCTGCGCCGATTATCTTTTTTAAAGATTTTTCTTGTTTTATGATACATAACAAAACAGAAAACTATGTCCATTATTTAATTTTCTTGTTTGTGTTTGTTGCTTCCAAAGGGTTCATACTTCAGAATAAATAATTTGATTTTAAATTTTCAGCTTCCTTTTTTTTTTTCTTTCAATCACCGCTTACGTTCATTGTAAAAGCAGTATTTAGTATCATCGCCGAAGTCTCTGCGGCCAAAACGAGATAGTCTGGCCCGGAAAAGAAAAACAAATATGCTGTTTTTATTTATTTTGCTATTGATTATGGTTACTGCTCTCACAGGCGATGTCTTTTGCAAGTACGTCCCCGAGGACGCGTTAATGATACCATTCACAAAGTCAAATTATATCTTTCTGAAGTCCATTTTTATTTCAGGGGTTCATATACACAACTTAGACCTATTTCATTGTTAAATTGTGTAGGGAAAGTCGATGAAAGAATAGTTTTTAAGCATATGTATAATTTCTTCCATTCGAATAATCTTATTTATAGTAATCAATCCGGCTGTCTTCCTGGTCACTCTACTGTCTGTCAAATTCTTGATATATATTATCAAATTACACAAAGTATTGATGCCGAACAACATACATGTGTCGTATTCTGCGATGTCTCTAAGGCGTTTGATCGAGTGTGGCATAAGGGCTTACTATTTTAATTACGCCAACACGGCATCAATGGAAAATTGATTGACTGGATTTCACATTACTTATCAAACAGGAAACAGAAAGTTTTTATTGGGTCCTCAATGTCTTCTCCTAAATTTATATCAGCCGGGGTTCCTCGAGGTACTGTTCTTGGCCCATTGTTCTTTCTGATTTATATCAATGATATTGCTGAATCTCTATTGAGTATTGTCAGACTATTTGCTGACGATACATCAATGGCCTGCTCATCAACAAACTAACACGCTATTGAGGGTATGTTGAATCACGACTTTGTAATTCTTGCAGCATGGGCGAAACAGTTGCTGGTTGATTTTCACCCTCTCAAAACCGAAGCAATTCTATTTTCTTCGAGAAACGAGGTGACAAACCTTAACCTTGTACTTTATAATGTCTTAATCAATTTTGTTGATAATCATAAACTCTTAGAGCTTACTCCGTCTAGTAACGTAAAATGGCATATACACGTAGAAAACATACTATCATCTGCATCTAAAATTTTGGGAATTATGCGCAGTATCAAGTTCAAACTTATAAGAAAGGCTTTAGATAATGTATATATTTCTTACGTTTGTAAATATTAGAATATGCCTCTGTTGTTTGGGATGGCTGTACGATTTATGAAAAAACTCGACTGGAACAGATCCAATATGAAGCTGCGAGAGTTGTCACGGGATTGACACGGTCTGTTTCCATTGATAAACTTGTGAAGGAAATAGGATGGTTACCTCTGTTTGAAAGACGCTTATTTCAAAAATCTGTTTAGATGTACAAGATTAAAAATGGTATAGCTCCTGTATATATTTGTAACCTCATGCCGCCACTTGTTGCCGATCGCACAGTTTATAATCTACGTAATGTGGAAGATATAACTGTTTTAAGCAGAAGAAACGAGTTGTTCTCCAAATCTTTTATTCTTTCTACTACGTCATATTGGAACAGTTTGCCCATGCGTATTAGAAATGCTGACTCTCTTAATTCTTTTAAATCCCAACATAAATCTTCCATATTTAAAGTGCCTAGGGTCCCGCAACAATTTATATCTGGTAGTCGTGTATTTCTGTTCTCCACTGCCGCATTAGGAACAACTGCAGTAATTCAAATAGTGACTTATTTCTTAATCATTTAAGACCAAATGCTATATGTGAATGGGACTCCCAAACTGAAAATTCGGAGCATTGCTTCTTCAGATGCAGCAAATTTACAGAGCAACGAATTCATTTATTCCAAGCTACACGAAAATATCATCCACTTAACTTACAGCTTCTTTTGAATGGTTCTGATGACCTCTCTACTGCCGATAATGAAGAATTATTTTCTCACATACATCGTTATATTAAAGAAACAGATCGTTTTGACAGATAACTGTAAGGCTTTTATAGTTTTACAAGATGTGACAACGGAATTTTGCTGATCTGTGGCGGTTGCACACTGTGGGGATGCAGATTCCGGAACAGGGGGCTTGCTGTTTGGACATTGGTTCCGCCCATTGTCCAATGCTCCGCGCTGCATAACTGTCCCCGCAGTGCATAACCGGTACAGTTAGACGATGTCAGATCGAAATTTCTTTTTTATGTACGTTAATGTAACTAATTAATAATTCTTATATTGTTTTGTTTTTCAGATTTGTGAAACAGCTGTTCTTGATGTCCTGAGCCTGTATTGATCGTAATAAAAGTGTTAAGACTAGAACTGGAGTAAGTCAAGTCCATATATTCATAATATCTCCTCTTTTCTACTTTTCTACAATTTCCACTCTTTCATTGTCGTCTTCCTTGTCTATCCATACCCGGAAATTTAACACTCCTTTATTTTATTTATTTATTTTCTTTTCTCCTCGTTCTGTTCTTGTTCTCTATATGACTTTTTGTATATAATATTTCTTAAAGGCCCCATTGCTCTATCAGCATGAAAATTTTTATCATGAGGTATCGCTGCAAGCTTCTCACTAGTTTCGTCATTGTAAATGACCGGGATTAGCCAGCTTTAAAATAATAAAACATCCTTCAGTTTCACATAAAAGGGATTAGAAAACTTATTTGGGCCATTTCAGCTGGCAACTAAAATGACCTACTTTCGATTTCATAAAATGGTAAAAATACAATGTACAATGTGGAGTCCCAATCACTATCCCGCCTATGTTTATATAGCATTGCTAGACGGGAAACCAGTACAGGAAACTGTATTTTGTGTAGCGAATTTTTATTTTTCAAAAACTTGTTTTCTCTACTTTTTGCCAGCTATATGGCTCAATATATGCACACCAACCCACATTTTATTACCAAACGTGAAGGTTGAACAGCTTTTTACAATGATTTGAGATTAGGCGTTTTTACCGCTGATAGGACTATGGAGACTTTAAGGAGGGGAAAATCAAATTTGTATTACCAATATCCAGATAGGGGGAGTTTTTCGGATATTCCCTGGAACTGGTTCTGTTGGTTTCTTGTGAAGATATGTGTTGTGACTCCTTACTAGAGCCACCTCGCAAAGATGGTTCTAGTGAGTGTCCGCTGCATATATTCTATGGTGGTTGGTTGTCATTGGCCGCCCCCCTTATCTGGAAAATTACTATTTGCGTTTCAAAATTTATTTGTACATGTATTGTTCTGTACGTCATTGCCTTATTGTCTTGATGTATTTTTACTGTATGGGGAGGACCGTAACTAATGTTAAAAGAACTTGTGGCCCGACCCAATCGCTTGACATATCAAGAGGCAATAAAATATGTTTAAACTAAATATCCACAACAGTTTTATTTCTTTGTTTTTATTTCGGTGATAAACGGTTAGTTCTGATGAGCTCTTTTAGGCTCGCCCCACCTCATTTTTGTGATCTTACACCTGACCGTCAAGCGTACATGTAAATTGAGCCGCGACACGAGAAAACCAACAATGTGGTTGTGCGGACAGCGCAGACTCAGATCAATCTGGGCATCCATCCAGTCTGATCAGAATCTTTATTAAGCGCTTAAATGGTTGCTAAGGGTCTAAGCTACCTTCATGCGGACAGCGAAGACTCTGATCAGACTGGGCGGATGCCCAGGCTGATCTGAGTCTGCGCTGGGCGCACAACCACAGTGTTGGTTTTGTCGTGTCGCGGCTCATATATTGCTGCTAATTTCCATGTAGTGTAAATTATGCACCTACGTATTTCCGTTATGATGTTTGACATTGGTCTTACTCAATAAAGTAACTGCATTTATTTCAAGAATTGATATTGATGGGACGAAAAAATGTTTCAGATAGTGTTGTCTCAGTAAAAAAAGTGTTCAATTTATAATTATTATTATTATTATTATTATTATTATCATTATTATCATCACATTTGAAAAATTTGTTTTATAATGTTATAATACATATTACTATTATGACAGTATTTTACTTTAATACACATTATTATGTAAAAAAAAAAGATTACCTGTGTATCCACCCAGGTGTATGTCAAGTTGTAGTCATCGAGAAGTCCAGGTTTTTCCTTGACGTGTCTCAGAGCCATTAGAGTGGCGGGCAAACATGCTCCACCTCCTACCCAGCTTTTCCCCGTCATAGGTAGAAAGCCTTGCAATGTCAGTTCTCTCAACTGATTTGAAAATGCTATCTTGGAATTCATTTCAACAATAAGGATTATAAAACTCCATTTCCAAGGCGTTTCTAAATAAAGAACCATTTTTTTCACAGCTTAATCGTTTTTATTTGAAAAAAAGGTATTCCAATTATGGCAGTGCGACAGAAGAAATGTGCTTTATAGATAATTATTCAACAATCAATATAGAGGCACTGTTCAATAAGACAGTAGCACTAAAGATAAAAAAATGTTATAAAGATTTGCTATTTTTGTTGTTATTCGCATGAAAATTATTAAATGAATTGCTCATGTTAACACTTCTTTGCTTTATAGCTTTATATAATAAAATAAAAGCCACGTTGATTTTATAAGGAAAACTGAGATCAACGTTTCAATAAATCCAATCCTGTTTGTCGTCTTTTCTTATTTTATTTCTATTTGCCAGACGTAAGTTCTCATTTTCATGTTTGTCAGGTTTTGAAGTTTCGTGTACATTGCCTCATCAGAGAAGTGGAAAGGATTGTAAATCCAATATGTTCAGAATGACATGTAGGTTATAAAAGACCAACTGCTCAAGTACATGGCTGGCAACAGAGGACGGGCCGACTTGCTGCCAGGATTTGCATGTCATGGGTTCGTTTCCTTAAGACTCCTTGGAAACATAATTATGAGTATTGGGCAGAAAAAAAAAGTAGGCGTGCAGTTTGCTCATGAGTTATGAACTCAAGTGTCCTGCCGAATACGACAGTTAGTGTGCCTCGGAGAGGGATGCTCGTTGTCTGCCGAGACCTGCCCATCATCTCTTTTGTTTCAAAATTTTGTGCTTTAGCGTCACTGAAGAAATTAAATACAGAAACGCATGTCTGTCACACTTAATTTAGTAGGGATGCGTTCATATTAGAGTGAGTGAACTCGGGTTTAACGTCCCACCAACAACGAGGTCATATGGAGACGGGACCTCGGTTTCATCCGAAAGACCGGAGAAGCGGGGGATCGATCTTGCGACCCCAGGATTGGTAGTCTGGAGTGTTATCCACTACACTACAGCCGCTCCTGTTCATATTAGAATCCGGGTCGATGACAGCTTTTGACCCAGGTTATTATCCACTAGTTACTGTTGATTCTGTTTCTCTAGCATTAGGGTCACTACATAAACACTGATTTTTAACGTCGGAGAGGGATGCTCGTCGCCTGCCGAGACCTGTCCATCATCTCTTTTTTTTTCAAACGTGTGGGTTTTAGCGGCATAGAAGAAGTTAAACACAGACACGAGCGTCTGTCGCATCCTTTGGACGACCGGAACTTTCGAGAAAATCGCTTGGAAATGGGGTGGGGTTAATTATTTGACCCTTAATATTGACATGTTTATCTGATCAGTAAAATCGAATTTTCAAACAATAGAACATATTATTAGCTACATAATCAGAGGCCATGGTACAGGGGTCATCCTACCAAGAAGTATGCGCAAGGACTTTTTTCTTGAATGGGATGCTTGAATATGCGAGGTTGTGAGGGTCGTTCAAAAAGTTATTGAAGCAATTTAGACAAAAGGGCCAAGAGGCCCTGAATCGCTCACCTGAGCAAAAAGGTTAAAGGTCAAACTAGGGTCATAATTTGAACAAACCTGATAGTTTGCAACCATTTCCAAATGGTTCTGAAGAAGAAGATTTTTGAATGTTTTTCTATGTATTGCTATGGTTCAAACCTTAGACCCCCTGGGACAGGGCCATTATGTACCCTGGGGCCATCATTTGAAAATTCTTGGTAAAGGACCACTAGGCAATGCTAAAAGCTAAATTTCAAGCCTCTGAGCCCAGTGGTTCTGAAGAAGAAGATTTCTGAATATTTTTCTATGTATTTCTATGTTTCAAACCCAGGCCCCCCCTAGGGCTGGGCCATTTTTGACCCTGGCACCATCATTTGAACAAACTTTGTAAGGGACCACTAGGCAATGCATCATACAAAATTTCAAGCATCTGCACTAAGGGGTTTTGAGAAGAGGGTTTTTAAGTACATTTAATTTCGAACCCAAGACTCCCTGCCCCAGGGCCATTTTGGATCCCAGGGCCACCATTTACACAAACTTTGTAGGAGTCCACCAGGCAATGCATCATACCCAATTTCAAGCATCTGAGCCAAGTGGTTCTGAAGAAGAAGATATTTTGATAGTTTCATATGTATTTCTATGGCCCAAACTCTGGACTCCCTGCTGCATGGTCATTTTGGACCCTGGGGCCATCATTTGAACAAACTTGATAAAGGACAACAAGGCAATGCATCGTTCCAATTTTTAAGCATCTGAGCCAAGTGGTTCTGAAGAAGAAGATTTATGAATATTTTTCTATGTAGTTCTATGGTTCAAACCCAGGACTCCCTTGGGCGGAGCCATTTAAGACCCTGGGGTCATCATTTGAACAAACTTGGTAAAAGACTACTAGGCAAAGCTACATACCAAGTTTCAAGCATCTGAGCCAAGTGGTTCTGAAGAAGAAGATTTTTTTAAATATTTTTCTATATATTTCTATGGTTCAAACCATGACTCCCTGTCACTTTGCCAATTTCGAAACTGGGGCTATCATTTGAACAAACTTGGTAAAGGGCTAATAGGCAATGCTACATACCATATTTCAATATTTCAAGCATCTGAGCCTTGCGGTTCTGAAGTAGAAGATTTTTTAATATTTTTTTATGTATTTCTATGGTTCAAACCTGAGCCTCCCTGTCCAGGGGCCGTTTCGGACCCTGGGGCCACCAATTGCACAAATATGGTAGAGGACCACTGGCAATGCTACATACCAAATTTCAAGCATCTGTGCCAAGCAGTTCTGGCGAAGAAGATTTTTAAGTATTTTTAAGTTTCGAACACAAGACCCCCTGCCCCAGGGCCATGTTTTGGAACCTGGGACCACCATTTGAATAAACTTGGTAGAAGACTATTAGGCAATGCTACTTACCAAATTTCAAGCATCTGAGCCAAGCAGTTCTGGTGAAGAAGATTTTTAAGTTTTTTTTAGTTTCGAACCCAAGACCCCCTGCCCCAGGGCCATTTTGGATCCTGGGGGCCACCATTTGATCAAACTTGTTAGAAGACCACTAGACAATTGTACATACCAAATTACAAGCATCTGAACCAAGCAGTTCTGTAGAAGAAGATCTTTAAGCATTTTTAGTTTCGAACCCAAGACCCCCTTCCCCAGGGCGATTTTGGACCCTGGGGCCACATTTGAATAAATTTGGTAGAGGACCACTAGGCAATGTTACATACCAAATTTCAAGCATCTGAGCCAAGCAGGTCTGGAGAAGAAGTTTTTTTAGTATTTTTTAGTTTCGAAACCAAGAACACCTGCCCCAGAGCCATTTTGGAATCTGGGGCCACCATTTGATCAAACTTGGTAGAGGACCACTAGGCAATGCTACATACCAAATTTCAAGCATCTGAGCCAAGCAGTTCTTGAGAAGAAGAATTTTAAGTAGTTTTAAGTTTCGAACACAAGACCCCCTGCCTCAGAGCCATTTTTGACCCTGGGACCACCATTAGAACAAACTTGGTAGAGGACTACTAGGCAATGTTACATACCAAATTTCAAGCATCTGAGCCAAGCAGTTCTAAAGAGGAAGATTTTTAAGTACTTTTTAGTTTCGAACACAAGACCCCTTGCCCCAGGGCCATTTTGGACCCTGGGGTCTTCATTTGAAAAAAAATTGGTAGAGGATCACTAGACAATGCTTCATACCAAATATCAAAGCCCTAGGCCTAGCGGTTTCAGAGAAGATGTCATTTAAAGCAAATTGTTGGCGCCGCATGACGGACGACGGACACTGGGTGATCACAATAGCCCAACCTGAGCCTATGGCTCAGGTGAGCTAAAAAGATTTTGTCACGAGGGCCTTTAAGTTAAAGCGAGACACGTTTTGTTTTGTGTTTTGTGCCGATGGATCATGTCCACGCGAATACGACGATTACCGTAGATGACAAGGCCATGATCAGAAACAGATAAAAATAATGCGAACATAGCCATTTTAGATCATGACAAAGCACATGCTAAGCTCACTGACAAATTCTATTTGAGCAATATTCATATTAAAGGAGCTCGCATGAATCGAGATTGGTTGGACAGAAATGCATTTGACAACTTGTAAAGTCATGCCTGCCATGCAAACATGCTTCCCGAAAGCACTCAAAGAGATTTACACTCGTGAGACAAATAAATCAGCCTAATTAATGGTAACAGCAGCTTATGGTTCTGTTGATCACCAAAAATCCATAGATCATATACAGAATGAATAAGGTTCGTCCCATTCATCTTAGCGCTATGTGGATACGTCGCTGATATATGTACGAGGTTTACCCGAAAGGTTCTCTGTGACAATGGTATATCTCGAAAACTAAAAAAGATAGTTGATTCAGTATAATGCCATCCAAACGGCATATCGCTGTAAAAATATTGTTTGTATCTTCAAAGGTAACTTGCTTTTCCCCGCACCACTTCTTATGGTGTTTACATTTCTCAGCTTATTCGCTTCGCTAGGGTGTCTAGTCATCTGGCTGACTTCAATGCTCGTAATAAAAGTTTGACTGCCAACTGTTACAGCAGGGGAATCGGTATCATAAACTTCGGAAAGCTTTTTCTAAATTTTATCGTAGACACTTTGAATTGGTTTCTAAATATAATATAGGGTTAAGGTCACTTTTGCAACAAGGCCTATCGGAACCTGAATTTTATGGTGACTTAGTATATAAATTACGCAAAATCGTAGGGAAAACAGAATTTCTTGGTCAATTTAAGAAAATTATCATACGATTTAAACGCATTGGCTATAACATAGATGTAGTGCGACAGTCTGCATGCTTAGTGGTTAACCCAATCACGGTTGACAACTTTGCTGTCCTCTTTAATTGCACGCCGGTGGGTCGGGGTTCAGACTCTATGATAGCCCCTACATAAAGCTATATATTAGTTGGTTGGGGCCGGATGTTTGTCTGTTTCTTGGCCCACCGGGGTTCAACTGGTGGTCTTCTTTTGCTCCAGTACTCCAGTGGTGTTGCTGACGCCCCAGGGATCTCCGGGTGTCTCAACACGTTTTAGCTGTCGAGTCCTCATCCTTGCGTCATCACGGTCTTTTCTTGATCTTAATTGTTGACCGTGATGACTCTCTGATGAGCTAGGGGACCCCAATACGAACCGAACTACCAACTAATTGTGTGCACCGCAGCGGAGGGTGAGGGTGAAGGTTTGGGCCCAGTAAAACCGGTTTAAACCCCCCAGTAGTTATTACTGACAGTCCCAAGGCGGTACTTTTGTTGCGGTTGCATTTGTTTTATGTTCGGTGCTGTTTAATTTATTGTGTTCTCAGTTTAATCCTTCTATCATAAAAATAGAAAATAGGTAAAAATAATTGTTAAATGTTTTTCATATAATTTGCTTAGTCCGTTGTAACCCGTCTGTTGGTCTAAATTATTTAGTTCAATAAAGATAGCTGAGTTGCCATCTATTTGGGAAAGAGCTGCTGACTCGGCTTATCACTTGTAATTTATTGTTTGTTGGGATGTCTTTGTCAATCTTTCCCTTTGATGTTGGGGATAGGGTTTGGGATCTGATTCAGTCAGTTCCTGAAGTGTAGTTACTCTTTAAATTTACGTTTTAGCCCTATGAGGATTCCTTGATGAGTTGGGAAAACTTTCAAGCGGACCAAACAGCTAACTTTTTCGAACCTCTACAGAAGCAGAGGGCAAGGGTTGGGATCCAGAAAAATAATAGTTTAAGCCCCCCCCCCCCACCCTCCCCCCCCCCCCCCCCCCACCAGTAATTTGTAACTGACCGTTCCAAGGCGATGACAAATTAAGCCAATCTTAAACGTAACAAAAGTCACTGGGCTTCACATAAAAAGAGCTGAAAAGCCCCCTCCATTGTCCCGCTCTTGGTTATATTGCAGTGTGAAAAACAGAAAAAATGAATTTATGCAGCGATTTGTAATTTTGCACCTATTTATTTGACTCAGTTATTTGAATTAATATATGCCCATAAACCCACATTTTATCACCAAACACGAAGGCTGAACAACGTTGCATAATGATTTGAGCCGCGACACGATAAAACCAACAAAGTGGCATGTACGACAAGCGAAGACTCAGATCAGCCTAGGCATCCGCCCAGTCTAATCAGAGTCTTCGCTTTGCACTTAAATGGTAGCTAAGGGTCCGCCTGGGGCTAGCTTAGACCCTGACTGGGCGAATGCCCAGGCTGATCTGAGTCTTTGCTGGGCGCTTATGCTAGTTTGTATTTTCGAGTCGCGGTTCATTTTGTGTTTAGAGGCTTTAACTCTTGGAATGCTAGAGTTCTTCAAGCTTGATATGCATGAACAGTTACACTCATGTTAATTTATTTTCGTTTCAGATCTAACCGGTGGACTGCCTGTCCTAGTTTATGAGACAGAACCAGCCATAAATGGTATGTAAATGATCTAACCCGCCGATTGCAAAACAATATGTTTTACAACAAAAAAACTAAACCATATACACTAAAATAGCTAAATTGTTAAAGCACTGATGATTTTTATTGCTCTTAGAATGCTTTGTAGATGTTACACTAGACAGTTATATTGCATGAATGTCACGATTTTAATTTCAATAATGTTTATAGAAAGTCGTCTAATGAAATTTGAGACCCCGACAAGCACGTACTTTGCTTTTAAACATATATTGTAATATACAGTAAAAATGATTACGTTCTGCCTGCTAAACTATTATTGCTTTTAAGGCAATAATTTCTATTTTAGCCTGATCAGCTTAGAAAGAAGAAAGGCATTCACTTTGCTGTACGAAAGACTATTTTAGCCGCGACGCGAAAAAACATCAAAGTAGAATAGGCGCCCAGCGCAGACTCAGATCATCCTGGGCATCTACCCAGTTTGATCAGAGTGTTCGCTTTGTGCTTAAATGGTAGGTCTAAGCTAGCTTCATGTGGAAAGCGAAGGTTCTGATTATACTGGGCGGATGCAAGGCTGATCTGAGTCTGCGCTAAGCGCACAACCACTTTGTTGGTTTTCTCGTGTCGCGGATCATTTTATAAAGTTGTTATCACAATGGGAAAGATGAATCTCCTGATCGACTCCTCCTTTCTGTGTCCAAAGGTTCTGTCCAAAAGAAAAATAATAAAACTGTCATAATAGGTTCACAACACAAACAGCAAATCACTGTTTTTGCTCGTGCATCCAGAAACTAGAGATGAAATGTCTGCGTTCATACTTTGATGTTGATTCAGGTTCATACTGTTTATTGGCGTGACAACCAACATATCAGACATATGTTCAGCGGGTTGGGCTTAAGTAAGGAGGAAAATTCTCAGGAACTGACACAATTCAATCCCAGATCCAACCCGAGAAACCATGTTTGAAAGAGACAACACAAAATTAGTCACCACCAAAGACATCACCAGAGGCAGCCATGTAAACAGCCATTTCCCATGTAAGTGGTCAACGGGCTAGCCTGAACATCACAAACAATATATCAATAATAGACATAGCAACTAACAACACCTAAAACAACAAAGAAGAACCAAAACAAAACTGCCGCCTTGGGACGCCCAGTAATGAAATTACCAGGGAGAAGAGCTAGCTATCAGCTTTCGTTCTGATCCTTTAATTTTCATTGTGTAGTTGTGTATGTATGTTGTTTATATAGTGTACATTTTTTAAACTAAAATATATTTAAACCAAATTACTAGGGGGGGTTTAACCGGTTTTCGGTAGAGCCCTAGGTCCTGCTTTGGTTCATCAGACACTTAGTTGTTCAGTTTGCGTGGAAGGTTCCTGACTCATAAGAGTAATATCTCAGAAAAATAGAAATCAAAATTAAAACTAATATAAAACAAACATTAGGACTCACAAAAATAGCAACACAGAAATTCCAGAGCAGTAGAAACCTACTAGTAAAACCACGGCGGGTCAGACCCAAGACGTCCTGAAAGGGGTGTCAGGTGCCAATCAGCTGTGTAACTATTACGTCAGGTTTAGGTGGTTGGTGCCTTCATAAAGTCTGAAGCCCGACCCACCGTCGTGCAATCTAAGAGGTAGGTGAAGCTGTTAACCTTAATTTGGTTAACCACCAATCACGCAGTTTGTCGCAAAACATCTATATTATTACCAATATTTTTATATCGAATTATTATCTTCTTAAAAAGATAAGGAATTTTCACAGTCATTTTTACCGATTATTTTTCTGAATTTATACGCCAAGTCGCCATAAAATTCAGGTTTCGAAAGGCCTTGCAGAAGAAGTGTTTTCAATCCGAAATTAGTGATACGACAACATGTTCTCCCTCAGATGAGCATAAAGAGCAATGATGTGTATGTCAGCCTGTTCGTATAGTCGCCTCATCTAGTGCAAAAATCCTCATATTTAAAAATGAGCCGCGACACGACAAAACCAACAATGTGGTTGTGCGCCCACCGCAGACTCAGATCAGCCTGGGCATCCGCCCAGTCTGATCAGAGTCTTCGCTGTCCGCAGGGAGGTAGCTTAGTCCCTTAGCTACCTTTTGAGAACTTAACGAAGAGTCTTGTCAAACTTAGCGGATGTCCAGGCAGATTTGAGTCTGCGCTGGGCGCACAACCACATTGTTAGTTTTCTCGCGTCGCGGCGCAAATATTTTCGTAGAATGTCCGGTCCTCATACCTACTTAAACTTATTTCACCTTCACTATAGTGTGTTGATATGTGTTTCCTCATATGTCATGTTTTATGTCTTGGGAGAATAAAGTTTTGTCTGTCTGTCTGTAAGTGAAGGATTTGCAAAATTGTTAAGTACAAATTAAAAATTTAACGGCCGTGTTTTGTCCTTACTTCGAATAGCCGTAACCATATACGTCTGAACTAATCTTTTAATAATAACAACGTCAGTTTGACGTCGTATCATGTGTGAGAGTCCGAGATTATCTTTCCTCGTCAGATGAGGACAGTTGTTGTTGACAGGCTCATATAAGGAAAGTCAGCGGCATGCTTAAACATTCAAATTGAGCAATATTAACACGAAGGAATAATGAGAACGCTCTAACGATTTAAATGAAGTCTTATTACTGGCGTATTTTTCTTTAAGAAAGTTTGATTTTGGTGCTGTCTAGGCTGAAAATTTCAGTAGAAACAAAAACTTGAACACAACTCTGCTATGCTCTATTCTCCATGTGTGTTGACGTATTATAGGGTGAAGCCTTATATATGAAGAAAAAAATATAAAAGGTTAGGGTGACACCATGGACAGGCCGGCCGCCGTGTCCATAGTGTTAAGCTATACTTCAAATGATGTTATCCAGCAGCAACCACACAGCACCATCTTAACAGAGAAGCAAACAATAACATTTGTACTATGTACATTACATGTATAGAGTTACCTACAAAAGAACAAACAAATCAAAGGGTAACAGTTAATACTGTGAATAAAGAACCGCTTTAGTACAGTGAGTATGTGAACAACAGAAGTGCCAAACAAACTTACATTTGTTTTATGTTCGGTGCTGTTTCATTTATTGTGTTCTCATTTTAACCCCTCTATAATGAAAATAGAAAATAGGTAAAAATAAGTGTTAAATGTTTTTCATATAATTTGCTTAGTCTGTTGTAACCCTTCTGTTGGTCTAAATTATTTAGTTCAATAAAGATAGCTGAGTTGCCACCTATTTGGGAAAGAGCTGCTGACTCGGCTTATTACTTGTAATTTATTGTTTGTTGGGATGTCTTTGTCAATCTTTCCCTATGATGTTGGGGATAGGGTTTGGGATCTGATTCAGTCAGTTCCTGAAGTGTAGTTTCTCTCAAAATTTACAACGCGTTGATCCTTAGTTCTGCTAATACAGAACCAAACTTGGCCCGTGTAAAGTCATTGCGACACCACAGTAGACATGAAGTCCTAAAAATTTAAAGACGCATTGAATACCAGATGTTAGAGTGAACGAAAACAAAACGAAAAGAAATCGTATGTTGACAATAACAGACCCGTGAAAAGACTTCGGTGATCAAGTGCGACATTTCTAAGACAGATTTAAGATGTTGTTGTCATTTGGTCTGAAGACCGACGTACGATATATTTTCTTATGTAAATCAGAAGAAACGGTCAGCCATAACTGGCATCATGCAATTACTCTGCCGTATAAAATTTCTCTTTATACCTTCAAAATTAAGTTAATCACAATGTATGCTCTCTGCTGCATAACATCTATGTTATAATCCATCTTTTGTATCAAAACATTTGAACAGCAACACGACGAAACCAACAAAGTGTCATACGCATCCCAGTAAAGACTCAGATCAGCCTGGCCATTCGCCAAGTCTGATCAGAGATTTCGCTGTCCGCATGAACACTTAGCTACCCGTAAAGCATACAGCGAAAACGGATCAGACTGGACGTCTTCGCTGGGCGCACTTGCCACTTTATTCACATTCTGATATACAGTCTGATCAGAGTGTTCGATGTCCGCATGGAGCTAGCTTAGACCCTTAGCTACCCGTACAGCATACAGCGAAAACTATTCGGACTGGACGTCTGACTAGCAACCAGCAAAAGACACAGCGAAAACTGACCAGACTGGAGGTCTTCGCTGGGCGCACATGCCACTTTATTCACAGTTAGATCTACAGTCTGATCAGAGTGTTCGCTGTCCGCATGGAGCTGGCCTAAACCCTTAATTACCCGTAAAGCACACAGCGAAACTAATCAGACTGGAAGTCTTTGCTGGGCGCACAAGCCACTTTATTGTTTTTTCATGCTGCGGCTCATTTTTTGCGGCTATTAGAAACGGCCTATCAGGTACATTCAAGGAGAAAATTATAACAAACATGCACTAATTTCGCAACTTATGTGTATTTTTTTTCGATATTTAAAGTCACTTGAACTCAAGGTGGCAAGGTAGATAACGATTGCAGATGATTAAGAATCTAATCACAGTAAATCACGCATAAAAATAACAAGAATACATGAATACTCATTCAGGGCAAAGCAGGTCTGTTATTTTCATTTTTGCCTTTCTCCATAATGAGGGTCAGGTAGCACCAATTTCTTTCCTTAAAGAGTAGACCCTTTATCAAAGTTATAAACAGACAGTCACCGAAAGCCCAGAGAAGAAAACGTAAATTGAAAAGAAGTTGTTTCAAGTTGAAGACTGTACGGATTCAAACGGTTAAATATGTTTTGGATCAAACAGTTGCTAGCAAGAAAGCCGCCTTGGACTACTCCATTTGGACGGCTGGTGGACAAGCCTAAACAGGATCTACATTGTTTGCTTAGGTACAGCTGTCCGATTGTCAAGAGTACCTACGGTGCGTCAGCATGTCGTAAGCCTAATAAAGTAACCTTATTCAATTTGATGTATATCTGGTAAAATTTCTAAATTATTCTAAAACTAAGACTGACTTGTCATAGCGACATGAATCTTAGCGGAGTTTTGCTTCCAGTCTTTGAAATTGTTTCAGCCTTTTTTGCGGGTTCCTGCTACATCGGAAATTTCTTTTCTGATGTCCTTGTCTGTCGCCGTTCTCGAGACGAAGGAGGAGAGATGGCTCGATGGGGGACGGCTGCGCTTGCGAGTCAATATGTAGGTGTCTGTTACGAGATTGTCCCGCGGAAAACGACAGTAAGTGTGAGTCGGAGAGGGATGCTCGCTGCCTGCGAGACCTGCCCATCATCTTTTTTTCTTTCAAACTTTATGGATTAAGCGACACTGAAGAATTCAAATACAAAAGCGCGCGTCTGTTGCACTTAATTCGGTTTGAAAACATTTATATAAGAACCACTGGGCCGATATCACTGCTGGTGAACAATTCTTCCTCAAGGATATCGTCAATCGATTAAGTCAGTGTTTTTTTTGTTGATGCTGATTCTCTCGCAGCATTGCGGCCATTACTTAGAGTAACTAAATCTGCAGTTCTGACCATTTTTTGGAATTTTTTATTTTGTCTTTAAATCATTTGTAAAAGCAGCATAAAATTATGCTACCATCATAAACCTGTTCACAGGTGCTGAAAACTGCACAGAAAAGTGAATAATCTTCATGAAAACAGGTATTTTTGGCTTGTTGGCAATTATTTACATCCCTCATGTAATTCTAGACAGTTGCTTGTTTGCCTAAATGCTGTTGTTTTGATAGCGATTATTTGTTAAGGTTTATGAGTCGGGTAGAATTTATATCCCCATCTTAGCTATATTTTTGCATTCTTGAAATTTTCAAACAGTAATTTTGAAAAATAAAATATAAAAAAGTTACAGACTTGGCAACTGTAAATACTGATGTAAAGTAAACTTATTCATTTGATGTATTACGATCGACTTGCCGTAAAACGTCTCCCCGGACATCATCCATAGTGCAGATTTTTTTCTTTTCGTGCTTTGAGATCAGAGGATATAGTCTGAGAAATCTGAAATTTTAGATTGGTTTAGACTCTTATTCTAGATCATCATTTTTTATTATTATTTGGGCCCTTTTTGATACTAGTCAGTCTTTGAATCGACTGCCAAATTACAATTAAGAAACTTTAGTATTCTTTACTCTGGTTTCGTCACCAGATATTGTCAGGGTCACTGATAGGCTTTATTAGCCGAAACTACGTAGATTGGCCATGTTCTTTCTTCTAAATGTATTCTCTGCTCTTGAAGGAACTCTTTAAGATTTTGATTGTCATAGCGACATGAATCTTAGCGGAGTTTGGCTTCTATTAATTCGATTTGTTTTGGTCTTTCTGCAGGTTCTGGCTGCATCGGAAATTTCTTTTCCGATGCCCATGTCTGTCACCTTTCTCGAGACGCAGGGGTTGTGGTGGCTCGATGGGGGACGCCTGCGCTCGAAAGTTTATACGTAGGAGTCTCTTACCTGATGTCTGCATCTAAAGTGTCCCGCGGAAAACGACAGTTAGTGTGACTCGGAAGGCGGAAGCTCGTTGCCTGCCGAGACCTGCCCATTATCTCTTTTCTTTCATACTTTTGGGTTTGAGCGACACTGAAATAGTTAAATACAGAAACACACGTGTCTTACACTAAATTTGTTATGGGTACGTTTATATGAGAACCACTGGTCAATATCATGCTGGTGGACAATTTTTCGCCTAGGATATCATCTCCATAAACCAGTTAGTCAGTGGTTTAGTGTTGAGTCTGGTCCTCTAGCATTGGGGTCACTACTTTTAAAGTACCATTCCGGCTAAGAATCAGGCAGGTGGAGGCATATCGAGGTCTTCAGATTTTGACTGAAACTTGTGTATAAGTCCATTGGTCGACCAAACCAGCACATGCAAAATCTTCGGTCAGTCAGTCAACCGTTGCTATGGAAACCAGGGGATGATTGTTTTCCTTAGCAACAAGCAAATTATGCTGGAACATGTATATAAAATACAACATTTTGGGGAGGCTAAAACTGTACACAAAGCAAAAATAGCCCTTCTTGTAATGTGTTCACTAACACAATGCACGTTATTGGTATCGAACTCTGTTTGAAGGTTTATGAAATAAACATCAACATGTGTGCTATTTGGGGTCAAAGGTCACCTGGGTCAGCGTTTTTACAGAATTTGTGAAAATAGTCAAAAATGACTGAAATCCAACCCAAATATTTTCTATAGTATAAAAAATCGAAAGATGCCAGCATTCAATGATTAAAGCAAAGCTATGGAGCTTTCAAAATCTGTAATAAAATTACTGTATAAATTTCTCCTTAACAACAAGTTTAACACCTTAGCAACCACCCATTAGGTGATCTGTAAATTTTGATTGAATTGGAAACAGTATATCTTTGACATTATGCAATGCAGGTAGACAACAGTTAATTATGTTTCAAGCACAGGTATTGAAAGTTTGCAATTTGATGAAAAACCTATGCGCAATTTTCTCCTTAGCAACAAATATGTGCCCTTAGCAACCAACTATTAACAGATATGTAACATTTGGTTGACTTCAACAACCAATATATTTGATATGTAACAAACTATGACAACACATATTAGCTTAAAAGCAGACAGATGTTTAAATCTGTTGAAAACGTGTGCATATATTTGTGCTTAGCAACCATTTTGGGCCCTTAGAAACCACATTTTAACAGGCAACTTTTCAGTGAATTCAACACCAAAAATCTTCTATTTACAGAGTACTATGCAGAGGATTGTAATTAATGACTGAAAAACAAGTACTGGGCTTTTCAAGATCTTTTGACAACCTTGTGCATATTATTGCCCTTAGCAACCAGTCTGAACCCCTAGCAACCATCTCTTAACAGAAGACTTCTAGCTGAATTTCATATGAAATATCGTTTATAAACAACAAAGTATGAAAACAATTGCAAGTTACATTACAACACTGGTTACTGACTTTCAAATTCTGTTGAACAATGTGTGTGTATATATTTGTCCTTAGTAACCAGTTTAAGATCTTAGCAACCAACTGTTCACTGATTTTGATTTTTAGGAAAATTTCTTTTTGTAACATACTTAATAAACAATTGTATGTAACGTATGAACCACAAGTGCTGACTTTTACTATATGCTGCAAGAGCTGTGTAAAATTTGTCCTTAGCAACCAATCTGAGTCCATAGCAACAAACTATAAATTTAGACATGTGACTGCTTTGACTGGTTTCCATACGGAATATCCTTTATATGCAATTTTAGAAGACAGTTTAAAAGATGCTAGAAGCATAGCTGACTGGCTTTCAAAAATCTGTTGAAAATTGTATCTTTTTTTCCTTAGCATCCAATTTGATCCCTTAGCAACCACCTTTAAAGTCTCCGAAGTCCTAGCGGTAGTAAAAATCATCAAAATACAAATCATTATGAAACCTGTACAGCCTTCAGAACTGATGAAAATATGTCGGTTGATGTCCTTTTTGTATTATATAACTGGCAAAAAAGAAAGAACAAGGTATTTTCAAAAAATGATGTCTCTTCATAAAAATACGGTTTTGTCTCTGGTTCCCCGTTAAGCAATGAAATAATGCTTCAGCGCTTTATCACTTAAGTTCATGTCATACGCTTGCCTTCTAGGTATTATATATCTAGAACATTTTTCTAACACATAGCTAATGAGATACGTGCGAGTTTCCATTATTTAATGAATACCCCTCGTAAAGTTTCTTTCCCACTTTCCTGAGGGCTGCATATGAAACTTAATTGAAATTGGCCCAGACATTTCAGAGGAGGGCTTTTGAAAATAATGGCAGATACGTTACCTTTGGCCACAGTCACTTAATGACCTTGACCTCTAGAATTCCTACAGATTGTACTTGAATACATTTGCATATCACAGAGCACAACAGAAACAGAAAAATCCACTTTTTCAGTTTTTCCAATTCAAAAGCCTACGGGACCGAATTTGACCTTGCCATTAAATAGGTCAAGGTCAACCCAGAGTCATCATTTATATATACTTTGTAGTACTATAGCCTATATAGATGCTACATACCAAGTTTTAAGGCAATCGGCCCAGTGGTTCTGGAGAAGAAGATTTTTTTACGTTTTTACCATATATGGGCATGGTGACAATCTTTGTCATGTGACCTGGACCAAATATATAGATTTTCTCTCCCTTAAAAAAAAGGATTTCTCCCCTGAAACTACTAGGCCAATTTCAATTAGATTTCATATGCAGTCTTAAGTCAAAGTAGTAGTAGTATTTCAATCCTCATATCGACGTTACCCCCGCACCTCAGCGGAACGAATCCATAGCGGCGCCCCGTTACTGCGGCTATGGATTCGTTCCGCTGAGGTGCGGGGGTAACGTCGATATGAGAATTGAAATACTACTACTACTTTGCCTTAAGACTGCATATGAAATCTAATTGAAATTGGCCAAGTAGTTTCAGGGGAGAAGTCCTTTTTTTTTGACAATGATAGAACCCCAGAATTTACAAGGATGTTAGTCAGACATTTGTCCCCCCCGGGGCCTCTATCTTGGTTTCACAGAGACAAGTAAAATTCCTCGATTCTTCTACATTCATTTTTATAGCAGGTTCAGGATTATAAAAATAAAAATAAAATAAAATAAAAAAAAATCCATAGGAAAACAAAGTGGTAGATTCTATATTTATTTCTGTACTTATGTACTTATTGTTTATACATGTAAATATATCAACATGGACAATAGATTTTGTGTTGCTATCATTAAATACAAACGCTGTGACCTTCACATGATATTGGTTTCATATGCCAGTGTTATTTATTAATGGCACTGTCCGATTCTTTTCTGGCATTAGACTGCCTGAGCTTTTGGTTTTCAGAAAGATTTTTAAGTCACAAAACAAATGTATTTCAAACATTTCCTACTTTTTTAGCTCACCTGAGCCGAAGGCTCACAAGATGAGCTTATAGTATAGGCTTGGTCCGCCGTCCGTCGTACGCCGTCCGTTCACACATTTAAGCATTAATATCTGCTAAAGTAGCAAGCCAATCTTGATCAAATTTTATGTGTAGCATTGTTGTGGTAGGGGATTGATTGCATATAGTTTTGGGATAGATTGGTTTAAAACTGTGGTTACCATGGCAACAAAAAGGTCCCATAGACTTATAATGGGGAAAATGTTGTCCGGGCCCTAGCTTCTTCATTTTTGATTATAACTTCTTGTAACTTGCAGGTAGCCAGGACAGCCAAAACATCTCAGACCAGTTCGAATTTGGGCAAGGTTGGATCATTCCTTTTAGAGTTACTTGCCCTTGAGTGATAAAATATTTTCCCATAGACTTATAATGGGGAAAATGTTGTCCGGGCCCTAGCTTCATCATTTTTGTCCGCAACTTCTTGCAACTTGCTGGTATCCAGGACAGCCAAAACATTTCGCACCAGTTCGAATTTGAGCCAGGTTGGATCATTCTTTTCAGAGTTACTTGCCCTTGAGCATCTAAATATATAATGGGGAAAATGTTGTCCAGGCCCTAGCTTCCTCATTTTTGATCGCAACTTCTTGTTACTTGCAGGCATTCAGGACAGTCAAAACATCTCAGACCAGTTCGAATTTGGGCCAGGTTGGATTATTCGTTTCAGAGTTACTTGCCCTTGAGCGATAAAATATTTTCCCATGGACTTATAATGGGGAAATGTTGTCCGGGCCCTAGCTTCATCATTTTTGATCGCAACTTCTTGTAACTTGCAGGTATCCGTGGACAGCCAAAACATCTCGGACCAGTTCGAATTGGGCCAGGTTGGATCATTCTTTTCACAGTTACTTGCCCTTGAGCGATAAAATATTTTCCCATAGACTTATAATGGGGAAAATGTTGTCCAGGCCCTTGTTTCTTCATTTTTGATCACAACTTCTGGTTACTTGCAGGTATTCAGGACAGCCAAAACATCTCGGACCAATTCGAATTTGGGCCAGGTTGGATCATTCTTTTCAGAGTTACTTGCCCTTGAGCAATGAAATATTTTTCCATAGACTTTGTCATTGCTCTAGTGCCTTGATTTGTGGACCACATTCGATTTAATTTCACACAAATGATTAGTATGACAATATCTTGGACAAGTTCGTGTTTCAGCGTTCTGGGGTCAAGGTCAAGGTCACAGTGGCTATTTTTAGAAAAACTTTTTCATCGCTCTGGCGCCTTCATTTATGGACTGATTTTGATTGAAACTTCACGCAAATACTCAGTATGACAATATCTTGAAGAAGTTTGCATTTCAGCATCCTTAGGTCAAGGTCACAGTGGCTATTTTTAGAAAAACTTTGTCATCGCTCTAGCACCTTCATTTGTAGTCCGAATTCAATTTAATTTCACACAAATGATTAGTTTGACAATATCTTGGATAATTTTGTATTTCAGTGTTCTGGGGTCAAGGTCAAGGTCACAGTGGCTATTTTTAGAAACAATTGTCATCCCTCTAGCGCTTTCATTTATGGAAAGATGTTGATTAAAACTTAAAAAACAAATATTTAGTGTGACAATATCTTGAACAAGCTTGGGTTTCAGCATCCTAAGGTCAATGTCACAGTTGCTATTTTTAGACAACTCCATTTATGGACTGATTTTGATTTAACTTCACACAAATGGTTAGTATGACATTATCTTGAACAAGTTTGCTTTTCAGCATTCTAAGGTCAATGTCACAGTGGCTATTTTCAGAAAATCTTTGTTATCACTCTAGCGCCTTATTTATAGACCAATTTTCATTTAACTTCCCACAAATGTTTAGTATGACATTATCTTTGACAAATCCTCTTTTCAGCATTCTAGGGCTAAGGTCAAAGTCACTGTCAATGCAATTATCTCACCTTCCCAGTAAGCTTATTCTGTGACAAACAGGTAGGCTGAATTTTTCAGTTACACCACATGTGCTGTCTGCAAAATTTCTTTTGTCTTTGATCAGTAACGTCTATAAGTAGTTGCCGATTATGATGAAACAGTATTCTCATATAATATGTACTTGATATTGGTTTGCATAAGAATGCGCAGAATTTAGAGTTTCCGAGGACGCCCTGAAGTACATTAAAGTAGACTACTACTGACAACTCTAAGGTATTTCAGTATGTTGGTAGTCTACCATGTGTTCAAGTTCGGTTAAACGATATGTAAATTTTGCAAACGTTTACCACATATACATAAACCATTACTGTTTATCGGTGTGCACGTAGAAGCCCTAGGTGTAAGTAGGGGCACTATTCAGATGAAAGTGGTGCAGGTCAAAAATTAGGTCACTACGTCAAATCTTAGAAAATCTTAGAAAAGTCTTGTGCACACTCTAGAGGGCACTTTTTTTTATCCAATTCATGAACGTTAGTCAGAACTGTTTATTTTTTATGAAATCTAGGACAGGTTTGTAAGTGGATCATGTCAGGTCAAAAAGTAGGTCCCTAAATCCGATATGAGAAAAATTCTAGAGTACACACTAGAGGGCACAGTTTTGATCCAATTTTTGTTCAGAATGTTTATTTCTATGTAATTTAGGTCAAGATGCTCTAGTGACCTCCTTTATTAACCAGTTTTGTTACCAGTATAGCTTCACAGCTGATTGGGTTTGTTTGACATCAAAATCTGCACTCTTCTAAAACCACTGGTTTAAGGTTTGTAACAAATGAGTGAAGTGACAAAATGTGTCTCTTGATCTCAGGTGAGCTACAGGACCATTGGTCCTCTTGTTTCTACAACCCATATGGCTCATGGCACACAGAAGATAATGTGTTGGAAATTCAGTAAATACGTTAAGAGGTGGTTGCTTAAGGGCTCGTACGTACTGCTTGTACATGTTTTCAACATATCCCATAAGTCGGGCAACGGTTCTTAAAACTTTTTTATAACTGTCCTGTATGGAGCTGTAGGCCAAAAACAGACATTCTTTGTGGACTTCAGCAGAAAATTCGTCTTCTTCAGGGGCTGTCAGTTCCTCTGGTAAAATTCTAAGTCTTCTAAGAAATGGTTGCTAAGGGCTTCAACTGGTTACTAAGGACAAGCACATACGCATGTTCTTCAACATATTTTAGAAGTCTAACCGTTTGACCCAGACATCACTTACACTTGTCATAACAGTTTGTTGCTAATAAAACTGCTCTGTCCTGAATTCCGACAATAGTCTCACTTCTCAAAAAAGGTGGTTGCCAATCAGATGGTAAAAATCTAGATCCGGGGTGCTTTAAATATTACTTATAACAAGATACATTGTTATGTTGCGAAGAGAGAAAAGTTTGATTATAATTCACTCACATGCTCCAAATCTGTTGAAATATGGTTAAAATCATGCGGTTGCCAAGGACTAAAAGTTGTTGCTAAGGACATATACATGCACAAGCGTTTTTTTCCTCAGTGATTTTTAAAAGTAAGTTAAATGTGTTTCAAAAATTACTGCAACTGTCTTCATAGACTGCTCCTCATAAAAGGTATTTTGTATTGAATTTAAACAAATTCTCAAATCAGTTAAGAGGTGGTTGCTATGAGCTCAGACTGGTTGCTAAGGACAATTATGTACACAAGTTTTGCAACAGACTGGTTAAGTCCAGCACTCTTGCTTCAATGATCCCTTACCATTGTCTACATAGTACACAACAATCAGAAGGCATCAGATTTGGACTTCACTAAAAATTCTAAATTTGTTGATAGGAAGTTGCTAAGGGCACAAACTGGTTGCTAAGAGCAAATATATACACATGTTTAACAACAACATTTAAAGGACAGGCAGCTGTAGTTTAAACATTTCAATAAAAGTATGGTCATTCTTTCTTGTATATCAAAGATATTCCTCTTGGAGTTTGGCCAAAAGTCTCAAATTCGTTAACGGTTGGTTGCTAAGGGCTCTTGCTGGTTGCTAAGATGAAATATATGCACATTTTTCTCAACAAAGTGTTAAAGTCCAATACCTGTGCTGTAACATTTTCTTACTATTGACTTCCCATATTGCAATACATCGAAGATATACTGTTTCCAATTCAGTCAAAATGTACAGATCACTTAAGGAATGGTTGCTAAGGTGTTAAACTGGTTGCTAAGGAGAAATTTATACAGTAATTTTATTACAGATTTTAAAAGCCCTATAGCTGTGCTTTAATCATTGAATGCTGGTATCTTTCAATTTTTTATACTATAGAAAATATTTGGGCTGGATTTCGGTCATTTTTGACTATTTTCACAAATTCTGTAAAAACGATGACCCAGGTGACCTTTGACCCCAAATAGCACACATATTGATGTTTATTTCAGAAACATTTAAACAGAATTTGATACCAATAATGTACATTGTGTTAGTGAACACATTACAAGAAGGGCTGTTTTTGCTTTGTATACAGTTTTAGCCTCCCCAAAATGTTGTATTTTACGTAAATGTTCCAGCATAATTTGCTTGTTGCCAAGGAAAACAATTATCCCCTGGTTTCCATAGCCACGGTTGACTGCCTGACCTAAGATTTTGCATGTGCAGGTTTGGTCACCCAATGGTCTTATACACAAGTTTTGGTCAAAATCTGAAGACCTCGATATGCCACCCTTTTAATGCATTCTGCCTGATTCTTAGCCGGAACGGTACTTAAATGCTGGTTTAGATATTCAAATGATGAAAATCTGGTAAAATGTCTAAATTATTCCAATACTAGCGACATAAATCTTAGCGGAGTTGGGCTTTCCTTCTTTCGAATTGTTTTGCTTTTTTGCGGGTTCTTGCTGCATCGGACATATTTTTTTCTGAATTTCTTATCTGTGACCATTCTCGAGACGCAAGGGTTGTGGTGGTTCGATATGAGAAGCCTGCGCTCTCGAGTTAAACCATAGGAGTTTCATACCTGATGCCTGCAACTCCTGTGTCCTGCCGAAAACGACATTTAGTGTGCCTCGGAGAGGGATGCTCGTTGTCTGCCGGGTGTGGTTAGGTTAAATGACCGTCCCGACATGAACATTGCTGTTTACCATGCCGTAAAACAATGAAACAACAACAACAACTTAAAGATAAATCCGAATTCTGTTTATAAGATTGCTAAAAGTAAGGTAGAATCCATCAACTGCCGGTTATGTGGATTACGTAAATCTACGCTATCTGTCAGCAAACCTCTATCTTTTCTCTATGTTATGTGCAACAAACTTTCGAATTTCTTCCAACATTATGTCCAGTATCTATATTTCTTCTGTGTTTTGTACAGTAGATCCAAATGTTTTCTTTATTCTGTGAAAGCACCACACCATATTTCTTCTATGTTATGTGCAACCTACTTCTTCCGTTTTCAGCGGCGTACACTGGGTAATTACATTTTATGCATAATTATGTTTTATTTCATGTAGTCGAGTCTGTTTGCTGTTATTTTTGAAATCTTGTCCTATTAACACAATTTCAGCATCATCAAATATGCAGGTGCGAGTTGAAATTTTGTCAATTTGACAAAAGGACCTCTGACAGTTTCCATGCAAATTTGCCTATTTTTCGACAAATTACTGCCGCTTTCTTGGGAAGCCAGAATTGAAAATTTTAGCATTTACGGGTAGACTTATTCATTATAAAGAGGTTTTGATATTGCTTTTGAACAATTATTACATCTGAATACTAGCACTCACTGATTTTCGCAAGAGGGGTAAGTGAAATTTTCAGTCATCCTAAATACATATAATTTTCGCTTTTTCTTATTTAATGAATTTTATTTGTTAAATATGCTTAAAATGAAGTAAAACACTACAGCTGCTCATAGTATGTAATTATATGTAAATAAAAAGTATGCTAGCCTTATTTTTAGACACAGAGGGTCTAATTACCACACCCACTTTTCAGTTTTTCAGCTGTAGACTATCTCCCCCCCCCCCCCCGTGCCTCAGCTCGCCACTCATATATAACGTGTATATTGACAGTACACATGTGCATGCAAAGTGGCTTGCTGAGGCACGGGGGGGGGGAGCATATTTATAAAACTTTTCCTATTTTCCATACATTCAATGGTAAAAACTTGCTTTTTACACCAAAAATCTATGTCTACGTGTGGTATAATTGAAAAATTATTTTTGTGCCAACTGTAGGGAGTTCAGAGCAACACATTTCAATAAAAATTTTGAAGTATACAGAAAGTTCATTTTTCCCCATTTTTATAGGCAAATTGACATTACAACTGTCAGAGGTCCTTTCAATATGCACCTGTGTATTTGTTTATAGGCAGTTACGCCCTTGGTTTTGTCTTTCAAGCTGCGTTCCATCAAATCCTCATAATATTTACCGTAGGCTATTTGATTTACCAGTAAGCCCTGTTTGTCGTCAAAAATGTTTTCGAGCACATCCCAATATTCCTTTTGTTGCAAGAGATGTATGGATCAGTACGTAGAAAAATAAAGTTACGGTGAAATATGATGGTTCCATACGTTTGACCATGACCTCGACCTCGAAATGTCACGCAAAAAAAAAATGCAGGAACTATTTGCTTACTTCTTAGAATGACAAACATTTTGATATATTAAAACCCAGATGAAGAAACAGTGGCTACGGAGCCTATTTTCGTGACAAAAAGCTGTCACATGTTCATGCAAGATATGTGGAAAAGTGATTTGAGGAAAAAGACGCGTGTTTGAGATTTGAATTTCCTTTTTGATCGAGCGAATCAAGTAGACCTGCCATTGCGCTAGCAATGATATGCATAAGAAGCCCTTGTTAATACATACATGTAGTTAAAAAATTAAAATTTAATTTGTCAGCGTTCATCCTGTGATGAAGCCAGTGAATGGAGCTAAAAATCCACAAAGCGCTGCTTGTAGAATATTAGCGACGACCACTGGCTTCTTCACACGATGAACGCTGAAATATCAAGTTTTCGTTCTTAGATATAAACTTTATTTTTTCAGACCCTTTCTGTGCTGTTTTCGTGGTAATTAAGTGTAGAATATGCAAAATATGGGGAGAAGAAAAGTTGGTAACGAAGTGTTCGGCTATTGTGTTAAACAGTCGTCGTCCTGACGTGGTGTCAATCGAACGCTACAGAGACCAATCAAGACGTTCGTTTACCTTAGCCGTCGCTTGACGACAACGTCACAGGATCAGTTGTCGTTCATCGGTTTACATGTATATATTTACATTTGCCACTGTCTTCCCAAAGGTAAGACTTAAAGAGCAACTGCCTACATATACATCGATGATCGACAATTGATCATGTGACGTTGTCGTTAAGCGACGTCTAAGGCAAACAAGTGTCTTGATTGTTCAACGTAATATTCATTTGGCGCCAGGTTATGGCGGCAGCACTTTAACGGAGTGGCCGAACACGTCGTTACTAGTTTTTCTTCGACTAATTTCTGCATATTTTACTTCTAATTACCACGAAAACGGCACAGACAAAGTCTAAAAATAAAATGTAAATATAAGAATAAAAATTTGATTTTACAGCGTTCATCGTATAAACATAGTGAAGAAACTGCGTACTAGCACTTCTACAGGTGTGAGCCAATTTGACATATACGAGTAATAAGGGAAAGTTTCATTATCACTTAATAACTTCTTTTTTTCTTAACATATTTTTACATCACAAACGGTATCAGAAAGTAAAATTCTTCATCTTTAATACTGTGTTTTAATTTTGATTCTAGCACAAGTATAAAATGGTCTTTTTTGGGGTGATTTTCTAGAGGTACATAATTAATTAAAACAAATAACAAAATCTCCGTAAAACCAGTAGGGCACATGAATTCAACGACTTATTTCGAATCAAATTGATACAAAATGTTATGCATCACGAATAGATCAGATGAGAAGAGAGAGTATATTTTCATCTGGTATAAATTTTATTAGTCTAGCTAAGTGATAAAATGGTCTTTTTTCAATATTTGTTAAAATTTAAGTTGATTATTTTTTTTGCCGATGGTTTCCGTGCGTTTCCGTAAATTGCGACGCTAGAACACGACTCCGGCTTTCAGGTAATAGCTCCAGGCGGAGATTAATATGATAAGATATGATAGAATGTTTCAAGTGTATGAATTATTCAAAATGAAGATTTATCCAGTACTGTGTCTAAATTTTGCTTGAACTGAGAGATAAAAGTATATTTATTTAGTTTTTATTTTATTTTTCTGGTTCAGAGCTGCACTAGAGAACGTTTTTGGTTTCTGATGTTAGAATAGAAACGAAACCGCGCTAGTGAAATACATTTATAACTGATGCCGATATTCTGTAGTCTTATTAGCAATCATATGAAGAGAACGGTCGACTAACTTCTTTGGCGAAATAATTGGTATCGCCGAATTGAAAGACACGACATAAATTATCTTATGATTGTATAATGCCAATTAGTAATGTCGGTATGTTTAGAAATTAAGCTTTTGCTCAATTGTTGCTCATTTATGTAATTATTAATGTGAGGCAAAAAGCCACACTATCTGCATATTCAATATGCAGTTGACTCTAAAACCCAAACAAAACGTATATTACAAATTACTAAATGAGGGTGAATTCCGGAAACTAAAGAAGAAAACCTGTGGTCCACTATAAGAGTTACAATGACGAGAGGCTGATGGAAGGACGATAATGACAGGTTGTGTAATGGAACCCGTTTACGTCTGAGAAGGTTTCCGCCTTCGGAAATCGAACTTGGGACCGCTAGATCAGCGGGTCAGCGTTTAGCCTACTGAGCTACAGGGGCTCCTTGAAGATAAAACTTTGACGGTGTCTAGCGATTTAGTATATAATTTTGTTAGTAGGAAACAGAACACTAATTTTTCTACAGCATTTAAGTTATGTTTATTTGTTGATTTTTTTATATCTAAAAGAAAGTATACTTTAAATTACAAAGAAAGTCTATATGTATGTTTTTTTATTCATTTGTTTCATTCTTCTATTTAGTGAATTATACAAATCCGTAATTCCAAGGAATGATATTATTGTAGCAAGTTTGATCCCTCATGTTTATTATTATTTCAAAATCTGTAATCTTATTTTGATCCAATTTCATCAATTTCATTTTATTACAATTCAAATATTACTCAATGTCAAATTTAATAAATCTGAGAATATACACTATTACTGACACGGCACGCGTATAACTGCGTGGCAGTATTTAATTGAGTCGCGACACGAAAAAAATCAAGAAAGTGGCATGTGTGCCTAGCAATGACTAAGATCAGCCTAGGTATTCGCCAAGTCTGATCAAAGTCTTTACTGGTGGCATGGAGATAGCTTAGCTACCCTTAAAGTACACAGCGAAGACTCTGATCAGACTTGCCATATGCCCAGGCTGATCTGAGTCTTCACGTTGTACACATGGCACTTTGTGGGTTTTGTCGTATCACGGTTCGACTGGATTAAGGAAACGTAAGAATGTGTGAAATATATGCGCCGCGACTTGCCAAAACTAACAAGGTAGCATGTGCACTTCGCGTAGATTCAGCAGTCCGAGCAGAGTCTTCCTTTTTCGCGTAGAGGGACCTGAGAGTCTAAGCTCCCTCCATGCTGACAGCGAAGACTAAGATCAGCCTGGACATCCGCCCTGGACATGCGCTTACAAGATAGCATACGGTCTTAACTATCTCTTTGCGGACAGCGAAGACTGGTTAGATTTGGTGGATGCCGAGGCTGATCTGAATCTTTGCTGGGCGACTTTGTTCGTTTTGTCATGACGTGCAAAAAATCTGTTCTCTTTAACGATAAAATAAATGCATAATGTTTACTCAATCATTAAATTATAGGTTTTTATCATCACGAAATTTTAACTAAACTTATTTTCACAGGTTTTTTTATTTTTCTTACATGAAAAAAAAAATCGTGTGGTTTTTACGCACCAATTTACATACCACGTTTTTTTTTTCCTGTAACGGACTGTGTATTTATGTTTCGTGTTTTGTTTTGTATAATTTCATGTTATTTATAATTTTCCAATTTTTGGGGAAATAAAGAATTGAATTGAATTGAATTATTATTTTTGAATCAAAATTTTGTGCAATTAATCATATTTTTGCTTGACTGTTCTAACGAAACCCACAGTTATACAATTGTGTGACATACAATTTATGTATTTATTTATTTATTGTTCTGGACAATGTTGAACTTAAATTCTACGTACATTGTGTCTTATTTAAAGGAAAACACTCACTTAAATATCAACGGACTTCAAATTATAGGTCTTGATTAGCAATTAAATGTGGTGAAAATTTCATGAAAATCGGACTTAAAATAAGAAAGATATGAAGATTTTAAAAATTCAAAATGGCGGTCTTGGAGGCCGCCATTTTGGAAGTTCATGACACGTGCTAAATATCTAAATCTAGAATAAGAGCATAAATCGCGTACTCTTACAGTATTATTTAGTTTTGATCATTTCTTTTTGAAGTAAGTTACAGATTTATGTATCTCATCTATCTACAGTTTGTTTCAAACTTAATTTATTTAGGATTTTCATTTTTGACTGTGAGTTTATGACGTCATTAACTCACAGATTTGCTGGTTCCCAGCTCAACATTTTAATATCTTTAAACTGTCATATCTTTCTTCATTTAAGTCCGATTTTCATGAAATTTTCGGCAAATTTTATGTTTTATTACAATCTTCAATTTGAGTCAAACATGCATTTAAGTGAGTGTTTTCCTTTAATGTTTTATAGAGAGAGAGAGAGAGAATTTAGTCACGTTTAATTTTGATTATCATTGAATTATGAGACTAATGACATGAACTGTTAGTAAATAACCAATAGCACCTCTTTTTCCCCCCTTATTGGCTGCAAAAATCATTTTGGATTTCTGGAGCGTGACAATTCCTTTTAAAAGAACCTAACATCTCTGAATAATAATATTTATAATTATTATTATTATCATTATTACTATTGATATTATCATTGTAAAATATCATCATGATGTGTTCTGACAGCATCATGCAAAGGAAATCCAAAAGGTTTAATTACATTACCATGATTATTTTATGCATGAGTCTGACTATTCTAAGAGACTCATGAAATGTGATCAATATTCAAAAAGTCATAAAGATCGATATCTTATCATGATCGAGATAAGAATATTAGCCTCAGGAAATAAATTGACACCTGCGATTATCGCATACTGTCGTTAAGTTTCGGAGATCAACCGAAAGACCTCTGGAGATTTACCTGTCCAAGACGAAACTCAATAACCTAGATGACGAAGTACGAATAATCTGCCAGATGGAAGCCAGTAGTCGTCGCTAAATTTCTACAAGAAGTGAAATTCTAGCTCTGCCCACTGGCTTCATCATTCGATGAACGCTGAAATATCAAATTTCAATTTTTAAATAAAGCTGTTTGCTCTGTAAATAAGGAAAGTCAGTGGCAAGTGTTAAACTATGGGTTAAGCCATAACGACGTCAACTAGGCGTAAGACAAAGCCACGATAACGTTATTAATCAATGTAGCTAAAATAATTTTTGGCGTCATGATGATGTCAAGAAGACGTCTTATGATGTCACCATAGCTGGAATGGTATATCATGATATTAATAGTGTAAAAGATATAAAAAAAATGAATTGATTTCATCCAAAAAATACTTGATTTCTAAAAACAAATAATTTATTTGTAGATCTATATGTATCATAATATGATTTGCCTTAAGAGCATATTTGATCAAGCATACCATCCAATGTTAACATATATGCCTTGTAATTATAGGTCATGTTTTCTACTTTATCTCTGACCTGTATCAAATATCAATCAGGTGTCGAATTTCACATTCATTTTATTCATGTTTCCTCCAGAGAAACTTAATTTTCATTCATGTTACGATAAAATATGTTTTATAACCTTTGTGAACAGTTAAAACTCAGATCAATGTCAACATCCGCGCAAACGAATATGGTATTTTTTCGGTTAAAGGACGGGCTTTCCTCTCTCAAAACAATCACAAAATTCTAGATCCGTCTTCTAGGACGGATCTAGGTTTTTTGGATTGTTTTGAACAGGACAACCCCTTCTTATAGCAGTATTTCATAAGACTGTTTTAGGGTGTTTCATAAGACTGTTTTAGATATTTTTGTTTTTTTTTCTGGAGAAGGAAGAAGCTCTTGCCTGTTGATCTAGCGGTCTCGGGTGCGAGATCCGCTGGAGGCGAAAATCTTTCCAGCTGTAAACGGGGTTCCATTGCACACAACCTACTATTACATGTACCACCCTCCCATCGTCCTGATATGACTTAAATGCTGTAAAATAGGAGCTGAAATTGTTAGTAATTGAAGTCATCCATCAATTTATTGAGAGAGGAAAAACCCTTATTGTAGCCCCATAAATAAGGTAAGTTTTCAATATCAGTTTATAACGGGGGCAAATTAAAATCAGCAGACTTGCTTGCCTTGAGATTGTAAACAGGATTCGTCAGCAGCCACTTCTCTGTTCCGAAAGCCACACCTATTTCAAACAGGTATGCATGTTAAGTAAAGTCATAGACATAGTATGGCTTATATTCCTACTCCTGTATGTATTCTCTGATCTTAAAGAAACTTTTTAAGATTTTAATTATTGTTGGAACATTGCAAACATGCGCATTTGTTTGTGGAACAATGTCACGTGCTATGTTGTCGTTTTATTGGCCAGTTATATACTGTAAGGTGACTTTTGAGTGACATTCTAGGTGTGGCTCGGAACGGTAACGTATTTTGTCAGGTATTCTTATATGAATTATATACCATGGATACGTTCCGCTGAGGTACGGACAGAGCTGTAGATAAGAGGGGTATTTGATGATAATTGTGGGATAATTTTTCTTATTACCCAATGAAACCATATGTTGTGACCCTCATATGAACCGTCTCGTCGAGACAGTTCAGATGAGGGGTCACAACATATGTTTTTATGCAGAATTAACAAAAATTATCCCTTATTATAACCAAATACTCACTCTTATCTAGAGCTCTATATGGGGGAATTGAAATACCCACTCTTCCAGGGGGATACTGACATAATTTCAGGGATCGCTCCGCTGAGCCTTGTAGAGACCATTGTTATAGAAACGGAAATACCAACAATTTTAGGGGCATGAAATAAGTATAGAGATGTTGTTTTTTAAGGATGTGGGATACTTTCCAAAATGTGATACTGGGATACCCCTACAGCCATGACCATCATAATCCGCCCCTAACCCCCTCCAACACCCGACATCGGCACACCTTTTGTGGCCTAACGAGAAATAATATTAATTCATAAAAATTGAAATGAGTATAATTGCGCTAAATAGGTACAGTAGGCTTACATTTAGTATAATAGCGGTATATTTGTGTAATGATTACTGCATATTCGTGTCTAGTTTCTATATATCATGATTGAACATTTGTATTGGATCCTTCAGATTGGAGATTTTAAAATACTTGTAAGTGTATTTTGATAGTAACAGTATTGATGCACGTGTATTGATGAAACAATGTACAACCATACAACACAATATATATAATTTTTGAGTAATTATTCATTTTGTTGTTAATTATATGTACACATTAACAGATTAATCATTCATGAAGATACTCTGTCCTCACATTATGAATACGATTGATAATATACAATTTGTACTAGTTTTAATAATAAGACAGTGGCCCTTGTTCATCAAGGTGAAATAAAATCTGCAAATTTGTAGAAGTGCAATTTTGATTGGCGTCGCGTGAAAACGTATCTTCTTGCACGTGCTATCTGGAAATACCCCGAGAGATCAGCCTGTGCATCCGCGAACTGTGATATGTGAAGCTCCATTGAGGTTGCGCAGGTACACTCAATTGAGTTATACAATTTGTACTAGTTTTAATAAGTCAGTGGCCCTTGTTCGTCAAGGTGAAATAAAATCTGCAATTTTGTAGAAGTGCATTTTTGATTGGCGTCACGAGAAAACATATCTTCCTTTATGTGCGATCGGGATATGATCCGAGAGATCAGCCTGTGCAACCGCGAACTCTATTATGTATAAACTCCGGTGAGGTTGCGCAGGTACGCTCAGTTGAGTGTTTACTCTGCACACGTAACTTTAAGTATATTTTCACTTGACGCCAACCATGTTAAGCAGATATGGCGCTTTGCAGATGCCCCGAATAAAGCCTTGGCCGGTCTTTCACGGTTGATTAAAGTCCGCGTGGCCAACTAGTTAGCACTCCGAACTATGGATCACGGAGCCGCGGATTCGAGCCCTACGGGAGGCGAATTTATGTCCTGATATAGACGGCATTGCATTGCACAGAAGCTTACCGGACAAACTCGGTGCCCGGAGTGTGCATCTATGGGTACATTCCGTTGATCCTCCTTGGGAACATCATTATGAGACTGAGGACAACAACAACAGAAGCTTTCATTATCTACCTCCTATCGTTCTGGTATGACTGAAATACTATTGAAAACCAAGTCATCAGTTAATGACCCAAGTACTAATTCCGATCTGGAACTATAATCGTCACCTCACTTAATAACATATTATTTCAAACTCATTGTTTTTTTTTATTATTCATTTATTCATTCTGTTTATTTCTATTAATCTAGTTTTATTTTATTTACTTATTTTTGTTGTCATTGAATTGTGTGGGTTATTGCTCATAAATCGAAATTCAGTACTTCATTATAAAATAAACCAGGCACATAAATCGATCAGATCAATAGAAATACGGTCAAAGAAAAAGTAAGTATTGATAAGGTATTGATCATTAGTCCGGATTAGTAACCACAGTACATGTGTATTTCATAGATGGTTTGTACAATAATTGAGATTGTAGCCTTTCTATTTCCTGGTAATTTTCATTTATATTCTACTCGGAGTGAAATTGATTGAAATAGTACCTTACCAAAGTCAAACACAGCCCACAAAATAAAACAGGGAGTAAAGCCACCGATTATTTTGTTAAAATGTCATGCGTTTAACTGCCGTAACGTTACTTGTTCAAACGTGTATGCCTCTTTTATGTGCAGAAGCAGTTTAGTGTTTGAACATACCAACATACATGGCTGAGACGGTGCTAAACTTTCCATTGTCATTGTTTCTTTCCATAGTTCTTTCAGACATTACGGGTCTCCATCGCCTAGACGATAAGGGTGCTCACTGACTCTTAAACGTCATTTCTCTCACCGCAGTGGATTCGAGCCTTCGCCGGCGCACATGTGAGAAAGCCACGTTCTACTTGCGGTTTTCGCCCAACATTGCTTAACGAGCGGCTCAACATACGTAGATACTCTTGAAAGGTCCAACACATTTGATAAGGATGACAGAACATATCACCTGGTTCACCAAAGTCACGGAAGACAGATTATATAGAAGAAAACTTCAACGAACTGTATCCATCATATTCTGTTGTACTTCACTGGTATGTCAATAAAACACTTGTGTTCAATGAGCCGCGACACGAGAAAACCAACAAAGTGGTTGTGTGCCCTGCGCAGACTCAGATCAGCCTGGGCATCCGCCCAGTCTGATCAGAGTCTTCGCTGTCCGCATAGAGGTAGCTTAGACCCTTAGCTACCCTTTGAGCGCTTAATGAAGAGTCTGGTCAAACTGGACGGACGTCCAGGCTGATCTGAGTCTGCGCCGGGCGCACAACCACATTGTTGGGTTTGTCGTGTCGCGGCTCAGTCTTGTGTTAAATCATGCAGCGTACCGTAAAATTTCTAAAGACTGGGACACCTTAAATAACTGCGTAACCGAAAATTGAAACACTTTGATTTTACAATGCAGCATTGTGACCAAAAGATGCAGATGGAATTGCAAACAGCGTAGACCCTGATGAGACTGCTTAAGAAGCAGTGTGATCTGGGTTGGCACTGTTTGCTTAAAGTTATCAGTCCCAGTTCTTAGAATTATGAGGCATTTGTAATTCGACTTTGACAGGCCTATTAGTAACCTTTTGGGGAAAAAATAAACACTTATAGATTCTGTTGAATATCGGATAAACCGTCAAAATGTATGAACGACAGCCGATAACATTTAAATATTTTTCCTTCTTAATTAGTACCCGTCTATCAACTAACGCAACATTTTATTCTTGCGCCAATTCAGACACTTTTGAAGATGTCGAAAACAAACAGCATCATGCATCATTGCTGTTCGTAAGAACAGCTCTTGTGCGGTCATTGATGTTATACTGGGGGACCACCGTATATCCGTAAATGGTCATTGATGTTATACTGGGGGACCACCGTATATCCGTAAATTGACAATTATGGGAAACAAATGCCAAAGTATTATCACCAAATACAGCTTCCATCTCCTCATCCCTCCGTTTTATAAAAAAAATTAACATCTTGCGAGCTTATAATTCATTAACATCTTGTTTTACGTTTAAAGATGTATGGGTACACTGCCACTCCGTGACAATCTTTTCTTCCCTGAAGAAACTCGTTCCTTGAAAAGTAGAACCCCTTTTGGAAGGAGTTCTACGCTTTAAGAAAAGAATTTAATCTTAGATGTGCAATGTCTTTCCTTTAATAGCTGACACCTCATTAAGAGGAGAGGCAAAACAGAGTTGCTTCCCATGGGAGTGTACCCATTCACCTAAGTACCTCAGGTAAAACATGAAAATTGTTTGTATTTTAGGGCTTCTTTTATGGAAACCTTGGGCCCGCCTTACCAGATATACAACTACTAACAGGACAAAGCCTTGATACAATTTCATGGCTGTTTACCGCAACATCCGCCGGAAGTCTTGTTGGAACCCTAATATGTGGACATGTGTGTGATCGAGTGGGTCCTCAGTTGGTGTTGTTTGTGTCTCTCATGCTCGCATCAGTGCTTACAGGGGTGTTTATATACTGTCCCAGTTTTACTGCCATGTTGGTTGTCAGGGTCTTCACAGGAATATTTATAGGTGGTGTTGATCTTGGTAAGGCACTCACTGTATTCATCATATGTTTGTGGGGTGGGGGATGCTTTTCTTAAACAGTGTAGAGCCAGATCAAATTGTTTGTTTAATATAGCAATGACATGAATTGTTCCTATTACGCCAGTTCGTTGACGCTTTATCAGGCATTCTAAAATGACACTAATGTTAATCACACTGAGAGTTTAGGCAGGTGCGTGGTGTGGAAATTTGTGGTAAGTCACGTTGCTATCGTCGCACCGTGCAAATTTGAGCCATGATGGCGTCGGATGTAAAGATTTAATTCTGTTAATATCTCCCCACAAGAATATCCTATAGAAAACGTCCCGCAATAATCTTACATTTTCATTCTGTGTAGTGGTTCCTTCCGTGTAAAGGATTGCCGCTGGCAGATACGACTTCATGTATTAACGCACGTTGGCTTCGCCGTCGTGGATTAATATTTCGTGTTCTGCTCTCGGGCATCATGCTGCAAGGCTTAAAGTCTTAATCTTTTAGTTTGGTCTGCAATTGTTTTAATGCTCAAACAGGATAATATTAGATCTCAAAACCAAAAAACAAGCGTGGTAAACCGAATAGGCGAATAATGTCGTGTCGGCCTATTCGGCGGATCGGCTTATTCGGCGCACGTTACGTAACGTCATTTCCCATAACACACGTGTTGATAATTTTTGTCGGCTGTTTTCCAAGAAATCCTTCAAGCGGAGATCTTATATGCGGTAAAGAAGGCCATTTCTGGCCACAGGGGTCAGCTGCACTTGGTTTTATGCAGATATTTGCAGTTTTCATGCGACGAATGTCAATTGCAGCTCGGCATATGAAGTTGAATACACACTGTATTTCGCAATCTTTGTTTACAAACACAGTGGCTCTGAGTACCCATCGCGAACGTAAGTTAACTCACTTCAGCAGCATTTGTAAATAATAATTATCACTCTTTGTATGCCTTGCATAAATGCACATAGTAAAGAAGTGAATTAGCCTATAAAATAATTCGCTCAGCTACTGTCCAAAGGATCCTGATTTAACAGTTCTGAAGCAAATGATTGTTAAAACTTTCCACAAGCTCCTTCTGCAGCCATTCTGCAGACCGCGGAGCGAGGTCATGATTATAGTCTGTTTCACAAATTAAGCTCATTATTTATGTCAGGAATACAACTTTTTCAGAAGCTGCGTCGAACTGGCCGACAAAAGCGGGGTCCCTCGTGCACAATGGTACATGAGTTTTGAGTTTCTTTTCATATTGTGATCAATATCAGATGGCGGATTTTTTTGTAATGAAATAAAGGGTGATTATTGTACTTTATAAACACAATATCTGTTGTTTATTTTATATTGTTCTTATTTATACAGTTAACGATTATTTGCTTAAGTGCGCCGAATAGGCCGACATCACTGTAAACAGTTCATTCAGGTACCCCAATTGAAAGCCTCTATAAATGTAAATTACAAAACGAATCAGAAAGCAAAGTTAGCAGCTATATAGGTAACCATATAGCTAGAAGCCCACAGACAAATGGACATAAGAACAAGCAATATTCAGGAAACACAACAGAAGTACCGCCATGGAACACTCACTAATAGATTACTGGGGAGGGCTTTAACTAATTTTACTGGATCCTAACCCTAACCCTCTGCTACCACAGTAGTACCAAACATTTAATTTGTTATTTGGTCCACAGGAATGTATCTAACCCATCGATGCAACATCACAGGAAACAATAAAATCCAGAATAAGACCCATGAAGAATCAAAGAACGTATTTGTTGCTGTTACCTTACACTGTCGAAGGTACATTTGGTATCAGTTCTGATGTTTTTCAGTCTTATTAATGCGGCTTGCTATTTTAATTTGATAACACTTGCCACTCACTTTAATATGATGTATGTTCGTTCTGTTATAGCTGGAATCGCATCAGTCACCGAGTTATGGAAGTCTGAAGCTCGACCGTTTATTCACTGTGTGCAAGTTATGTTATCGACAGGGGGCATTCTATCACCAATTATAATAGAACCGTTTCTGGGAAAAAGATCAAGAGAATATCCAATCCCTAACGATGGAAACGCTTCGTTCCATAGCGATGCCAGTGAATTAATACAGATAGAGAGAGTGGTTATCAACTCAAGCCAGATGACGGAAACATCATCTAATGGTGTAGCTTACAGTATACAGTCATGCTTGTTAGAACTAGACCAGATAAATATTAATGCTTCAAACAATGTAAAACTGTGTCATAATGTTAGTGCAAACGTTCTAAAGAATGAAACAGGGCGAAGTTTGGCATTTTCTGTTGGTGAGACTAAAATTCAGTATGCTTTTATCATTTTTGCAGCGGTTGGTGTTCTTGCCTCATTGGTACTTTTCGCTTTTATAATAACTGGCTCGAATGAACGTAACGAAAAACAGGAGACTCATAAATTAAATAAAGAAGCTTCGAATATTAAACGTATCAAGTATAACATGTCAAACAAACTTAAATATTTATTATTATTTATCATAACAGTTCAGTTTTACCTCGTAGCTGCCATGTGTTTCAAGTGTTATGCATTCCTGCCTTCGTTCTACATCCTGCAATTTGATTGGTCGGCATCACTAGCCTCGCTTGCAATGTCAGTATTCTGGATAGGACGATCAGTAACGGGGGTAGTTGGAATATTTCTAGCGGCACAATTTAAACAATCAATTCTTATTCCATGTTTTAGTTTGATCTACGTTTTAGCATCTCTATGTCTTATTATAGCTGGATTTAAAAATATTTTAAGTCTGGCATGGGCTTCTTCGGCTTTTCTTGGTATAGGGTTATCTATTTTATTTCCCTCTTTGTTCGCTCTGACGGAAGAAAATATTGTACATGTCTCAGGTAGAGTAGCTTCCCTTTTTCTGGTTTTCTTCACAGTTGGCGGCATGCTGGATCCTCTTTATACTGGCTATCTTATGGACCATATCTCGCCAATGGTGTTTGTCTACTTACTGTTTGGTCAAAGCCTTTGTTTTCTTATTCTGTTTGTATTACTCAAAGTCTTGCTTTGGAAGTTCGGACAGCGACAAAGTACGGGGTTTGAAATAGAAATTCAGCCGATGAAGAATGTAAAGTAGCCATGACGGTGCAGTATACAATACTCTGTTGAAAACACGAACACAGATATACTGACGTTTTGTCTAGATCTTAATAATGAAACACCTGACATACCATTGACCATTGGCACCATTCTATACTAGCACATGTCACAAAGTTTGTGATGATATCTAATGTTGCCAACAGTTGTTTGGTTATTTGAAATTTTCATATTTGCGTTTCAATCTTTGTTATATTTCTATTCTTTATTGTTTCATTAATGTTAAATCTGTATTTACTTCTGTTCCTTATTTTCGTTTCTGTTTTATGTTGAATCATTTATATTTAAAATCGTTAATTTATTATGTTTATTTAGTATTTGTAGTATATATTTCTATATTTCACTTATACATTTATATTATATTCCAAAAGATTAATTATTACCTTACATGTTTTCATTTATATTTCATCATGGACACTGCTGCTGACCTAGAGTCAAGTCTCAGGCTTGAACTTTCGCGTTAATGTATCATGTTGAGCTTGTTGTCTACGATGTTTTCAGTATCTTTGGATTCTGGTGTACAAAACGGGTCAAAACTACCGATACCGCTCTGCGACTAAAGAAAGCATCGGTGCAGTGTTACATTTTGTGGGTGGATCGATAAATTTTATACGTGGACCCCTAATTAATAGGCCCATCTACATTTTATCTTGTCACTGATTTTGAAGATAAATTTATACGTGGACCACTAATTTACAGCTCCGAAGATATCTTATCGGTTCACCGATATTTAGCAAGTATCGGTTCACCGATAAAATTTACAGGTGCATCGATTAAATTATACATGTAGGTGCACTTTTAAAATATCGTCGGACTGAAATAATTTATCGGTCCACCGATATTTTTAAATTCATTTGTCCACCGATAAAATTATCTGACCCCGTAAAACACTTTCATAGCCTGTTTTGGCGAGGATTTTGGAAAAGGTTAAGCACCCCCAGTAAAAATTCATTTTAATCCGTCGAGCATCACTGAAAGAAAATACAGATGCTGAAATTGATTTTGAATGCAGTCCATAGATCAAAGCATCTAACATGTTCTGAGTTAATTTGGGACCATCATTTGTCAAAATGACGATAATTTTAACCGGAATAGCAAGACTGTACTATTTTATGTATGGGTTGAAAATGACACACTTATTCACAGACTCATTGACTAAATAACGTTTACAAGCTTTTGACTTCTCGTGCTTGTCAAATAAGTCACTTTCTGGATATAAACAACAATAAACCTCGAAGTTCCTTGACTACTGCTCCAAAGTTAAACAAGCGACTTGTTTCGGTCAAAACATAGCATGCGCTTTCAATTAAAAATTTTGATTGATCTACTTCCAGTTCATGCCCATTTACTCAGACATTAAGGAACAGCACATCAAGGCTTAATAATCACGAAAAAAATGGTTTGGAAACTATCAGTAAAAAGCTGTAAAAAGTATAGACAAAACTTCTGAAAGAATAATTTGGGGTGCTTAACTTTTTTTTTCAGGTGTATAAATCAAACAGCCAATCAGATGTCAATTCTACATGATACTGACGCCCGTTTGGTTTAACTGTGACTGCTATAAACGCTGTCCTTATAAATTATACGAACAACTCTACTCATGGCCTCTTGTTTGGAAAGGAAACCGAACCAGTTCGCGTAAAAGAAACGCAAGTAAAAGGATGGGCAATGATCAGGAATACAATAAAATCCCACACCAACAGGGAAAAAAGCACATACACACAGAAAGTGACACAAGTTTACGAAAGACAAGCACAGTAAACCAAAAGAGCAGCTCTTAAATGTTCATTCAGCTACCCAGATGACAGCATCAACATCTAAAGTCTATTTTTACTTATTTTTTATTTTAGTAACAAACAAAAACAAAGCAGAAGGCAGATTGGGCAGCAATACGGGTGACCAAACCGCCAGAGACCATAGACAAGCGGACACAGCACAATGTAACATCAAGGAACCGCAACAGAACTACCGCCTTGGAACGGTCAGCAAAAGATTACTGGGGGGCTTAAACATGTTTTACTGGGACCAAACCTCGCCCTCTGCTTATGCAGTGGTTTGAAACATTAAGTTAGCTGTTTGGTCCGCATGAAGGTATCCTAACTCATCAATGAATCACCACCGGAAACAAACAAATCACGGATAAGGCCTACGATGAATCAGAGATGAGGATTCAACGGAAGGAACGTATTGCGACACCAGGAGACGCCTGGAAAGTCAGACAACACCACTGAAATACCGGAGAAATAGAAAACATTAGAAAACTATCGGTTGAACCCCGAATAACCAAGCAGCAGACAAGGCAAACTCCGGCCCCCAACTAACTAAATTAAGTAGCTTTATGTCGGGCCCATCATTGAGTCTGATGCCTGACCAACCGGCGTGCAATTAAAGAGGGAGCAAAGTGTTTAACCATAATTGGATTAACCACTAAACATGCAGACTGTAGCATTACATTTATATTATATCCAATACGTTTGTAACGAACGATAATTTTCCTGAACTGATCAGAAAAATCGGACTTACCTACAATTTTTTTGAATTTATAGACTAAATCACCATAAAATTCTGGTTCCGATAGGCACTGTAGCAAAAGACTTTTTAATCCGACATTGAATTTAGAAACTTATTCATAGTGTCGGCGAAAGAATTTTGAAAATGCTTTTCGAAGTTTATGATATCTATAGTCCTGTTGGAGAAGCTTATCAGTTAAATTTTATTACGGGCATTGAAGTCAGTCACATGACTAGACACTCTAGCAAACCGAATAAGTTGAGAAATGTAAACCCCGTAAGAGGTAGAACGGGGAACATCACCATCCAAAAATGGAAAATTTACAATGTCAAAATCAAAGTCATCGCGTTTATCATATATTTTGGATGAAACAAATCCATTTGAAACAAATAAATGTAAATTCATAAATGAGGCTTCAGTATCGGCTGCATTAGCTTTGTTTAACTGTAGCTCAGGTAGATAAATTTGATTCATCATGCCTTCAAAGTAAGGATTGTCAATATTTAAAAGGCCATCTAGATATCTAGATGTAGAATTAAAAGCTTCAACAATTTCAGATTGTTTATCATTAGACAGAGAAGCCATGCAATCTCTTTCGTAGCAAAATCAAATCAAATCCGCTACAAAAGGAGCACAATTAGTACCCATCAGAATACCAACAATTTGTCTGTATAACTTAGTACCAAATCTAATGTAAATATTATCTAAAGGTATGTTAACGCTTCACACATATTTTGACATGACCAAAGTTTATATCGGTTTTGGTGTTCAGAAGTAAAGAAAGCGTTTCTTTCGTTACATGAAAGAGAAGTTGAACATTCCCTTTGGAAGGTCCACAACGCTCTTTTTTCAGGTCTAAGACTTTATTATCAAATCAGGGTTGTTCATGGATTCCTCTAACTAAAACATTTTCCTAGTCCCAGGATACGTCACTATCCGTACGTTTTTGTGATCACACCTCTAATTGTATTAGGTCGTTAATTTATGTTGCTTGGTACTGGGTATAACCATCGGAGAGTGTGTGTGGGGGGGGGGGGGGGGGAATCACACCTCTATAATATTAGGTCGTTAATTTCTGTTGCTTGGTACTGGTAAAACAATTTGGGGGAGGGGTGGCACGGTCATCATTGTTACTTGCAATATTTTGGTAACCTTTTTCGTCTTTATAAAAAGTATGTTGCATTCGCTTACTGAATGTTTTCAAAATTAACTGTTCCTACTTATGACAACGAATGATTCGCTATAGATGTACATGTATTCTATTTTCTATTATCCTCTTAGCTTTTGACTCCTTACTAAGACAGCGTAATTAGTATGTACTCCCCCCCTCTCTCTCTCTCTCTCTCTGTCTCTCTCTCTTCTTGTTCATGAAATGTATTTTTTGGTTTTGTTACAATTACGCTCTTAGCCATTTATTTATAATGTACAATATAGCTTGTATAAGGAGATGACTTGAATATAAGCATCATACTTACCGTCAGTTCCTATATTCTACTGATTTGAACATCTGTACTTGTAGTTAATGACGAAAACAATACTCTTTAAACCAAAGGTCAAGGTTACATACTTCAAAAGTTGAATGTTTATGTTAAGTTTAAATTTGTTTTATATTCTGATATTTTGTCATGCGTCCATGTCTATATCTACATGCACAGCCAAAAGTCTTTCACTATAATATCATTTCCATCGACTTTAGTGCATTTGCAAGCGTGCGAGAATTTTTCTATGAGGCTTGTCTTCAAATATTCATAAAAGTGTTTGCATACCTAGAACTTTAAAATTTCTGCAATATAAACTAATTTTAGCTTGCCCTATCTTATCACGATAAAATTACAACTGCTCCTAATTCTATCGAATTTTTGCAAATGCTGTTTTCTATTGATGTCAGTCGTGACGTCGTCCAAAATTTGCTAAAATTGCTGGTGTTGTATTTAATCGTGCATGTCCAACAGATCAATTAACTGGACTTCAAACCAATATTATGGACTGTTGCGAAAATTATTGTTGTTTCTAATTAGACCTCAGAAAATTGCTGTTTCCACTAACATGCTGAATAAAAATCTGGTCGGAAGGTTTTTTTGTACCGAAAAAATAGGGTCGGACCTGTATTTTTTATGTTTTTTGTTTTTGTACATGTATTTCGTTGATTAAATTGTATTTTTGAGACTTGCACTGTATATGATAATTCATTTTAGATGCTCGAAAAAGACAAATTTGTATTTTGGAAGGTACTAAACGCCAAAAACTACAAAAAGGTAGTGAAAACCGATATTACTGTGTGAAAATGCAAAGACGAAACTGGGTAGGGTCGGAAATTGAAAATGGTAGGGTCGGTGTTTTAATTTTCATTTTGTTCTTTTATTTGTAAAAATAGCAGAGTCGGGGGGTCTGAAGCCGGGTCGGTCGGGTTAGTGAAAACACGGCTATTTTTAGGCCTTATATAATAATAAGCAGTATTGCTACAACTAAATTCCCCGCACACACGCAAATGCATTGAAGTCTACGGATAATATTTTTATCATAACGTCAGGATAAGACTTTTGACACTTTGCTGCACACTGCGCAGTTGTAATCAGCAAGTGTTCGTTATATAGTGTTTAATCTTTCTATTATTACAAAATTGTGGGACAGGGACGAAACGAAATAATTTAGTCATAGATAATAGTTTTAGTATCAGTTCATTCGGCGGTCAAACATATCTCAACATTTTGCTAAATGTTTTGGCAGTCTTTAACAATTTACTGTAATCAGGCTAAAGTTTAAACAAGTATATTTGACTATTGGCATAGTGTTAAAAATTGCAAATGACGGAATGGTTAACAAAGCAGATCAAGAAGCCACTTTAATTGCAATTTGATGTGCGGCTACCCAAATTTCTCAAACATTTAGGGTAAGTTTGATACGTCACATTTTAGACTAATCAGCTGACACATTCCAAGTGATGATAAACCAACGCACTACTTATTCTGTTGATATGCTGATCACGTATGCCTACTGTGCAGCCTGTGTTCACATGTCTGTCTATCAATTTTGCATCATGACACTCCCTTCCAAACAAACAACTGCATACGAGGGATGTTCATTAAATAATGGAAACACGCATAATATCTCATTAGCTATGTGTTAGAACAGTATTCTAAATTTATAATACCTAAGAGGCAAGCATTTGATATATAATTATGTTCCAATTTATTCTTCAAAAATATTGTTGCCATGGCAACGATGCCTTAAACTTAGAGGGGGCAGGCCTCTAAATTTTTGCAAATTTCCATGTATGAATGCTGCTGATAAGCAACAAAGAGTGGATAAAAGTTTGTGATGGTGTAGTGGCTTGTTACACCTCATATATAATAAAAGAAATATATAGTTATTGACGACTTGTTCTGAAAACTGCAGAAATACAGACCGTGAAAGACTTTCGATTGAGCCAAGCGTGACGTTTATCACTGGTTTTAAGCCTGAGGGACAAAAATTGTGACGCCATTGCTTTTTAATAGGGAAAGTCTTGAGATAATTGTATAGCAGAAAGAACCAAAATTACCCTGTACTTGACAACCGATCAATTAATTTCAGCATAACACTGACCAGTACGGAATAAAATCTCAAAAGCCCCAAAACTAAAATAATTTAACCACTGCTCTTGCTTTAATTCATACCAGATTTCGGAAAATTTCATAAACAATCATTACACGTTTGTTTGTTAAGCTAATACCTAACTAAAATGGAAGCTGTGTCTAAATTTTCAATATCTCTTCAAATATCCTACATAATAAGCATAATGCGAACATCTCTTTACCAAAATGACGTCAAAAATATTTATACGCCATGCTCCGCATGAACGTGACGTCATATGTTGCTATGGCAACACGTTGAAATTTCAGTTTCAAACATGAAGTTGAAAGCTTAAAAGAGACTCTTTAGTGTTACATGAAGTATACTTATCTATGTATGAAGTTTACTAATCTACAAAGGTGTTTCCATTATTTAATGAACATCCCTCGTATCTTCGGTTATGAGACGGGGTTTTCCTTCCTAAACACTCTCAAAGATCTAGATCTGAGAAAAAAAAACATTTTAAAGCTGAAGTATACAAGACTGATTTACATAATTGCGGTAATTTTGATAGGATAATCTCCCGTCTTGTAACCTAGGAAATACGGTATGTCTTATCAATGTAAGTGCAAAGAAGTTCTACATAATTTCGGAAGCGAAGATGTAGATAACAGGGAGCCTTCCGGAAGTACAGCTTTTAGGGATTGGCGCTGCTACGTGATGAGTTGATGTCAGGTTATCTGGAAAAAAATTGTAATCCAGTGTCTGTACCTTTAGGTTTATTTTGAAAAAGACAGAACTATCAATTTATATTCAAACGAGGGGGTGGGTGGGGGTCAGTTATTTTAGCGTATTACATAGTAATACTACAATTTCTTTGCTGATGAACAATGACCCAGCCGACAATTTGGTGCCCATTGTCTCGATGAGCAATATTGCATTGTGCCATCCATTTAATGAGACTTATATACACCTGCAAGAATATTCTTACATCGTTCCATTAGACAGTGTAAATTATGAGGCATGTTTCTCTACCTGATTTCTGCACATTCAATGACAACTCACGCTAAAGCTGAACATGGACAACCAAAACCAACACGGACAACCGGAACCGACATGGACAAGCGGAACTGACATGGACAACCGGAACCGACATGGACAACCGGTATGATATGCATATATCACAAAACAGGGAATTTGTAGTAAAATGGCACCTCATATTTGTCAAAGTGTAAAGTCATTCTACATATTTACAGAAAATGATAAAAACTATACTTTTTCAAGCGATAAAGGCTGACCTAGATCTATATTAAATGTGCAATATCATTAGAGTGCTTGCACTGAAATCGACAAAGTATGACAAAAGTACAAATCTTAGTCTATCCATTTTGATAGGCAAAATTCTTTGAGATAAAAAAAATGTTGATACTTTTTTCCTTTTTTTTTCATAATTACAAGACTAAACAATAAGAATGCGGTATCGTGGTTTAAACAGTATTTTATTGAACATGATATTCACAAAACAATATAATACATACTAGTAAAAGATCAGGATCTGAAAATGAGTGTTTGGCTAACATATCATTTTTCCACTCATCGAACAAAAAATCTTTTCCAGCGCAGTCTTGATTTCTTCAGCCGTCTCGGCATGGTGACTCATACTAGGCTTTGTCTCAGTCTGGCCTGTTAATTTCAACAAATCAACTTGGTACCTGGCATGTAAGATGCATACAGAATAGGAAACTTACTCCTAGTGATATGCATCAATTGTCAGATTGTAGATTTCTGCCTGGCAGCTGGTCATGTAAAATGCATGTACAAAACAAACTTAACAGGGTAAAACTATTCGAGCCGCGACACAACAAAACAAACAAAGTGGCACAGGCGCCCAGCGAAGACTCAGATCAGCCTGGGCATCCGCCCAATCTGATCAGAGTTTTCGCTGTCCGCATGGAGCTAGCTTAGATTCTTGGCTACCCTTGATGCGCACAGCGAAGACTCTGATCAGACTGGGGCGTTGCTCGGGCTGATCTGAGTCTTCACTGGGAGCACATGCCACTTTGTTATAACCTTTTGTCACGTCGCGGCTCATTTATAGAAAATTCGCTCAAAGAACAAATGGGCTGACCAAAACGTAAAGCTCTTAATATAATGGTGACAAAACTGCTCGCTGATGTCGTTGATATCTCAAGCTCTTTTCCACCCTTTAGTCTAATGTTCGAAAAGTCTTGCATGAGACTAGACAATCTATAAACTTGTCCAAGACAAGAATAGATTGGCAAAAATGTCAATACCTGTACCATCTGCCAATGGAAATAAAATTTTGAATTACCCTATGAGGATAAACCCCTACATGTCCCCTCAAGGAGTATACAACATGATTGTGCAGCATAAAATTTCGCCCTCCCCCGCGCCCCCTGCAGCTACACCCATGATATCCGAATAATGCCCAGTGATGCATGAATATTTCGTCTGAATTTCTTGCAAAAAAGGCAAGACTAACTAATAGAAGTATGGCGTATTGAGAAAAGGCTTTTACAGCAGTGTATACCGACATCAACTATCTGTCTTTGATCTTCTGATTCTAAAAGTCCCATCCAACGCTGCTTCGGAGGCTCTAATCAGAATTCTTTCATTCCAAGGTATGCACCTCAAACACTTGAGCCGCGACACGACAAAACCAACAAAGCGATTGTGCAGCCAGTGCATACTCAGATCAGCCTGGGAATCCGCCCAGTCTTACCGGACATTTTTCTAAGAGCATAAAGGGTAGTTCAGGGTCTAAGCTACCTCCATGCGGACAGCGCAGACTCTGCTCAGACTGGGCGGATGCCCAGGCTGGTCTGAGTCTGTGCTGGCTGGGCGCACAACCACTTTGTTGGCTTTCTCGTGTCCGGCTCACATATTTTTTACATTAAATGACTTCTTCGAAGAACCTTCCGTGCAAACTAAATGGTACAACAGTTGGCAGATATGCTCTGTTGACAGTCTTCATGGTTTTTGCATCTATTATAGCGAGATATGTTTGCTTTTTATAACCATGTAAAATAGGCACAAGCAAGTACCCATCATCTTCTTCCTTTCCGCCAGGGGACGCCACAAACCATGCTTCTACGGGATAGTGACCTTCCTCAAACCACTCAGCATCCGTTTTAATATTCCCACACAGATCTTTCTTCGCTATAGAAATTTTACTGAGAGTTATATTGTCCTTCTTCAAGACTACGCCATACACTTTGCAATAATGTTTGAAACGATATTTTTCATTTAACGTTGGCATGTCTATATTTGCAGCAAATGGAACTGAAATAGACGGTTTGAATGTTTGCATTTTCATAGATTTACCTCCAACGTCAATTTCATATCGTTTTAAAAGCGCATGCGCGTCAAACTCATTTCGTTTTATTGGGTCTCTAAGAATGTCCATTTTTAGATTCTTTACAAAAGCAGGGCTTGGATAGGATGAAACATCTACAGTAAGCTTTCCTTTGTCTGTTTCAAATGCATTGACGTGGTGCATAGTGAAAACAGTGTCTGTTTTAATTTCTGTCACTTCACCAGTATCTATTTTTACAACATACACAGTTGTGTCTTCTCCGTCAATCCAGTCTAAACTATCAATTGGTTCCGCATATTTTATCATTTTCTCCACATTCACGTAAAATGGACTGGCAAAGAATATTACATAGTTTTCTGTTACTGAAAACGAATGCATATATGGAACCTTATCAACAGACCATTGTGCCACTAAATTGCGTTTGTTTACATTCATTATTTTCACAAGAGATATTTTGCTTTTGACACCTGGAATCACACTGACACTGGAAACAAATGTAAAGTGATTGGCTGTCCCACTTTCCGGAAGTGGATGTGCAGATGACAGGAAGCTAAGAAACGCAAAGCTTCCCGAAGCATGGCCTTTCGGGATAGGCGCTGTCACATGACCAACTGTTGTCAGGTTATTAGGATGAATTTCATAAACTTTCCAAAAGTCATTCAAAGCGATGTATTGATATCGTCTTTCGTTGGTATTGTAAATACTGTAAACGTTAACATTCATGTTGTCGATGCCTCGTGCAAGCGCCTCAATCTTCTGGAACTCATTAAACTTCGGCGTGACTCCTTCAAACATTAAATACGGAGCGATATCGTGTGTTGCATTTGAGGCCTTGAAGAAGTCAGACTGTAAAAATCTGGAATAAAGGGTTTACATTTTCAGTTGCCTATCTAATAAGTAATTACTTGGGTGTTATTGTTTTTTGTTGTTGTTTTTTTTTTTTTTTTTTTTTTTTTTTGTTTAGCAAAGTTGAATGGTGGTGCAACTTTTAATTTCCGCAAAAAAGTATGGTTATATCGGTTGTAAAAGTCATTTGAGACTCGAAATTTAGAACACTGTAAAACACCGATTACGTCGCAAACTATGAAATAGTAGGCTATACTTTCACTCACTGACAAGGAAAAGGAAAAACACTCGTAATATTCATTCTGTCACTATCGTGATTCTTAGGAGACTTTCAAATGCTGTTATAACGTATGTCTTGTTTGAATTGTGTACAGTATAAAATGTTAATTGTATAAGAACTATCCGTAAAATTTTGAAATCACAACTCTCAAGTGTATTATTTGCTTTTCTATGGGTCATAAGGGACGAGTCATTTATTACCAGGTGGGGCCGGGTACATTTAGGGGGGCGGGGGTCAGAATTTATTTGGTGATGTGCTGGGGGCGGGGGTCGGAAATAAATAAGCCATGGAGTAGGGGGGGGGGGGCATATATTTTATTAGGCATATTGTGGGGTCAGAATTCTTCCATCGGTCTCCATTTTTAAAAAATGTCTCAGCTTCTGGGGGGCTTCTTTATGTTTCATACAGGTTTTGGTTGAGATCAGTCTAACATAAAATAGGTAATATGGTGTGTGTGTGTGTGTGTGTGTGTGTGTGTGTGTGTGTGTGTGTGTGTGTGTGTGTGTGTGAAGGGTAGCTGGGATGGTGGGGTGGGGTAGGGGGGTCATGAACTTTTTTCTCATCAGTATAGGGGGGTCGAAAGAAAAATTCTGGTGAGACTTGGGGGTCGGAAAAAATCTGGTGAATCATATGAAAATGTACCCGCCCCCCCCCCCCCCCCCCTCCACCACCACCACCACCACCTTGTTATAAATGACTCGTCCCTAACCATTTCACGATAGATGTATTTCCGCAAAGTTTCGCAAAAATACAAATAAGCCGCAACACGACAAACCTAGCAAAGTGACCTTGCGCCCAGCGAAGACTCAGATCAGACTGGGCGTCCTTGTCCGCATGGAGGTCGCTTAGAGCCTTATCTACACCTTAAGCACAAAGAAAAGACTCTGATCATCCTGGGCGACCTCCTAGGCTGATCTGAGTCTTCGCTGGGTACATGTTCCACTTTGTTAGTTTTGTAGTGTCGTGGTTCATATAGAAATACCTCGTAGAAAAGAAGGCGGATCCATTTCCAGGAAACTTCCAGCTGCTAAGTTTACCGAATGCGTCAAAAGAATGCAGAAAGCTTCTTCTTCCCATTTCAAACCGGCCAAGTCCGTTGCGTATCTAAAAACATAATTTTCATAATCAACAAATAAATAGACGCCGACAATCATCATTGTCTCATTTTAAAGCAAGGAACACAAAAAGAAACGAAATTAGCAGCGTCTCTAAAAAAAACATAATGTAAACATAATCAACAAATAATATGGTTCATTTTAAAGCAAGGAGCACATAAAAGAAACGAAAATAGCAGCGTCTCTGAAAACATAATGTAAACATAATCAACAAATGAGCCGCGACGCAAGAAAACCAACAAGGCGTAGTACATGTGCTGTTGTGTATATTTCAATAGATATGGTGGCTGGTTTGTGCCATTTCGTCATTTCGTCTTTTCGCCGCGAAAAGACACCACGCTCAAAAAACGAAAAGACGAAAATAGATATCAAACTGTTCTCCCACGACGAAACAGTTACGTAATTCCTTAAGCTAAGAAGCCTGGCCGACTTCAGTAGATAACAAAGAATGTCACATTCTTTTGTTTACCGCAAAAGTACAAAATGACAAGGAAAAAATCACAGGGATTCACGTTGCCACACCCACAGTGCAAAGCATTTTCCCAAGCTATGTAAAACCACGTACTAAAATTAGTCTGTCTTAAAACAAATGCGATACTAGCAAAAGCCCCTTCCCTACCCCCAAACCCACCCACCCCACCTCAAAAGGGGTCCATTCTTTAAAGACAAGAGTTTGCTCCAAATAAGAGCAAATTCTTTCCCTTAAAGGGGTTACGTTGCGAAGGGAGGTATAACTGTAAATGATAGAGTCGATGTATACACTTTAAAAAGTCTGAATTTCGGACACCCCATGTTATCAATAGGTTATATCAGGTCAGGAAGATTGCCCCACTTCTTATGACCTGGCAGCTAATCAGTACGTACGTATGAGATGCACTGAAAAGATCCGCGATACGAGAAAACCAACAATGTGGTTGTTCGCCCAGCGCAGACTAAGATCATCCTGAGCATCCGCCCAGTCTGATCAGAGTCTTTGCTATGCGCTGAAAGAGTAGCTAAGTGTCCAAGCTAGCTCCATGCGAACAGCGATGACTCTGATCAGACTGGGCGGATGCCCAGGCTGATCTGAGTCTGCGCTGGGCGCACAACCACATTGTTGGTTCTCTCGTGTCGCGGCTCAAATGTATATCTCACTGAATTGCCCTTACAATTTGTTAGCATCACCCTTAGGTCTGAAACATTTATGTACTTGACCAATGACCTTGTTTGATTGAAAATATTTTGTATTCTTTTGCTAGTCATCTTAAGACTAGATGACTAGCAACTGAATACAAAATGTTTTCTATAAAACCAGAAAGAGAGAAAGCGTTTTCTTTTAACGGAGTGTCAACTGTAATGAAAAAGTATAACCATCAAAGGAGATGACAAATTCCCCGACGAAAACAACATGGGCCTTCATTAACGGGATGCTAGAAGAAATAAAATTGCAAATAGAAACTAATTACATCATGCACAGCATACAATACATCAACAGTTGAAAAACGAAATTATTAAGCGTGAATAGTAGCTTCCAATGAAGAAAGCCTAAAACTCCAATTTTGTGGTCTCTGGTGATTCATATTTTTTACAAAGATTCCTAAAAAAATGTGTGTGTGTGTGTGGGGGGGGGGGGAGGGGGGCCGGGGGGAGGGGGGAGGACAATGGCAGGGGTGATAAACAGTTTTGGACACTAAGGAGTATCAGTAGCCTGATCATCAATATCCTATTGCCCACACATAATAGCGATATATCATGAAAATATTCCAAAGAGTATTAAAGTTATGGAGCAAACATGAAACTCCAAAGTGCGGATATGAAATGCGTATATAGAGAATACCATGTTAGTGTCTTTTGATATCAAGTTTATCAGGCGAGACCAGAAACAGCGTAGGAATGGCGAGGCTTGCCGAGCCAGTCCGACGTATTTCTGGTTGAGCTTGATAAACTTGATATCAAAAGACACTATCATGGTTTTCTATTTATCATGCATCATTAGAAGATTTTACGGCCTAAACAGAGCTAAACAAATGAAAAACAAACACAGTTTTGTTGGAACTTTCTGAGGTCGCGAATGCATTATGACGTGAGTCGGTGACGTCATTTAACCAATCGAACGTTGTTATGAAGACCAACGTCAGTATGTAGCCAATAGTCTTCTGAGATCGCTTTTGAAGGCATGGCCTGATAACATTCGCGCAAGCGCAGATCTAAAGTGACATGATATCACATCATGTTATCATACCCCTGTTATCAGGTGAGTTTTGCAACAGATGCATGATAAATAGAGAATACCATGTTAGTGTCTTTTGATATCAAGTTTATCAGGCGAGACCAGAAACAGCGTAGGAGTGGCGAGGCTTGCCGAGCCAGTCCGACGTGTTTCTGGTCGAGCCTGATAAACTTGATACCAAAAGACACTTACATGGTTTTCTATTTATCATGCATCATTAGAAGGTTTTACGGCGTAAAGAGCGGCAAACAAATGATAAGCAAACGCATTTTTGTCCGAACTTGCTGACGTCGCGAATGCGTTATGACGTAAGTCGGTGACGTCAATTAACCAATCGAATGTTGATATCACGGCCAACGTCAGTATGTAGCCAATCGTCTTCAGAGATCGCTTCTAAAGCCATGACCTGATAACATTCGCGCAAGCGCAATTCTGCAGTGACATGATATCACTTCATGTTATCATACCCCTGTTATCAGGTAAATTTCGCTGCAGGTGCATGATAAAAAACTATCAAGGGGAACTGACTAATAAACTATAAATCAAAGGCTGTCGTTCTTATAAGTGGCCTATCTTCATGACATGTTCTATGTAAAGTATCATGGAAATATTCCATATGATATTTACATTATGGAGCAGAAATAAAACAGCAAACAAACCATCAAGGGGAAATAATTCATGAAGTATGAATCTGATAGCCACCGCCATAGTATAACGAAAATATTCCAAAGGTTTATAAAAGCAGTAAAGTATGGAGTGGACACGAAATTGAGATCAAAACTTCCAGATCAAATAACTCCGTAAGAATGAAAGCCAGAATTGTCATTCATGAACACGACACACAGTTTTGACCTGTTCTGTGTAGCTGTCAAAAAATCATAAAAAATATTTCAAAGGGTATATTCAAGTTATGAAGCGGACACGAAATCATGGTGTAAACAATATAAAGGGGAAAAAGCCAATAAGTAAGAAGCATGAGTCGTTATTCTCGTACGCAACAAAGTGTCATGTCTGTACAGTATCGTGAAAATATTTCAATGGGTATTCAAGTTATGGAGCGAACACGAATCTGCCAAGGGAAACTCTAGAAGTATGAAAGTAAGAGTTACCACTCTCGTTCGCGACACATCGTCCTGGCCTGTTCAACATACCTGTGAAGTATCATGAAAATATTCCAAAGGGTACTCAAGTTACAGAGCGGACAAGAAAATGTTTACGGACGGAAGAACGCTAGGCTCATCGGTATATCCCACTAACCTTTCGGTCGGGGATAAAAATGGTCTGACTGCAACATGTACAAGGGATGGGTGGTAAACCCACACGGGGTCATGTTTTTTTAGGATAAACTTGGGCGGGAGGGGTTAGGTCACTAGAGTTTATCCAGTCCGAAAGTATTATACTAATCGGGTGCCGTTCCAAATGTAAATAACGCTAGTAGTATTTTTGTCATATATAACCTTACTCGGGGACCAGAACAAACTGCAGGCCCATGTCAGAAAACTTATTTAAGAGCAGTCTGAACTGTGTCAACTTTGTGACCAGCAAGTCAGCTATAGGATATCTACCCTGTGCTTAGGAACTTACCGTAGCTGCATCTAAAATGATCGTGACAACGTTTGTTAACAAAAATGAACTAACCAGTGTCCCCTTTAGCCATGTCGGTAATGGTTTCTCAAAGTGTATTGGAATATCCGACATTTCGTCCAGATTCGTAGAGAAAAATAGATCAAACCCTTCGTCTACTCCAGACACGCCCATCAGTAGCACCAAAGAAATGGAACACGACAAAACTCCACCCAGTAACATGGCTATAGTATCATAAAATGAGAACGAAGAAAAGAATCTCTCTGTGCATTTACTATCACAAAGACCTTTGTAAAAACTTGCACTGAATGAAAGACCTGTGTTTTCAGACTTCCAGTTCAAAATAACGAAATATTGTTGTCGGAAGATAACGTTTAACAACATTTTACATAATAATGCACAGTATATGATAACGATAGCATGACATACTTTATCAGATTGTTATATATACCTAGCCCAAAAGTAACTTACCAGCACATATCTATATGTATAAATTTTCAAAATCATGGGAACTTTTTATAAGTTATTTTTGTCACACACTCTCTGAGGAGGTCCAAACAAATCGCAAATGTTAATGGAGAAAAGGCTTTAAGAATTGACTAGAATTTACCATTGCTTTAATTCAAAGGGAGACCATTTCAGTGTGAAACAGCTTAAAGTTACTGTCTAACCAGATGGAAAAAAAACAACAAATGTTTTGCAGGCGATTTTATCAACGGTGAATGGTCAACGATTAACGGTCTTTGAAGTTTTGTTTCCAAATTCATTTGTGAGAAAAAAGCGGGTTGTTCATTTTTAATCTAAGCAAAGATAACTCGATAGTGGAATCTCTTTGTGTGAATCATCTTTCCTGAAATCTGCTTGGACATATCTTTGAAGCTAATCATAGGGACTTGAATCATGTTGATTTGGGTAAAAGAATACAGGCTGTATAGTTATTTTAATCATGTTGATATGGGTAAAAGAATACAGACTGTATATATAGTCTGTACTCTTTTACCCAAATCAGCATGATTCAAGTCGCTGTGAGCTAAACAAAATATTTTATTTTTATCAGATCCATACAGGGATAAAAGTATTCAATTATAAAAAAAAACTGTAAATGTACTTTTAGGATATGTATATGAAGTTTCCCTAATGAATTTAAGTATTGGGACAGAAATGTCTGTTCAACAGCAGATCAAAATAAAGCATTCTGATCAAGCTCTATTGGAAACAATTGTTCAACACTTGGTTGGATTTTTACATTTTTTTCCCTTTTTTATCAAAAAGACCAATGTAATAGAGCAAGATGTCAAAGTATACAAAATTACGATACTTTAAGAATAAGTGACTTTAATATGTTTACTAGATCTAGTATATATAGGTCAAGTTATGTTATTGATTTATTTTTGTCTTTTCCCATTTTTTCTATTATATTTTTGTAGTCCTGTTATCAAGACTATTTTACCTTATGATGAAACAAGTCAGGTAATCCAGTTTGAATTGTCCCACAAAATATAACAATTGCTCTAAAGTACATGCACTTTTAACTTAAACCTCTAGATATAACTGTATTGTTCTTTATATATGATCTAAAATCAAATACATGTACCAGGCATATCCTTTCTAGTATTCTCGTTTGGAGACAAATTGAGCCGCGATACGAGAAAACCAACAATGTGGTTGTGCGCCCAGTGTAGACTCAGATCAGCCTGGGTATCCGCCCTGTTTACTCAGACTCTTCGTTAAGAACTCAAAGGGTAGCTAAGGGTCTATGCTACCTCCATGCGGACAGCGAAGACTCTGATCAGACTGGGCGGATGCCCAGGCTGATCTGAGTCTGCGCTGGGCGCACAACCACATTGTTGGTTTTGTCGTGTCGCGGCTCAAATAATGTTCATTATGGGGTGCAGTTAGTGTCTTTAACGTGGTACAGCACCGTGTTTGTGTGTGTGTTGTTCCACGCCCCCCTTATTTTTTTTTTCATGGGTGTTCTAACGAACATCGATATAACCCAGTGGTTATTTAATTACGCAAGGGTCATTCACTTGAAGAAGTTATGACAACGGGCGTACTAGATACAGAAATTGCATTGTATAACTGCTTTGCCGATAAATGGATAAATAAATTGTTGATTGCTTGTGTCAGTCTGCAACGTAAAAAGAATAATCTTTACATGTTAAGAGGTGCAGAAGATAAATAACATCTAGAGATAAAAACACTGAGGACAATAACTTTAGTGTATTTTAAGACTGACGACGGACGGACGGACGACGAAGCCTGCCTATACTATAAGCTCCCCGGAGCCGCTGACTCAGTAAACAAGACCTGTCACAGGGCCAGGATAGCTCGCCTGACAGCGCTTTGCCCATCACATAAAAAACTTTAACGTAAAACTTTAACATTTTGCTAACGCCGATGCCGCCGCCGACGCCGCCGCCAACGCCAACGCTAACGCCGACGCCGGGGGTAGTACAATAGCTCTTCCTGAACTTCGTTCAGGCGAGCTAAAAACTAATCACGAAACTCATTCCTTCCGAGACATTTTAAGGGGAATAAATAAATTTTCCATGTTTTCCCGTCATTATGAAGAGGGGAGACAATTTTCGTGTTTTCCTGTTTGCTTCCCTGTAGGACAATCTCTTCCAAAATGGGATTTACTTTTAAAGAAACAACAATTGCTTCAAGCGGAGTAAACTCTTTCTGTAAGAGCTTACACCCATTGCGAAGGGAGACAAAAGTAAACATGCATGGCAGAGTTGGTTCCCCTGTAAGTATCTCCATTCACCTTTTCTTTCAAAAAAAAGACAAGTGATAAATTAGACATGTACAGCATGCTAAAACGACGATAGAAGCCAGTCTGATGGGATAACATGCATGAGCCGCGACACGAGAAAACCAACAAACTGGCATGTGCGACCAACGCCGACTCAGATCAGGCTGGGCATCCGCCTTTACCATTAAGGGCCTAAGCTAGCTCCATGCGGACAGCAAAGACTCTGATCAGACTGGGTGCAGCTGCCACTTTGATGGTTTTATCGTGTCGCGGCTCACATTTTCTTCAATTAATGGGAAAACTGGTGCGCCTCCTTGTTGTATACATCTTAATAGCAATGAAATGACATCTACGGTTACTGAACATCTGCACGGCGCATGTATTTAATTAGGATGTTTGCCAAAGGATCCAAGCAGCTATATAAGAAATTGGAGAATTCCTGACCATGGTCAAAAAAACGGAAACTAAGGTTGTCAGGTCCCATCTCAAGGTAATTCACCTGGATACAGTGAAAGGAAAAAGAAGATGTATCCAACAGAAGAGGTGTAAAAACAATATTAATAAGAGGCCAAAAGACATGTCAGTAATTTGGAAATGTGATTTTGAGAGGATTCATGGCTAAAAGTCAAGTGATGATCAAAGGCCACAATTCTAACAAATGCCTGATCATGTGATGAACTCAAAATTTTTGAAAAGTTTCATACATGTGGGTTGAAATTTGACTGGAGAAAACCTGCCACAAGATACAATGGACAAATTCAGGGTCGTTACTAAAGGAATATGATCATGCTGTAATATGATTTATTTCTAGTGATGAGAATAATTAGGGCCAAGTCAGCTAAATTCGGACAGCAGTGTTATCATTTCCTTTTAAATATGTCAGTTGTTTGGAATTAAAACAAAATTAACCGGGCAAACAGTGAAAATCCTGATGAGAACGTCTCCACTGTTTGCAATGGTATGTCCGAATTTACCTGCTGTCCGAATTTACCCGACTTGACCCTAATTGTCCAACAACGTAGTCGAAGGGGACCATAGGAATGGGTTCCGTCCGTCTGAACGGTTTTTCATCAGATTTCCACAAAACTTTCAGAATATTGTTGTCAGTATATGACGTGTATGATGTTATACTGGAGGTCATGATCAGACCCTTTCTGTCAGAATTATGGCCCTTTATCTGTAAATTTAGCCGCAACTCCTTCAGTATTCAACCGATTTTCATCAAACTTTCAGAATATTGTTATCACCATTTGATGTTGATTATGTTTTATTGGGGATATGATTGGGTCCTTTTTGTCAGAGTTAGGGCCCTTTGTAAGTCTGGTCGAATCTTGTGGCCGCAACTCCTTCAGTTCTTTCTTTCAGAGTTAGAGCCCTTTGTAAGTCTGATCAAATCTTGGGGCTGCAACTCCTTCAATTTTCAACAAATTTTCATCAAATTTTCAGGATACTGTTATCACCATTTGACACTGAACATATTTCATTAAGGTCATAATAGGATCCTTTCTGTTAGAGTTTATGCATATTGTAATTCTGATTAAATCTTGTGGCCCAACTTGGCCTTTAGTTTTCAGTCAATTTTCATCATACTTTCAGGAAATTTTCATCACTATTTGAGCCGCGACACGAGAAAACCAACAATGTGGTTGTGCGCCTAGCGCAAACTCAGATCAGCCTGGGCATCCGCCAATTCTGATCAGAGTCTCCACTGTCCGCATAGAGGTAGCTAAGACCCTTAGCTACCCTTTAAGCGCAAAGCCAAGACTTTGATCAGACTGGGCGGATGCCCAGGCTGATCTGAGTCTGGGCTGGGCGCACAACCACATTGTTGGTTTCCATGCGTCGCGGCTCATTTGATGATGCTAACATTTTACTGGGGTCTTGAACTGGCCCTTTCTGACAGATTTACAGCCCGTTGTAAGTCTGGTCAAATCTTGGGGCAGCAACTCCTCAAGTTTTCGTCTAATTTTCATCATTTAACTTTTAGGATATTGTTATCACCAGTTGACGGTGACCATAGTGATCATATTTTATAGGAGGGATTTGCATGAAAATCACCAGAAATTGAATTCAACAACTGTTTCTCAGGCCAAATGCCACGTTTTCAGCATGACAAAATTTTGATTGTAATAGTAAGTTTACCATTCTCCAATCATTTCTGTTGAGGTTCACCCAGATATCCTTAATGGTAAAAAAATTACTGGCCAAAAACTTTCTGGACATGTTTATTGTCCACAGGCAAGCGCAGATAAAACTTATAAAAACCCTGTCAGACAAAATTTTGGTTGTTATAGAAAGCCTACCCTTACTTTGATCATTTCTGTGAAGTTTCACCTTGTATATATTTTTTAAACAGTAAAGGATTTAAAGGCCAGAATACACATTTTGGATATGTATTTACCATGACGGCAAAAACAGATAGTTCTGTCAGGCAAAGGATCTGGTATGATAAAGGCTGTTTTTGGCCCCCATTTAAATTCTATTAAAATTACAAGGTTCCTATTGCTTAATTATCATTAGTGTGTATGGGAACAAACAGAAATAACGTTTCGTCTTTGTAAGTTCTCAGAATTTCTGCGTTTGTTGTTTCAATAATATTCAAGAAAATTGCAAGAAAAAAAGAGTTTGATACATTTTCCTTTATGAAAGCTCTTGATAATAAGCTTTTGATGAAATGTTTATACATTAGATAGCACTGCTAACCACCTATACACTGCACAAGGCCACCCACACACTTTGGCAAGTCTAGAGATGCTCACCAAAACATTCCAACAGATCAAAATGTGTATCTAAGAAAATGAATACACACATGTTTATTTTGTCTATGAGCAGAGATATTGGCATTTTTATGTTGAGAACGCTGGCAATACGTTCCATAAGCTGTAAGATTGGTAAAAAAACAATTAAAAATAAACATTGAGCCCTGTCTCCAGCATATTTAATATTTTTTTCCAGACATGTTAGTAATATGTTATCTAAACATAGTCTGCAGACAAAACATAAAATGTGATGGAGGCCAGGCTCATATATTTTGAAAGCTGCAAAGGCTATCAAATTGGTAATTTTCGTCAAAATCCACTTGGGGTATCTATTTTCTAGATAAAAACACAAATATTTTATGCAAGAACTGGTTAATTTTGTGTTTGCTGTTGCATTTTGCATTCTAGGTTGGAACTTTCCTATGTATACATTTTTATTATCGAAATAGAACTTTTGAAAAATGGATTTTCTCAGAGGGAGGGGACGAAGGGGGGGGGGGGGGGGGTGCAAATATGGGCCTTATCATACCAGGTTCTTTCTTCTTGTAACAGAAAATGTATTTTCCTTTGATCATTTGTATGTCACAAAGATTTCCAAATATTAATGGCTGTACAGGCTCAAAACATTCAAAACAACATGTACTTAGCCTCACAGCAGAGGAAAAAAAACCCTCATCAGACAAATATCTGGTTGCAACAAAAAGCTTGCTTAGGTTCAATCATTTACGAGTGAAGTTTCACCACAATATTCCTTATGGTAAAGGACTACAGGCCAAAAACTACTTTGGACATGTATATAGCCATATAAAAGGGGCAGATAAGCATGTTTGAAGAAATTCTGGAAATAACAGTAAACAAAGCTTACTTTGATCATTTTCAGTGAAATTTCACCATGATATTCCAAATAGTAAATGGATTAAATGCCAAAAGCACTTTTGGACATGTACATAGCCTTGCAGAAGAGACAGATGGACAGTAAAACAAGTCCATTCAGACATCACCTAGCATCCTCAAACTTTGTAAAATTGGTGGGGAAAAATGGAGGGAACAAGAGCTGTCAACAAACAGCATAGCTGGCCTGAACTGGTGCTTGCCCATCATGAGCACAAAGTTCTAAGAATGTGATCTTGACCTCCACAGTAATAAAATTTTGGACCAATATCTATCATCATAGCAAACATAATTAAAAAAAGTCAAAAGATTTAGAAACAATGAGATCTTTATTTTCTTATAAACTGTAACATAAAACTTTAGCATAAAATTTCTAAGTCTGTGACCTTGACCTATGGGTCATGACCAGGGGTGAGGATGGTGCTGAATAAAATTTTGAACTAATATCTATCAACATACCAAATATAATTCAAAACAATCAAAGAGTGTAGGAACTATGAGATCTCAAAAACTTTAACGTAAAACTTTAACATAAAATTTCTATGTCTGTGACCTTGACCTATAGGTCATGACCAGGGATAGGGATGGTACAGAATAAAATTATGGACCAATATCTATCATCATACTAAATATTATTCAAATTGATCAAAGGGTTTAGAAACTATGAGATCTTAAAAACTTTAACATAAAACTTTCACATTTTGCTAACGCCAAAACCTACGCTAACGCCGACAGCGACGCTGACGCCAGGGGTAGTACAATAGCTCTTCCTGAACTTTGTTTAGGCGAGCTAAAAAGCAATAACAAGAAATAATCATCATGTCATTTTGTGTATTTAGATTCAAGTTTGAACAATGCAACAATAAAATATTATATACTAATGGCAATATTCACACGGAGGAACACAACAATTAAAATTTTTATCACATACGCTATACCCAGCGAATGAGTTACTTTGGTACAACATCTGCTCAACATTGCTCAAACATCAAGGACATTTAGACAATGTACGTAGATGTTGTACTAACGTCCCATATTCACTGGGCTAGATATAGATATTGCTTGAAATTATTTCTGAGACTTAACAAAGGTTCATTTATGGGTAAGCTTGCATGCTAATTCAAGAAGCTTCTTTCCTATTCCAAAGAAATACAGCAGAGTACATCAGTTCTACTGAAGGCAGCAAACGGCATGTTTTTATGGGGCATAAAGAGACATTATTTCAGAATTATCATTTACACTCATCCCTATCTGTACAAGCCACCAAGCACATCAGCTGACTATCAAGCTACTGAATAATTATTTATACCAAGTCCCTTCATAAACAATTCCAATTGATGCACCCCATCTTGCAAAAAATTCTACTTTAGGCATATACCATGCAAAATTGAATATCTGAGCAGACAGGCCTGACACAACAGTGTATATCCAGATCAGACTGCTCATACTTGTGACTTCCTGTTTTATTTTATTTTATTTTTGCCCAACTTCTTTCTGCTATTTTCCTTCTTAGCCCATCTTCTTCCTTTTAACCCTTAAAGCGCCAAAAATTAAAATTGTTAAATTGGCAAACAGTGTAGATCCAGATGAGGTGGCTCATAATGAGCCACCTCATCTGAATCTACACTGTTTGCCCTCTAGTGTTCAAATTCTCAATATAATATCGCTTGGACGAAATATTTTTTGAAATTCTGCAGACGTAAATTTTGTTGTCTGCCTTTTGCCGCATTAAGGGTTAAGAGTAGACCCGTTTCCGAAAGGCTATGTCCTCCAGGGAAGCATACAGGAAGTCACAAAAATTGCTTTCCTTTGTACAAATATGGAAATACACGAAGCAGATCCATGCACCTCAAATCTTGAGTCAGTCCTGAGTCCTCTGTCTGAACCATTTATGCTTTTATCGAGTTTTAGTAGGATAAAATACAACACAGTAAAAATCATGATAAAAGTACAACATGCAAGTTAAAATATACCATGAAACTATAATTGCTAATAAAACAAAATTGAAAGACTTGAGCAGCTATTTACAGATTTCTTTTTCTAATATTTACATTTACTGTACACAGCAAAACTTTTTAAGAACCTTTAGGGCCTATAGTAGTCATATTTTGATAACTGAAGGTTACTCAGTATGACACGTAACAAGTGACATAATGATCTGATAGCATGTCGGCCATGTTTTGATGACATCAACATGTGTTGTCAGTTCAGAAAGAGCATTATAATTTTTCTTGTGCTTCAACCATATACAAACTTTGTGAGATCATGCATGCTAAAACTTGACTAAGACTCACTAACTTTCCAATTATGACCCCTGTAAGATGTCACTCACACATTATTTCTCAGTGGATATAGCACATCTGATAAAACCACACCCACCAATTAAAAATTCTGCTACTATATACATATGGAACACTAAAAGCAAATAAAATATACAGCAGTTTCTATAAATGAGCCAATATACAGTGCATTGTGGCATGTGCATGCAGCAAGGACTCTGATCAGCCTGAAACTCTAGACAGCTCAGACTCTGATCAGCCGAATCTCAGGATAATTCGAGGTCTGGGTACAAGGCCTAGAATTTCAGCCATTTTTAAAGGAATACAACAACTGTGACTTCCTGTTTGCTTCCTGGCCGATGAAGCCTTTCTGCAATGGAAGTCTACTCTGAAAGGAAAGAATTTGCTCCCTTAGGAGCAAATTCTTTCAAGAGTTGGCCCCTACTGAACAGGGAGGCAAAATAGAAAATGGTAGAGTTATTTCCCTTGAAAGTGTATCCATAAACCTTAAAAAGCAGCTGATCAGTGTGACCAGAGGAGACTAATCAGTGTCTCCTGGCTGCTTGAACATTACTTATGGCACAGTTTCAAATGAGATAGCTCAAAAGTCCTGAGATACAACAGAAAGCACATCTTGATTATAATTCTGCCATTGTTGCTATTATCTTTCAAAGAACTACTGATTTACACAGTCTCAGAAACACATGGATGGTGCATGATTTTGTTGCCACACAAGCTTTTGTGCAAATAGTGTAAGCAGCAAACCACCCAGCCTCCAGTCAAAATAGGCAGAAATTTCAGAATCAACCAAAATGCCTCAGGTTGATAATTGAGACATTTCTCATCTTCTATCGCAGATTCTCTGTAAAATCATATGTTCAGGAATCTATTAACCCATTGCATTCTGGGTATTTTTTGTCGTCTGCTGAAATTTTCATCTGCATCAAAAATCTAGAAAATTCTGACAATATTGGTACAACTAACTCTTGTAGAAATGATGTCTAGGCAACTAACAGCTTCGATCTCAGATCAGGCCCCACCTTTGTGGGGCCTTATCTGGATCCAAAATGTTTGTCCAGATACCCCTAAGGGCTATCCCAAATGAAAGGGGTTAAAAACAGCTCAAAGAGATGATTCTAATAACGCTAATACAACAACATACTTCTGTGCAACTATACAAATAACATAATCTAACACTTGAGTTTATATGGTAAGCCCAAAATTAGCACATAAAAATTCAGCAACGACACTTTTCGGAAAATAAATTTCCTCTTTTCCTAACACCTATGAAGTCAGTCAAAGAGACCAGTATATTGCAGGACAGAAATAATATCATATTACAACAATATCACACAGAAAAGATAATTTGATCTAAAACATTCCTCCAAATACCTTAATATACAAACGACATCCCTATTAAACCAACAGTTTGATCAGGGTCTACACATATTTGCCAGTCAGTAAACATTCACAGTGGAAAACTCCATTAGAATAAATACACATTATTGTAATAGTAAATTGATCTGGCGTACTGTATCACGTCGAGTTGATGAGCTCATACCATCGGATCACCTGAGACGCTTGCGTCAAGGGTGATCCGATGGTATGAGCTCATCTACGAGACGTGATACAGTACGGCAGATCAAGTTACTGTTATAATAATTTGTTTATTATATACCTTAGGGAACAGCCAACCATTCATACTTGCCAGCGCTAATGCATCGGCCCGGATTCGAACCTGCGCGGCAGAGGTATGTAGCTAGTCATGAGACAAACACTACCGACTGAGCAATCGAGTCGCGCCATTTTTGACGTGTTTGTTGATGTTACGTCACTAGTCCCGCTTCTCTGGTTCTTGTTTGTACGACGCACGTTAGAAAAATGACGCTCCTGAAGCTGGAACTCAGACACACCTCGTTTTAAAGCATAGTGATACAGATTCAGAAAACATCAGTTTGATACGGCGTTCTGTATCATATGGTCAGAAAACAGACAGTTCAAAGGGCTAGGTTGGCAAAATGCCGGCAAATATGAGTATTTTCCATGCCGGTGGTATTTACCGGTAAATACCTGCAAATACTGGTAAATACCGGCAAATACTGGTAGATTGAATTGACCAGCCTGGAATTTATACAATAAGCTACTTTCAAAATACATAAGGGTATTCCAATTGGTGCTCAGACATTTCGGCCACGGACATTTCAGCCTAGGACGTTTCGGCCACGGACAGTTCGGCCACGGACATTTCGGCCACAGAAATTGTCAAGGGTGGACATTTCGGCCTTTATCAAAAGTAACTTTTTATGATTAAATTAAAGAGTCATATGAGTAACTTAAAGCTAAGTCTTAATAAATGCCAATGAGATGTTGTTGTTGTCTTGATGTTTTATGGACCTTCAACATCTTTAAGGTCATTGTGAGCATCTAAAGGTGACAAACACGGTGAACAACTATTTCAACTACTTTAACTAGGGCCTTATAAGATATTTGCTTAAGATTTTCGATAGGTTTATAGCCCTTAAACACTTTTACAGTCATTTTGAACATAATCTGGCACATTTGCAATCCCCATCCACGCGCCAGTGTGGCCTTTATCATTCATGTGATGCCTATCATATCTTAATAAGCAAACATATGGCTGATGAATCTGTGATGCACCCATTTTTGGCTTTAAGAGATATGGTTGGAGCTTTTTTGAGCCTAGTCACATATTTTGGTGTCATGTGTGCAGAAAAAATTATATATGTCATTTTAAAGGTTTACAGTAGCATGTTTTCATGTCCACATTTTTTCAGATTTGGCCGAAATGTCCATGGCCGAACTGTCCTAGGCCGAAATGTCCGTGGCCGAAATGTCCGTGGCCGAAATGTCCTACATTCATTCCAATTATACTGGTCAACTGACTTAATAGTTATACTGAAGTTTAACAGTTGTATCACCTTATTTATTAAATAGTTTATCTAGTCAGTGAAATTTTGAACTTTGTTTTAGGATAAGAAATAGCCTTGTTTCATAGCTGGACATTTCTCTCTGTGGGGATGGAGTTGTGGAGCTTTGGCACTAACTACTGTTTTGCAGTCAATACATCTGGCACTGGTCTTGTTTTCTTGGTCAACATAGAATCTTTTGGCTTTATGGTGCTCATTTGTTTGGTAATGATGTGTGATGGTTCAACTTGAGGACTGATTATGACAATTCTGTTTCAATTCTTGTAATGACGTTCCCCAAGTGGCTCAGCATTTATAGACAAATACAATAGTTTATTCAGCATAAAACATATGGTACAATGTTTATAGCAACAAACATCAGCATATAGTGAAATGACAAATTATTATTTGACTTCAAAATATGTATTCATGAGTTGAAACACCATACTATACATGTAGCTCAAGCTGTACCTATAACACCTCTGTGTACTTCACCTTGACTAATTGTCTAACTTCTGTATAAAACAGATAGGCTGCTAGCATTCTGACTTATTGTTTCCATCCGGGTTCGACGACTTGCCGAAATAACCGGAATAACCGAAATAACTACCGAAATACCGGAATAACCGACGATTTACCGAAATAACCTTAGAATATACCAAAATAACCAATATTTATGTATAAAGTTGTCATTTTTATGAGATATTTATAGAATTACTTTGTATTCATGACTATTGTTGATCATTTTTATTTCAAAAATATTAAAAATAATAGGCTTAGTTAAGTTTAACCGTGTAAAATGGTGGTAAGATTTTGTGGGGCCGTTAGTCAATAATGAAAACTCCATTCGGTTAAAACCATATTGTCAATACAATACAGGTTTGTTTTTTTTTCTAGTTTTTTTTGCTTCTCAATGTAACATCGTATGAATTTCAGACAAATATGAGTTGGAATTTTCATTATTGTCCAGCTCTTGCGACGTAGACGCCGCCCCACTCGAAGACTGTAGTTAACTTATTCACTTAAATAATGAACAACAGCACTAGTTGAAAATAGGAAGAACAGTGTTAATAAAACAGTTAATAATTATATATGTATTTTAAACATGAACCGCGTCTCGAGAAAACTTTCCACATGACCAGCGCTAATGAAGACCCATCAGCCAAAATATAAATACAAGTTGATCACGTTCTTCTCTCTTCGCTAATGAGACCCACAGGTAATATATTCCATGTGCAAATAGTTTTACGAGGCCCGCTTCTTGCCAAAACTCGAATGAATTTTCGTGACTATGGCACATACGCACACACACAATGCATTCACGCATTTTTTTGTATTTATTTCACTTTTTATTATTTAAAAACGTTTTTCAACCGGTGTCTTTGTAATTACAAGTTCAACACCGCGGAAACACGGCGTTAGGCTGTCTCTGTGATTTTATACAACACCGATTTCTTAGTTAAGCAAATATTGGTGAAAACATAGTCAAAACTAAAGTTAAAACAATATTCACATATGAATTGAAAAACTTCAGCATCTTAAAACTACACAGCAAAGTCATTATATAAGCACGTTTTTCAACCAGTGTCTTTGTATTTAGAAATTTAAAGAGTAACTTCACTTCAGGAACTGACTGAATCAGATCCCAAACCCTATCCCCAACATCAAAGGGAAAGATTGACAAACAATAAATTACAAGTGATAAGCCGAGTCAGCAGCTCTTTCCCAAATAGGTGGCAACTCAGCTATCTTTATTGAACTAAATAATTTAGACCAACAGAAGGATTACAACAGACTAAGCAAATTATACGAAAAACATTTAACAATTATTTTTACCTATTTTCTATTTTTATTATAGAAGGGTTAAAATGAGAACACAATAAATTAAACAGCACCGAACATAAAACAAATGCAACCGCAACGAAAGTACCGCCTCGGGACGGTCAGTAATAACTACTGGGGGTTTAAATCGGTTTTACTGGGCCCAAACCTTCACCCTCACCCTCCGCTGCGGTGCACACAATTAGTTGGTAGTTCGGTTCGTATGGAAGTCCCCTAACTCATCAAGGATGGGGTGGGGGTAAAAAGGGTAACCGAACCTAACCGAACCGAACCATCGGATTATACCGGACGGAGCTTACGGAAATTTCCGATTGTTGCGGTACCGGCTTTTACCGCCGTCACCGAACCGAACCAGTGAATATGATAATTACTGCCTATTTAACACAATTTCTTTTAATATTTCATTATATTAATTACTTAAGTGTCTATATTATACCTTCTTATGTATCATTCAAAATATTTAGATAGTTTGATGATTAAATAATGAAACATAATCTTTGAAAACGAAATGCCATCGGGATGAATAATCTTATGTATTCTGGAACATGCTCCTGCTGAAACTAATTATAATGCTATATTTTTCTGGTTTAGTTAAATATTCTTGATGATTTAATCTGTTAATTCAAGGTATTTTTTCTTTTTTTTATATTTGTTCTATTTCTTGGCGATGGGGGTTGGGATCATTTTCTACAAGTCAGTGTTTTTGGGAATGATCACGACGTCAGTCTGATTCAAAATACTTATAAGATTGCTTTTATTTTGTGTGACTGTTAAATTTCTTTACGCAGCGGGTAAAAGAAGAAATAGTGATGGGTTTCAATGTGCAATGTGTTTGCTAGAGATTAGATACACAACCAACAGAGGGAGGGGTGGGGAGGGGTTGTTTGTGGTGGTGGCGCCGGGGTGGGTGGAGGGGGGGGGGGGGGGGAGAGGGGTTGCGGCGCAGGGAATGACCACGCAAACGGCCATACCAGCCAATATATTATCACATTATCACACATTTTACTGTTTATTGTCGATGAGACGCAGATCTATGCGTGTACATGCACACACGCGCGAGCGTTCGTGTGTTTAATATTAAATCATAGTAATGTAAAACAAGCTCATACAAGGAGGTGGAAGGGGATTTCGTTTTGGATAAAGCACCATCAGACAATGTGCTGAGAATAAGAACCATAACTCCACCTATAGGACCAGAAGTTGGGATGTAACTTAATCACAGTTATTTTGTGATATCACTAATTCGACTTGATGATATCACAGGATCTATTTAGTGATATCACTAATTCGATTTTGTGATATCACTCATTCGATATTGTGATATAACTATATCTTATCGATTTTGCAATATCACAAAATAAAATCGATATCACAAAATCAAATAAGTGATATAACAAAACAAACGTAAATTAGTGCTATCACAAAATCGATTTGGGATATCACAAAATATGCGGAGATCCCAAACAGCACAATGGTCACTCCATTTAAAACATGATAGTTACGATTCAATGATATCACAAAAACTATTTTTATATCACATAATAGGTGGGATTATGTGATATCATTTAATTGAACAAGTGATACCACTGAATCGTATAAGTGATATCACAAAATTGAATGAATTAGTGATTTCACAAAAGGTTAATTATAAATATCACAAAAATGAATTAGTGATATCACTAATTCGAATTAGTGATATTACAAAAATGAATTAGTGATATCACAAAATCATATCCACTGTGTAATATCACAAACTCAGTTTAGTGATATCACTAAATCGACTTTGTGATATCACAAATTTCATTTTGTGATCTCACTGATTCATTTCACTTTATCAATTTTGTGATATAACTAAATGGATGTGATATCACATAATAATTAGTGATATCATTAAATCGATTTAGTGATATCCCGAATTCGATTTTCTGATTTTTATAACAAAAGGGGGATTTTTAGTAAAACGGCACCTTATATTTTGATACATCAAAAAGTGGTTATGATATTTTATGATATCACTTATTCGATTTGGTGGTATCACAAAACCAATTTCTATTCTTTTTTTGTGATATTACTAAATCGCACATATTTTACGATATCACAAATTCGATTTATTGACATAAGTGATATCACAAAACAGGGGATTTATAGTAAAACGGCACCTCATAGAAAATGGCGCTATATAGGTACATCTTTTCCAAGAGCACCATGTTGGCCAATACGCTTTGCTGATGATCAGTATTCTTAGTTGGTTTTCTAAAACAAATCACTACAGATTTTCCCCATCTACACATTCGCAATGCTCTCAGTGGCAGTCAAAAATCATGCAATTTATAGTGAGCACTCGATCCAAAGCTCCGTAGGAGCTTTGAAAGAGCGGGAGCTCTATGGTGGAGGAATGGTTAGGCATATTTTTATCTTTAAAATACTTTACTTCTTTCAACGGTATTTCTATTGTAACGACACAAAAACGACAGTCATTATCCAAATATGACTGGTTTGGATAGAAATTAACAAAACGATAAGAGATCCAGTGGCGGATGCAGAGGGGGTTCGCGAGTTCAAACGAACCTCCCTCTCAGACTAAATTATCTTATTTTCATGGGGAATTTCAGGAAAAATTGATCAAACTGCAAAACTGCACATATCGAAACCCCCCCCCCCCCCCCCACCTAAGCTAATTTTGACACCCCCCCATCCAAAATTCCTGGATCCGTCCCTGAAATAGAGGTTGTACAGTCTTTCTGGCGCTAAATTACGTGATGATGTCAAACGTTCCGTCTGAAAAAAAAGAGATGGCATCAACGTTAACGCTTCTGTGAGTAGATCACTACATGATCAGTACACAAAACACAGGAGGCTGAGGGATGGGTGAAAATTTCAAGGAAATAGAAAGCGCCGTAGGAAAAAAAACTGAAAAAAAAATGTAGCCTGTTTTCAGAGGGGAAAGATTTCCAGGGGGGAATCTGTTGTCTCACAGTTTCTTATCAGTTTGTCAGATGGAGTTCGCAGCTGTTGAGTAAGAACATTCAAACGACAAAAAAAGCGTCGTGAAATTGAAGCCAGAATCGTATAATGAGTAGTCAGATCAGGGTCTACACTTCGACCATGCAGTTTTGTCCGAAGCCTTAGAGTTAACATGGTAACAGTCATAGAGAGGTTTTATCATACCACCAACACACTGTAAAGAGTTGTCCGTGTCACCGAATGATTTCAAATCTCCAAAATGAAACTCCCTTCCACCTCCTTGTATGAGCTTGTTTTACATTACTATGATTTAATGTTAAACACACGAACGCTCACACGTGTATGCATGTACACGCATAGATCTGCGTCTCATCGACAATAAACAGTAAAATGTGTGATAATATATTGGCTGGTATGGCCGTTTGCGTGGTCTTTCCCTGTGCCGCACCCCCCACCTCCCACCACCACAACCAACCCCCTCCCCACCCATCCCTCTGTTGATTGTGTATCTTATCTCTAGCAAACACATTGAAACCCAACAATTACTCTTCTTTTACCCACTGCGTAAAGAAATTTAACAGTCACACAAAATAAAAGCAAACTTATAAGTATTTTGAATCAGGCTGACGTAGTGTAAGTTGCTGCAAAATACCAAATTTGGTTTCAAATGATTTGTTTTTGGTGGTTTGGGGTGCTTTTATCGGGCAGTTTGGGGTGGTTTGGGGTTGTTTGGGGTAATTCGATGGACCGCATACTAAATATATCTAGGCGGCATGTCGTTTTCAAAGATTATGTTTCATTATTCAATCATCAAACTATCCAGATATTTTGAATTATACATAAGAAGGTATAATATAGAAACGTAAGTAATTAATTTAATGAAATACTAAAAGAAATTGTGTTAAATAGGCAGTATCTATATAGCATTCATTGGTTCGGTTCGCTGACGGCGGTAAAAGCCGGTACCGCAGCAATCGGAAATTTCCGTAAGCTCCGTCCGGTATAATCCGGTGGTTTGGTTCGGTTCGGTTCGGTTACCATTTTTACCCCCAACCATCAGGATGCAAGGATGAGGACTCGACAGCCAAAATGTGTTGAGACACCTGGAGATCCCTGGGGCGTCAGCAACACCACTGGAGCACTGGAGCAAAAGAAGACCACCAGTTGAACCCCGGTGGGCCAAGAAACAGACAAACATCCGGCCCCAACCAACTTAGAATTTAGAAAAAGCTAAAAGTTGTCAATTTAGCCGACAGTTAAAGGCGTGCTAATTTGATTAAAGGATTAGACTGATTGGTTTATACGATTGTTGATTGCCTTTAATGACATTGTCACACGTAATCCATCAACTAAAATTTTACCCTTTGATTGATATATACCGATATCTTTTTTTACATTTTCGGTTTAAGAAAAAACAAATATTAATACCTGCAATGTTATGTTATATAAACACAAATAAATAAACAATATTTGGATGCATTTTTTGTGTTAAAATATGGCGGCGTTGATATGTGTGATCTTAGCATAATTTCCCAAACACTGCTTAAACAAAACTTAAAATCGTTTATACTTAAATATCCATGTTCAATGTTATGCTATTTTATGCTCCTTTGCTAATCCCAAGCTCATATGTCTAAACAGTGACCTATATATATAATAGGTCACTGGTCTAAAAGATAATTTGGCTATTTTGGTATTTTCAAAAAACCTTGGTCATTTTGGTATTTTCTTGGTTATTTCGCTGAATCACCGTATTTTCATAGTCATTATATATCAACTGTTTTCCACATTATGATAGCGGAGATATATATATTTTTTGTTATAAATTATAATGTCATATATATATATAACAAATAAATTTAAATAAAAGTGAAAATGGAATGGAATTGAAACATATTACTCTAATTAATACAACTCGTCTTTAGTTGGTTAAAATATCGGACATCGAATAGCTTGTACGGGTTTTCAAATTGTATACATTTAACGTTTTTTTATATTCCCTCACGCCCATCATCATTTTGAACAAAAAATATATATTTCATATTAAACAATCAAAAAGTATATATTATGTACATGTGGGATAGGGTAAATAAATAAAATATTATGCATTTAAATGATACGAAATGCAAGTTTAAGGAAACCTGGGGACTTTTAAAAAAGGAAACATTATACCAGCTCAATCCAAAAAAAATGTTCTAATATAGTACAAGTCTAACGCCATGAATTAATTTAGGGTAATAATCATTGAATTAGTATATTCTTAGTAAATTTTATGATAATTATGGTTATTTTGGTATTTTCTAAGGTTATTTCGGTAAATCGTCGGTTATTCCGGTATTTCGGTAGTTATTTCGGTATTTCGGTTATTCCGGTTATTTTGGTAAGTCGTCGTACCGGTTTCCATCCTTGCCCCAAGCAATACTCTGCTCTCTTAAATAAACATTGTCTTAAAACTTGTTGTTTTAACAATTTAGACATTGTCTTGCAAATTGGGTTTCACAGGTGACTGGCCAGGTGCACAGGCGAATTTACCTGTAATTTTATGCTGTTGAGTTTAAGGACAAAGAATAAATTGGAATCAAGATACTGTTCATTCTTGTGAATTTGTCAATTTTTTTGTCTTAGATCCACGTTTTGGCTGTTTCAGTCTGCTTAATTTGTGAAACATTTTATTCTTTCTGATGATAAACTTACATATGTAATATGCAAATTGACTAAAACATCATAAAGTCATTTAGTTTTGAATATATATATTATTTTAAGTTAACTTGGTTTTGGTTTTAGCATGATTTAAAAGTGAATAAGTTCAATCGACCAGTATTTGCCACTTTGGGAGTATTTTCCAGACCGGTAAATACCGGTAAATTCCAGTGGTAAATACCAGGGTGGAATTTACCGCCCAACCTTGTCAAAGGGTGTGTCATTGATAGGTATATAATAAACCAGTAGAATTACTGATAAAGAGAAAGGGTTCACTATCATGGAAAGCAACTTTGTCACTTATGTTTTTGCATCCCTTGTCAATTTGGGAGAACTCTTAAAAGAAAGAACTGGCACTCTTAGGAGCAAATTCTTTCCATTAAAAGTACCTTGTTTTGGGAGGCTTCTTCCTCTAAGGAAGGAATCAGAAAGTCACCAAAGTTTTTCCCCTTTGTAAAAATGGCAGAAAAAAACATGAAGGTATACCCATACACCTTAAGCTGTTTCAATACACACGGTTATGATAATCATTCAAATCATGGATTAAAGTTTTAGACCCAAAATGGTAATACATGCAAATGGGTACCAAAACAATACCACAAAACACAGAAAAATATTATCTTCTTTCGTTCCAAACTTTGTAAAATACCAGCGACACACCGATAAACATCACATTTTGCAATTCTAAGCTTAGGGTTATACCAGCTTGCCTATTCTAAATGAAGTTTGCATTGCAGAATACCATTTCTGTCAAGATAACCAATGTTTGATCTATTTACCGAGTTGCCTTATAGTGTATTTCCCATTACACATCTAATACCTTTAAGTGTATAAGTGTACCTTCAAGGGAGATCATGCTGAGATGGACATATTTGCCTCCCCTTTCATGGAGGGTGGGGCAATGACTACTCTTACAGTAAAGAATTTTCTGTCAAAGAGAGCAAGTTCTTTCCTGCAAGAGTAGCCTTAAATGAAGATCAGGTTCATGTATAAGTATGCTTCAAGTAAGCTCCCTTGTATGTCCAACAAACTATGGTGGTGTACCCATACACCTTAATTTTTCACAGCTGTAGATGAGCAGAAAGGTTCTTACATGCAATGTAGACCCAGGACAGATTACTCTTGAGGAGCAGTCTGATTACAGAGAAATCCATTCCAAACCAACACTGAGTGCTATTATTCTTTTGTATTAACACTGCAACCCCAAAGGATAAATAGACTAGGCAAAATAATCCTTTATTTGGCTGGTAAAATGTATAAGCCACAACAACTATCATGTCTCCTTTGATGAGCTAGGTCTTGAGTCCATTTCAATAGCACCATCTTCTTCCTGTATATTTGGCATGGGCGTGGCACCTCCTGAAGATGGTGTGGCCTGGGTGGAGTCATGTCTCTGCCATAGAGCTCTTGCCCTTATATCTTCCATACTTTCATAAGTCATGCCCCTAGCCCTTCTTGTCCGCAGGTCATGCATATACAAAGCACTAAAACTCATTTCATTATTCAGAAGTTCTAATTGTCCCTCGTCATATGTTCTAGTACTAACTGAGGTGGGTTGGCTCTGTAATGAGGTTCCATGAATGGATAATGAATGTGGTGGGAGTATACTGGTGGGAGGACCTAACAAAGTGGGCGGTCCTCCCTGGCCACTCCCACCAGAACTGTACATGCTGGACATGAGTCTTTGGCCTGACCCTGTCATAGGTCCTTCACACTGAGAAAGGGCTCCTCGCAACTTAGGATTGGCTCCTGAAACATAATGTAAGCTGATAAACAATTGACATCTTTAGAATGTCGTAATAATGAAGTCTCAGATCACAGTCTGCTCAGCTCTTTCTTTCTTTCTATCGATACTGTCCTCGGTCAAGTTTGACCATGATGACAGGTTTTTGGTGTGGCGCATAAGTTGTCACAAAAAAAAAAAAAAAATAATAAAATAAAATAAATAAATAAATGAATTTGTGACATAGCCACCAGCAGATTAAAACTATTTACAAGAAGTCCTCAGAGGCAGGCATTCCATGCCTAACCCCTGCTCTACCCTAGGATATTAAATTTTGGCCTTAAACCCATCAACTGTCTCCGAAGAGACAGCTTCGGTGGTAAGGCCATTCCAAGTTGCAATTGTCCTGGGGAAAAAAGAATTCTTAAAACCGTCCGTGTAAGCGTTTGGACGGTGGTACTGGAATGGGTGGGACCTAGTTCTCCTGCTCCCTTCACCGACCTCAGATAGGTACTTATTCTTATCTACAATGGCGATTATTATGAATTTTGTAGAATAGAGACAGAGAAGCCTGCTGTCGTCTTTCCTGCAGGTCTGGCCATTGGAGTTCTTCTAACATTTCTCCCACATGGCTTTGATTGCGCCAGCGCCTACAGGTCCAACGGGCAGCAGTCCTCTGTACTTTTTCTATTCTGTTAATATCAACTTGGTGATGGGGCATCCAAACTGGTGCTGCATATTCTAATTTGGGCCGGACCAGAGTTTTATATGCAGCAGCCTTGATTTCCTTCGATGCAAAAGTCAAGTTTCTACGAAGGAAACCCAAAGTCTTAGTAGCCTTACTGGTAATTTCATTAATGTGCTGACCCCACTCGAGGTCATCCGTAATTTCAACTCCTAAATATTTGGCTGACGATACATTCTCTAGGACTTGGTTATGTAATGTATAACCATGGATTATTTGCTTTGGAGGGGGATGCCTAGTCACCCTCATAGAGTGACATTTGGCAACATTAAATTTCATGAGCCATGCCTCTTCCCAAAGTGCCAATTTATCTAAATCATCTTGGAGTATCTGTTGGTCTTCGGACCGTCTAATATTTCTATAGAGTACACAGTCATCAGCTAAAAGGCGGACTGTGGAGCTTATGTTGTCTGGCAGGTCATTAATAAAGACTAAGAACAGGATGGGCCCTAAAACAGAACCCTGGGGGACGCCAGACAACACGGGGAGAGGGTCTGAACAGACACCATCCAGAACAACTTTTTGTGTCCTTCCAGATAGCCAGGCAGAGATCCACCGGAGGATATCATTTCGGATACCATAATACTCCAGTTTATAAATCAATCGTCTATGGGGGACCTTATCAAAAGCCTTGGCAAAGTCCATAATAATGAGGTCTGTTTGTTTGTGACCTTTATTATTGGCTCTGTCTAGGTTTGCCTGCAAATCATGAATGAACTGGACCAGTTGAGTCTCGCATGACCTACCACTTCTGAAGCCATGCTGAGACTCAAGCTCAGTGGCTTCCTGACTCACATTAATGCTCTTGGTATACATTTAAATCTAAACTGAGTTGCGACATGACCAAAACAGTGCCATGTGCACCCAGCAAACACTCAGATCAGCCTGGGCATCTGCCCAGTCCTGTCATCTGCCAAGGCTGATCTGTGTCTCGCTGGGTGCACATGCCAAATTGTTGATTTTATAATGTTGTGGCTCAATTAAATTAAGTTTAGACAGATCCTTCTGCACAGATGCACAGGATGACATGCAGTCTGGATGTTTGTATACTCTAGAGTGACAGTCACTGGTTGCAGATTCAACAGTTTTGAATATATTCGAACATGTGAGTTATCCGTTCTAATGCTACCACCAACCCAATACACATTTTTTGTTTTCGTAATCCTACTTTGGAACTGAGCTTGGGACTATCCAATTATCAGAAAAGAGCTGATTTCTACAGTTTTTACCACAACACTGGCACAACAGAGCACTGCAAGTGGGACAACAGATGCCCATTGCTACCCTCTGGCAGATCTGTAGCCCAGACAAACAGCCACAAACAGGCACTAATGTGTGCACAAGAATAGTCTGTAAGATCTGATCAGTAATAACCAGGGGCCGTATTTTTAAAACTACTTAAGTGGTTGCTATGCTGTTGCTAAGGCTTAATTTCTTTGAAGGAGATTCCCTACAACTATGAAATTTGCTCTGGAAGAACAGTCTTTCAAAGACTGTTCCTCCAGAGCAAATTTCGTTGTTGTAGGAAATCTCCAACATAGAAATTTAGCCTTAGCAACAGCATAGCAACGACTTAAGTGGTTTTATAAATACGACCCCTGGCAGAGAGTTTCTCTTCTCTCAGGATCCAATCTATGAGAGTTTACCATCACATTAGGCAAATCATATACCACAGCAGTAGCTGATAGCACCATGGCAGAAATTATAAGCTCCAGATAACTGAAGATAATAATTACTTCAAACCTGTACACAGAAGCTCTTTTACAGCAGAATTCATTGTGGGGATGTCATTATTGTTTTACAGCTCTTGAGATTTGATTGGTACTTGCAAGTCATGTGACTGGTCCATACCAAAAGTGGCAATCAAACAAAAGTCAAGGCATTCAAGGCATACCCCTGGCTTATGACGTTAAGTTGGGAAACAACACAGTCATGGTAATATCTGTGCAATATTTAGCCTGATCAAATTGGGCAGATGCACAAGTTAGTCCCGACCTTTGTTCTGTACAAAAGCCGGCATGTGGACTATCAAATTTTCAAATAATCATCTGGTTTTGTCTTACCTGATGCAAAAGGGGCCATAGACATATTTACAGATGGTGACATCATGGCACTTTGACCGGTGACACTGGACACCAGACTAGCATACTGAAACAAGAATGAAAAAACTTTAAGGTGCAAGAAGATATCTCCATGCTTTCCCACCATTTTCACAAAGGGAAACAACTTTTGTGACTTCAGATAAAATTTTGCTTTAATTAGGTGAAAAGATCTCTTTCTAAAGGGGTAAACTCTTAAAGGAAAGAATTTGCTCCTCTTCGACCAAATTCTTCTCTTTAAAAGTTGACCCCTATTGAAGGGGGAGGTAAAATTAACAATAGCAGAGTTGCACCCCCCCCCCCACCTCTTGTAGATATAACCATTAACCTTAAATGGAAGGCTGAATATGATAACCTTTGGCTCCTTTACAATGACTTGAAAACAATGAAACCTCACTTAAAATTTTATTTCTCTTTCCGACATAAACTTATATATCCTCTAGTTTGATCCAGTTGTTGCTACTGGCATGCAAATCACAATCATCAAAGCATTTATGGTACATCCTAAGGCAACATTGTCTTGCACATGTTTTTTTCCAAGAGCACAAAATATATATCATTTGAGGTCAAATCTTTGCTAAGCTAAAGGATTCTGATGTTGCCAGTTGATGTTGCCAGTTTTTGTTGTGTGTTTTTTTTCAGTATTTTTTTTTTCATAAAACTGGCGTTAAAACAGAAGCTTTTTGCCTAGTAAAAATCTGACCGCAAAGTGTGACAATGACCAAGTTTGACTTTCACATCATAAAAATACTGTTGCTGTGTTTGACATTAAATCGCATAATCATCAATAACTAAAGAGAACAACTTTTCTGACTTTCTGTTCTCTTCCCTGAAGACAAAGCACTTCCAAAAGTGATTAAAGGAGCAACTTCTTTTGAGCCGCGACACGAGAAAACCAACAATGTGGTTGTCCGCCCAGCGCAGACTCAGATCAACCTGGGCGTTCACCCAGTCTGATCAGACTCTTTGCTAAGCGCTTAAAGGGTAGCTGAGGGACTAAGCTACCTTCATGCGGAAAGCGAAGACTCTGATCAGACTGGGCGGATGCCCAGGCTGATCTGAGTCTGCGCTGGACGCACAACCACATTGTTGGTTTTGTCACGTCGCGGCTCTTTTAGAGTTGGTCTCTAATCTGAGGGAAGGCAAAAATGAAAATGGCCGTGTTGCTTCCTCTGAAAGTGTACCCATTTAAGGTAATTAAATGTGTGCTACTTATATAAATACCCTTAATCATGAAGCCCAAATAGCTAAGTGTGTTAAATGCTAGCCCGCTGTGGTCCTCTTTTCAACCATAAACTGAGTTTTGATTGTACACAGCCTTTCAATATCACTCTCATCATCTTGATATGACTGAAATACTGTTGAAAAGGACGTAAAATCACAAATAACCCATCCATCCAGCCATGAAACATCTTACCCCTAGTCCAATGCCTGTAGCTGCACTGGGCATCATCCCCGGCCCCAGGCTCTGGTAGGGAGCTCCTCCCATAATGTCTGGTTGCATGGTACTCAAACTGACAGCATCTCTATGTACTGAAATAAATTAATAAAGCTGCATCTTGCAATTCTTTCCCTGGGAGAGAGAACATAAGAGTTGCTCAGATGCCAGTCAATAATATAGAAAAATTAAAGTTTAATTACCATGGCATATGTGTTCAAAGCATTGTTAGGGCGCGTTTACACGAGCAAAGTTTCTATGTCACAGAAACTTTAACAAAGAAAGTATGACAAACATTTTGCGTTTACACAGAGCAAATTATTTGTTAAAGAAAATGTGCCATAGAATCTTAGTCACATAAACTTTGGCAATGAAATATTTGCTGCAGTGTTCACACGACCAAATATTATTCGTCAAAGTTACCTGCAGCAATGAAACAAAATCTTTGTCACATTTTCCACCCTTGTAGCAATGTTCTTTGTTACATAATCTTTAGCAAAGTTCCCCGTTTACACAGACAAATTTAATTTATCTAAGTAACTTTACCATATATATTTGTCAAAGAAACATTGTCATATTTTGGCATTTACACGAGCAAATTTTTCAGTGACAAACCTACTTTGTCATAGAAACTTTGGTCGTGTAAACGCGCCCTTAGCTGAAAAGTCTTATTAACTGATGAATTTGTAAAATTTGTATAGTGTCAGATAGACATTTTCAGAAGCTTTAGTAGTATAAAAGGTACTCAATATTTTACAGCATAAAAAAATGTGCATTTGCCAAAAACGTGTTAAAATATTAATTTTGAAAAACTGGGCTCAGACCACAAACCCACATAACGCACGATTAGAAATGAGTTATCAAAATACCGTAAAAATTCTAAAAATGGGGACACCTAAAATAATGACCATAATTGTCCTTAAAATGGAACAGTTTATTAATGCAGTAATGCATCCAAAAATGCAGAAGGAAAGGGCTCCTTGAGGAGCAGTCGGCTCTTGGTCTGCACTGTTTGCTCTGACCTTTCTATTAGAATTTTATGGTAAAACTTTATATAAAATTCTTTATGACACTTTTTGATGTTCTTTTCCTTTATCTGGTTCCTTGCTTTGGATGTGAGAGACCTGACAGAGCTTAAATAATTAAAAAAAACAATAACAGAACTGAATAAACAGGTAACAGTTACCTACAATTCTGGCAAATTCTATACCTTACCTTGTTCTTTGAAGTCATTCAAGAACATACTACAGTTCTCTGGAGGCTTCCATTCTGGATTGGTCAACTGCATAAAGAAGAGAATATAGTCTAAGAGAATATTTCTGTTTAGAGATGTACTGGCAGTCAAGGCTTTTTGGATGAAATCTCTATCATGAAAATATTTACAAGTTCAATTCAATTTTGTCCATTACTTTTGAGTTTTAGTATTTTGTATCGCTGGAATATCATATAACCTGTGTTTGCAACATGTTAATTTCCATTGCTTTATAATTGTGAATGGAGATAAATAACAAAACAAGACCTGTCCGTGTACATGATAGGTCTCCTGACAGCGCCTTGCCCATAACATAAAAAACTTTAACTTAAAACTTTAAAATTTTGGTAACGCCAATGACACCTCCTCAGACGCTGACGCCGAGGGTAGTGCAGTAGCTCTTCCTGTACATTCGTAAAGGCGAGCTAGAAAGGCCTTTTATTGTTAGCATTATTTCACAATTATAAACTATGTAAAAACATGATCCCTGGATACAGTCCTTGTTTGGGCAACTATAGCCCCTTGTCAAGTAATTTCTTAACATTTAATCCTTAAAGTCCCAAAAAGCTTAAATCTTATTGATTCGACACAAATCTCTGATTTGACTGAGTGAGTAAGAGGACTAGGTTTAACGTCCCACCAACATACAAGTCCTACAACTACAAGACTTGAACCTGCTACCCGTAGATAGGTAGTCTTGCTTCTTATCCATTATATTATGGCTGCTCCCTGACTTGATGAAAATGCCTATATTTGTGTTATATCATTGATTCAAAGGCACCTTGGTCGACTGGTTACAGATAATCAGTCAGCCTTAAACTGTATACTTTTCCATAAGATTTTTACGGGCATGAAAACATGATTCTCGTTCTGCATCAAGTCAGCTTTTTTTGTATACTTTTCCATAACTGCTCGAATTTCTGAAGATGATAAATTGCTTTTGACTCACATGGAAATGCATGAGAGACATCTCAATCTTGCCATTTTCTCCCTGCTGATACATACTGGCCTCTGTGTCTTCTTCTCTTGACCACTGAAATATGAGGAACAGAGCTACAGTGGTGCTGAATATTAGTTGCAAAGAGTTTCTACAGTTTTCTAATTTCTTTGCACACAGGTATATTTCGAATTGTCCTTAGAATCCCTTCCTGGGTCTGATGGATTGAACCTCACAACCTCAAATATTCCTGCATTCTATCACTGTTGGTTTCACTGAGGAGCCATGATTCTTGATCATGATCTCTTGCTTCATAAAATAAATCAGTCTCACACTTATCTTCTACTGACTGCACTTTTGATTTGCCATATCACATGGATTTCATTATTTCAGATAAAATATTCAACCTCATTCCCTTTTCCAGTGGCTTTCTTGAAACCTCTAACAATCCTAAAGATACATAGCATGTAAGATTTTCAACATAAAGTAAGCAAATTACAGTTTGAAATATCAACATATCCCCTCTTCCAAATATATCAGATATTAAAATTGACTCAATATACCATCACTACCTAAAGAAAAGATCTTACCGTAGGATTGCCATGTTTTCTAATGTCCATCTGAGCAAATGAACATACATCTCCTACCCCTACAACCTCAACAGTAAAATTATGGAAGAAATCTACAATCTCCTGCGCCTTCTCTCGAAACTTGATACACAAAATAAATGGTGTAATTAGTGGACTAAACAATTCCTCCAGCAGATATACCTGGCAAAAAGATGAAAAACAAGTAGCCCAAAGGGCAACAATTGCTCACCTGAGAGACATTGTAAACCTATAGGGATATTTAAGATGCTCAAGGGCAGCTAACTCCACAGTCAGTGGTCCAATCAGGCTGAAAATTAAACTCATCCAAAACATTATGTATGCCCTCATTTAATATATGCAAGTTTAAAAAGTATCCGATCAAGAGCACAATAGACAGAGCTGTCAAGGGCAGCAACCTATAGGGATATTTAAGATGCTCAAGGGCAGCTAACTCCACAGTCAGTGGTCCAATCAGGCTGAAAATTAAACTCATCCAAAACATTATGTATGCCCTCATTTAATATATGCAAGTTTAAAAAGTATCCGATCAAGAGCACAATAGACAGAGCTGTCAAGGGCAGCTAACTTCGTAGTGGTTGGCCTGATCTGGCAAAAATTTGAACTTGTTTAAGATATTATGCATTTCCTCATTACCTGCAAGTTTGAAAAGGATCGGATCAGTAGAAACCATGAAAAAGTGGCGACATTGATTTTTTGGATGCTCAGGGCAGGTACTCCATAGTCAGTGGTGGGATCTAGCCGAAATGCTAACTAATCCAAGCTTTTATGCATATCCTCATGACCTGCAAGTATGAAGAGGATCCGATGAAAAATGAAAATGTGATGACGTTGTTTTCTCCATTATAAGACTATGGGATTTTTTTCAAACGCTCAAGGGCAGCTAACTCCGTAGTCTGTGCTCGAATCCGGCCAAATTTTGATCTCATCCAAGCTCTTATGTATGTCATCATTACCTGCAAGTATGATAAGGATCTAATCAAAAACCTTGATTGCAGCACCCTAAAAGTCAAACTTGCTCGAGATATTGTCATCCCCTACATTTGTGTGAATTTATTTTAAAATCCGTTGAGAAATGTAGGTGCTAGAGCCATGACAAAGTTTTTCTAAAAATAGCCACAGTGACATTGACCTTGGGCGCAGCACCCTGAAAGTCAAACTTGTTCAAGATATTGTTATGCCCTACATTTGTGTGAAGTTAATTTAAAATCTGTTGACAAATGTAGGCACTAGAGGGATGACAAAGTTTTTCTAAAAATAGCCACAGTGACCTTGAACTTGGGTGCAGCACCCTGAGAGTCAAACTTGCTCGAGATATTGTCATGCCCTACATTTGTGTGAAGTTATTTCAAAATCCGTTGAGAAATGTAGGTGCTAGAGCGATGACAAAGTTTTTCTAAAAAAAGCCACAGTGACCTTGACCTTGGGCGCAGCACCCTGAAAGTCAAACTTGCTTAAGATATTGTCATGCCCTACATTTGTGTGAAGTTATTTCAAAATCCGTTGAGAAATGTAGGCGCTAGAGCGATGACAAAGTTTTTCTAAAAATAGCCACAGTGACCTTGATCTTGGGCGCAGCACCCTGAAAGTCAAACTTGCTCGAGATATTGTCATGCCCTACATTTGTGTGAAGTTATTTCAAAATCCGTTGAGAAATGTAGGCCTTAGAGCGATGACAAAGTTTTTTCTAAAAATAGCCACAGTGACCTTGACCTTGGGCGCAGCACCCTGAAAGTCGAACTTGCTCGAGATATTGTCATGCCCTACATTTGTGTGAAGTTATTTCAAAATCCATTGAGAAATGTAGGCGCTAGAGCGATGACAAAGATTTTCTAAAAATAGCCAGTGACCTTGACCTTGGGCACAGCACCCTGAAAGTCAAACTTGCTCAAGATATTGTCATGCCCTACATTTGTGTGAAGTTATTTTAAAATCCATTGTGAAATGTAGGTGCTAGAGCGCTGACAAAGTTTTTCTAAAATTAGCCACAGTGACCTTGACCTTGGGCGCAGCATCCTGAAAGTCGAACTTGCTCGATATATTGTCACGCCCTACATTTGTGTGAAGTTATTTTAAAATCCGTTGAGAAATGTAGGCAATAGAGCGATGACAAAGTTTTTCTAAAAATATGTGATGACGTTGTTTTCTCCATTATAACACTATGGGATTTTTTTCAAACGCTCAAGGGCAGCTAACTCCGTAGTCTGTGCTCGAATCCGGCCAAATTTCGAACTCATCCAAGCTCTTATGTATGTCATCATTACCTGCAAGTATGATAAGGATCTAAGCAAAAACAGTTGAGAAAAGGTGATGACGCCATTTTCCCCATTATAACCCTATGGGATTTTTTTCAAACGCTCAAGGGCAGCTAACTCCATAGTCTGTGCTCGAATCTGACCAAATTTCGAACTCATCCAAGCTCTTGTGTATGTCATCATTACCTGCAAGTATGATAAGGATCTAATCAAAAACAGTCGAGAAAACGTGATGACGCCGTTTTCCCCATTATAACCCTATGGGGGCTATCTGTTGCCATGGAAACCAGAGTTCTGAGCTGATCGGCACCAAAACCTAATGCAGCCTTTCCCCCACCCAAATGATGCTTCAGATAAAATTTGATTGCGATCGGCCCACTGGTCTCTGAGATATTTAGGTTTGAAAGTGTTGACGCACGCACCCACCCACGCACCCACGGACGGACGGACGACGGCTCGACTCCCATCCTATAAGCTCACCTCTGAGCCTTCGGCTCAGGTGAGCTAAAAAGGTCAAACTCAAATTGCTGCAAATTGGTAAATATACACCTTTCCTATAAATCAATAAAGTCGCACACGAGTTATCTACCCAAGTAGACTGTAACGTCATCTATAGGAACATCCCATATAATTCAGTACAACTGCAACCACACATAACATGCATAAAGCAGACGTTTTGTAAATGTGAACTGCAAAAAATACATTGAAAGACCAAATTAAAGTTTAATTGCCCTATTGTCATGTGACATTTTTTATTTATATATTTTTTCTTCATTTTAATATCATATTGAGAATCCCGACAAGTCGCTCATGATTTTCATGACCCCTTTCATCTATGCCCATCAATACATTCACGTTTGTTCAATATGAAAGGGCTACATTTCGTATGAATAAGTTTCGTAAATCTGAAAAGTTCTTTCCATTTTTCCGACAGGTAAAACATCAGCATTCAGGTAGTAACTACGCATTATTACCAGGCAGATTATAGCGCTGATATTTACGGTTTCTTGTGCGATACACCGATCTAAAAACATCAGCATCCAGACAGTTTTCTGTAAGTTTGAACCTGAAGTTGAATTTATACTATTTTTTTTTCCATCTCTTATCTTCGGTTTTATTTATTTCATGGTAGGGTGTTCTTAAAGCTGACACTTGCCTATGTAATACACAATCATAGGTGTTTGTTTATTGCGGCAATGCATGTGATTCGATGATTACACAAACAAATTCCATGTCAGCACACTTTGTTGTCATTTTTAGCCTGTGTCTGCCAGTGGTGTCTGCTTTATAATTAGCTATTCGTTTGTTTTGTATCTTTTGTAATAACGGTCGGAACATCTTCCGCGATTTTCTTTCTTTTCCTTATGGAAGCTGTACTGGTGATACATGCTCTTGATTACGGTAATTTTGGCCCGAAATTTTAGTCCGAAATCATATAATTTTATCTCAAATTCCCATATGCTATAAATTATAAAGCTTATTTTCCGACAAAGAATGAGTTAAATATAGTTGGAACAAAATAGTTGTCTTAGTCTTAACCGTTGAATGTTAGTTTTGAATATACAGAACACCGGCATTTATTTCACAGTACTTATCCGAACACACTGTATCATCTCTTCCGGTTTTCATAGTGTTGAATCGAGACTACAAAATTCCCTCATAACCAGTAGTCGGAAATCATTATGTTTTGAGATTTTATCCGGAATCTGCTGCGTCATTTATAGTTATTCAGCTTCGAAAATGTAAGGAGGTAAGTTTAATATAATTTGCTCTTCGGTCTTTTACTATATTGTCCTGTAGAATGAAAACATCACGGCCGTCACAGAAATTTTATTCCAAACAGCTAATTTAACACGAGTTTGTGTCGTGCAAAACCTAGCTATCAGCCTGCTATCAAAACAAACCACCTGAAGATTGATAACGCCTTCCGTTTATTTTAAAGATTTTTATAAAACATGTAAGAAAAGGCTCAGAATGGTTTTAGAATCATGCCAAGGGTGATTTGAATACTGTACCATTTACTATCCACCCATACACGACATTGTACAGGGAGACCGAAGAGCAAATTATATTAAACTTACCTCTTTACATTTTTGAAGCTGAATAACTATAAATGACGCAGCAGATTCCGGATAAAATCTCAAAACATAATGATTTCCAACTACTGGTTATAAGCGAATTTTGTACTCTCGATTCAACGCTATGAAAACCTGAAGAGATGGTACAGTGCGTTCGGATACTGTGTATTTGGTTACACAATGAAAAACAATAGCCTATCCTATATATGACGTCATACGCTTTGCAAGGGACAAAACTCGAACAGACTCTGAACTATAGGAAAGGTGTATAGTCAACCCTCTTTACAACATCATACATAAATGTTTTAAGTTTCCTGGAATTCTATTCATTGGTTATTTAGTTATGACTCAATTTGTCTAATTTTAAAAGTGATTCAAGGGCATTAACTCATGCATTACTGAAACAAGTCCAACAAGGCATCGCAGGCGATACAAATCCCCTCGCACAAGACTACTTGGTGTGGGCAAACACTGAACTGGGGAATTTCATGACATATAGAGTTAGTGAATGAAAAAACAATGAAGTTATTTTAAAATCCATGGAGAAATGTAGGCGCTAGAGCGATGACAAAGTTTTTCTAAAAATAGCTACAGTGACCTTGAACTTGGGCGCAGCACCCTGTAAGTCGAACTTGCTTGAGATATTGTCATGCCCGGCCTACATTTGTAAGAAGTTATTTCAAAATCCATTGAGAAATACAGGTGCAAGAGCGCTGACAAAGTTTTTCTAAAAATAGCCATAGTGACCTTGACCTTGGGCTCAGCACCCTGAAAGTCGAACTTGCTCGAGATATTGTCATGCCCTACATTTGTGTAAAGTTATTTTAAAATCTGTTGAGAAATGTAGGCGCTAGAGGGCTGACAAAGTTTTTCTAAAAATATCCACAGTGATCTTGACCTTGGGCACAGCACCCTGAAAGTTGTACATGCTCAAGATATTGTCATGAACTACACTTGTGTGTAGTTATTTCAAAATCTGTTTAGAAATGTAGGGGCTAGAGCCATGAAAGTCGAACTTGCTCGAGATATTGTCATGCCCTACATTTGTGTGAAGTAATTTCAAAATCCATTGAGAAATGTAGGCGCTAGAGCGATGACAAAGTTTTTCTAAAAATAGCCACAGTGATAGACCTTGGGCGCATTACCCTGAAAGTCGAACGTGCTTGAGATAGTGTCATGCCCTACATTTGTGTGAAGTTATTTCAAAATCCATGGAGAAATGTAGGCGCTAGAGCGCTGACAAAGTTTTTCTAAAAATAGCCACAGTGACCTTGACCTTCAGCGCAGCACCCTGAAAGTCGAACTGATCGAGATATTGTCATGCCTTACATTTGTGTGAAGTAATTTCAAAATCCCTTGAGAAATGTAGGCGCTAGAGCGATGACAAAAGGTGAACATACGTACGTACGTACGTACCAAACCTATATCCCCTCGCCACTTCGTGGTGCTAGGGGATAATAAAACTTGACATGTACCATTCTGTTATGGCAATACATATTAAGTATAAATTTCATGGAATTCCATTCATTGATTATTTAGTTATGGCTGAATTTGTCAATTTTAAATTGATTCAAGGGCATTAACTCATGCACTACTGATGCCATTCAGACAAAACTTTATATGCACAACTGTCATACATGTATGGAGATACACATTCATTTTAAGTTTCATGAAGTTCAAATAATTGGTTACTTAGCTATGGCTCATTTTATTGGTTTTAAATCAATTCAAATGTGATAACTCATGCGCTACTGGAGCCAGTCTGATCAAACTTCACTTGCATCATCGCATATATATTTGTTTTATGTAAGTGATATATATTTGTTTAAAGTTTTATGAAATTCTGCTCAGTGGTTACTTATATGGACAAATCTATATCCCTCCGACTTCGGCGGGGAATAATAACCTCATAGGAAATGATTATGTCATCATGAAGTTAAAGAACCGTATTAAAAACCACGGTTCAAAACATTTGTGCAATCTAATCAGAGTCTATCCTTTTCCATTTTTTAGATACTAAGGGTTCACAGACTGTGTTTGTGTAAAGGGAAATTCTTATCAGAATGTATGGATGTGCAGGCCGATCAGAGTCTTTCTGGTACGCACATGCCTTAAAGTACTTTTTCTTGTGACACCAGTCATATATACATTTGCACCACTGCATTTATGTATACTTACAGCTTTAAATTGGAAGAGTAAAGCAAATTCTTCTCTAACTTTGTGAGTATGGGCATTGCCAGTCCAGTGTTCTGGCATATAGTGGATTTGGGCTAAAACTGCTCTCATTAGTGCCTCTGGACAGTACACAGCATGCTGTTAAATTGAAACTCAGAATCAGGAAAAACATCAAAAAGTCATGGATAGCATTGTGTACATGTTAGTCTTTCATTACATTGATTATAGTCAAAAATCAATATCTAAAAGTTGAAACTCAGCTCAAACTCCTGATATTTCAAAGTAAATTTTCTGGTCCCAGAAAACTTACAGTGACATACTCGTAGTATGAGATGACAGGTTGAAATGTAAAGAAATATAGGGACTATATTCTATGATATAAAAGGGTACTTTGAGATATAATCATTTGTAAAGAAATATAGAGAATATGTCCAAACAATATTCTTTGATATAAGAGGGTACTCTGAGATATCATTGTTTGAGATAATGAGAGACACTGTATTTAGGCATACATGAAGATGTCAGCTGTCAGTATGATTTCACAGAAAAATATTGCTACTTTTTGTTTAACCCTTAAAGCATCAAAAATGAAAATACATGTAGTTTGTATGCAAACAGTGTAGATCTTGATAATCAAACAGTGTAGGTCCTGATGAGGCTGCTCTTATGAGTTCCCTCATCTAAATCTGCACTGTCTGCCCTCTAGTCTTTGAATTCCCATAATGATATATAGCTTAGATGAAACATTTTTTTTCTTAAATTTGCATGAATAAATCCTGCTGGCTGCTTTTCTAAGCTTAAAGGATTAAAAGCAGATTGAGAGTTAGTTATGATGTAAAATCTCTGATTTAAAGTAACTGGTTGGGTTAGCTAATACTATACTTTATTATAACCCTGAAAAACCTCTTGTCTGCATGAAAATTAATTCACACCCTGACATATAAGGCTATATATTTTGATAGTAATGTCATTGTGGAATATGGTAAAATGAGCTGCGACACGACGTGACGAGAAACCCAACAAAGTGGTTGTGCACTCAGCACAGACTCGGATCAGCCTGGGCATGCAGCCAGTCTGATCAGAGTCTTTGCTGTCTGCTTTGAAGTAGCTTAGACCCTTAACTGCTCTTTAAGTGCTTAGTGAAGAGTCTGATCAGACTGGGCATATACCCGGCTACTCTGAGTCTGCACTGGGCGCACAACCACTTTGATGGGTTTCCAGCGTTGTGGTTCATATATATTTTAATTATTACATAACCTCCAAATAATTTATCAATTTCCTATGTACCAATAAACTTTCTGTTGATCATTCAATAGAATATCAAATAATCTTAGTGAAACAGAAAATTATAAATCTGCACAAGAAACAAGAAATTAAGTAATTATATTACCTCATCCGGTATTAAGACTTTACAGGCAGTTATTATTACTCCTGAAATGAAAAGATAGGAACTGTCAGAACATAGAGTAATGGAGCACATCTTTTGAGGCTTGCCATTAATGACCAAAAACATGATTGCTTAATATGAACACACACAAGGATTCTATATATGCAAATCCTTTACTAAATAAATACAAGCTTGAAATATCATTATATCTCTTTTTAATGCTGTTTTTTATTATTATTTTTTTTTTTTTTTTTTTTTTTTTTTTGACATAGATCTATCATGTATTCAAAACAGGATTGGTCAAACTTTATATACTTATTTCACTTGAATTATACAGAAAGCTCAACAAACTTATAAGTTCAAAGGTAAGGATGTTGACATTCTGTAGTCTTATGTGGTGGGAGAAACCAGAGAATCCTGAGAAAGCTGCCAACTTTGTATGGGCAATTATTGTCCTGCCACATCAAAGATGGGGTACTGAAACTGCGCTACAACAGTGACAAGCATGTGAGATATCCCTGCTCTGTCCTTGCCTGATCATCATTTCTAAGATTTCCAAAGAATACCTTTGCCTACAGCATGCTTCTCTCCCCCTGCAGGGAGCCCAGTACTTCAGTAGGTTAAGCTCTGGCCTACTGCTCTAGTGGTCCAGGGTTTGATACCTGCTTGAGCCAAAATTCTTTTCAATCATAAAAGTTACTTCATTGGCTAGTTACTTTGTTTACCATGCGCTATGAAAAATTTTCTACTAAATTACAAAGCAAGTTAATCACAGGTTATCTGCTTAGCTGATAACCAAAAACGAAAGCTACCAACTTTGGAGGGCAACTAACACCGGGCATAATAGTATGCAAATGGCGACTTATTTTTATCAATGGTTGTTATCTGCCTGATGATTTCTAGCAAAATACCAAGATTGTACAAGATTGTACATTTTCTTATCACAATATTTCTCTAAAGCCTTTAGAACATTAGCTACAGTAAACACATGTTCTACATTTAAAACATTTTGGCTGTATACATACCTGCTACAGTAGCTACAGTAAACACATGTTCCACATTTAAAACAGTTTGGTGGTATACATTACCTGCTACAGTAGCTACAGTAAACACAAGTTCCACATTTAAAACATTTTGACTGTAAAGGTACCTGCTACAGTAGCTGTAGTGAACACATTTCCACATGTAAAACATTTTGACTATATACATTACCTGCTACAGTAGCTACAGTAAACACATGTACCACATTTAAAACATTTTGGCTATATACATTACCTGCTACAGTAGCTACAGTAAACACATGTTCCACATTTAAAAACATTTTGACTGTATACATTACCTGCTACAGTAGCTACAGTAAACACATGTTCCACCTTTAAAACATTTTGACTGTATACATACCTGCTACAGAAAACACATGTTCTACATTTAAAACAGTTTGGTGGTATACATTACCTGCTACAGTAGCTACAGTATACACATGTTCCACATTTAAAACATTTTGACTGTAAAGGAGTACCTGCTACAGTAGCTATAGTAAACACATTTCCACATATAAAACATTTTGACTATATACATTACCTGCAACAGTAGCTACAGTAAACACATGTTCCACATTTAAAACATTTTGGCTGTATACATTACCTGCTACTGTAGCTACGGTAAACCCATGTTCCACATTTAAAACATTTTGACTGTATACCTACCTGCTACAGTAGCTACAGTAAACACATGTTTCACATTTAAAACAGTTTGGCTGTATACATTACCAGCTACAGTAGCTACAGTAAACACATGTTCCACATTTAAAACATTTTGACTGTACACATACCTGCTACAGTAGCTACAGTAAACATATGTTCCACATTTAAAACAGTTTTGCTGTATACATTACCTGCTACAGTAGCTACAGTAAACACATGTTCCACATTTAAAACATTTTGACTGTACACATACCTGCTACAGTAGCTACAGTAAACACATGTTCCACATTTAATACATCTTCATCTATCACAGTCAACACAACCAATACTGCTGACTCTATACATACCTGCTACAGTAGCTACAGTAAACACATGTTCCACATTTAATACATCTTCATCTATCACAGTCAACACAACCAATACTGCCAGGATTGACCCAGCAAAGAACGCTACATTTCTGAAAATACAAAATACCATCTATTACATTAACTACTGTAAAAAAATCTAAGTATTGGGACAAACAGGTCTGTGCAAACAGTGCCAACCCAGATCAGATTGCTGATCAGGGTCTACACTGTTTACCATTCCAACTGCATCTTTCGGGCACATTTCTGTATTGTAAAACCAGGCTTTTCCAGGTTTAGGGTTTAGGAGAATAACAGTAATTATATTGCGTATTCCAATGTTTAGAATTTTGACAGTATTGGGTCATGTTATCCAATTACTGCAATTAATCATACTAAATTGTTGGAGACCTTAAACAAGTACAGTAATTATATCTTTGACAGAAATCTAGCAATATGATTGGATAAGGATGGTTAGGTGACTTTCTAAATCTCCATGGAAGGACAAGAATTCCGCTGAAGCCCACCTGCACTTCCACAGTAGCAGAGGTCATGGTCCATTGATTGATTGATTGATTTGTTGCTTTACGTCCACGGTAAACAGCTATGGTCATGTCGAGACGTTCAGTTAACCTAACCACAGTTCCTGGGCAGGCTTAGACCTCCTAAGCAGTTAACCAGTACTAAGTGCACATACTTTCTAACATAAAAGATACATCCTAACTTCATCGTTTTGCTGTTGAAGTCTTCATCTTTGTACGGACTGAGACTAACGCGAAGAGTAAATAACAATCATCAGGATACCATCAGAATGGTCCTTTTCAACAGTATTTCAGTCATATCAGGATGATAGGAGGGTGATAATGAAAAGCTATTTGCAACAGAACCCTGTTTACAATTGAATGGATTTCTGCCTCCAGCGGGAACCTGGTACTGCTAGAAGTAAAATGGGGATCAACTTTTAAACAAAAGAATTTGCTCCTTGAGGAGCAAGTTCTTTTTTTTAACAAGAGCTGTCGCCTGACAGCATAGCTCGCCTGAATAGGTGCTTGCCCATCACACAGTTGCTATGGTGGTGTGGACTACTAAGCATAAAACTTCAGACAAGCATGTCCATACTGACAACACTTTTATAAACAAAAGATATCTCAGAAATAAGTCTTAAAATAAAATGAAAATAAAAAAATCCATATGAAATGTCAAAGTCCATGAGCTTGAGGTCAAAGAACTAAGGGGTGGGGGTGGGGGTGGGGGGCTGCAGGGGCTACGATGTATGAAAACCTTGAACCATTATCTAACATCAGTCCAAGAAATAGTATCAACTGAATCCATCGTGGCACTGTGAAATTATGTCTTCATAAATATAAAACTTTACCAAATCTTTAAGACAAAATTCAAAGTTGATGACCTTGACTTCAAGGTCATCCAGTGGGGTAAGTATATGGTGTTTTGTAAAAACTCAAAACAGTGTCTAACATCAGTTCAAGTGTAAATTAAATCTCTGCCAAGCATTATGAATCAGTACGCAATTAGAAAACTTTAATAAAGACCAAACTTCCTAAGTCCCTGACCTTGACATCAAGGCCATTGAGCGGGGATCGGGGAAGTACTATGTAAAACTTTGGACTAATATCTAACTACAGTGCAAATATAAAAAGAATTCATCTGTGAATTCAGGAGATATGTGTCTTTAAAAAGCTTTAACCAAAACATCCAATCAATAAAAAGACAATTTTCTAAGTTCATGACCTTGACATCAAGGTCAGTGAGGGGGTGGGGGCAGTACCTTGGAAAACTTTGGACCAATATCTAACTACAGTGCAAGTATCAAAGAAATCTATCCATGGGTTAGGGAGATATTGGGCTTTATAAAACTTTAACCAAAACATCCAGTCCAAAAAAACTCCCAATTTTCTAAGTCCATGACCTTGACATCAAGGTCACGGAATGGGGTGGGGGTGGTACCCTGTTAAACTTTGGACCAATATCTAACTACAGAGTAAGTATCAAAAGAATCCATCCATGGGTTAAGGAGATACAGGTCTTTAAAAAACTTTAACCAAAACATCCAATCCGGACGCCGACGCTGACGCGGACGCGGACACGGACACGGACGCAGACGCGGACGCGGACGCCGACCCCAAGGTGACAACAATAGCTCTTCCTGAACTTTCATTCAGGCGAGCTAAAAAGTAGACCCCATTCTGAAAGGTTTTTTGTCCAGGAAAAGCAAATGAGGTCATAAAAATTGTTTCTCTTTGTAAAAACGAGCAGAAAAATTATGGAAGTGTGCCGATTCACCATAAGTGCACAAAGTCACAGATAGCCTGATGATTATATAACTACCAATTAAAATATAGTTTATCAAAAGAGAAAGTTGTGAGTTCCTTTGGGTGTGTTGGAAGAACTTACTTTGCGATAATTGTCAGTAGTGGTGAGGTAAAAATATTTAGGTACATACTGGCCGAACTATAGCCTCGGTTCAACCTGAAAAGAAATAAGCCAAAGTCAATCAACCATCTAATATTCCAAACTGACAAGTGCAGACAGTATAGACTCCAATCACCCTTCACACCTATTCCGTGCTATCAGAGACTTTCCAGTTTGCATCAACCACCTTTCGAGTCTGAAGAATCTGGGTCCGAGGTTATAAAACTTGAGAATAATCTCAGACTCAAAATAAAGCACACTGATTGGCTGCATCCGAACATGTGCTCGGAAGCAGCCAATCAGTGTGCTTTATTTTGAGTTTGAGAATGTACTGAAGTTTTATAACCTCAGTGCCTGATCTGTTTTGCAACAGCCAAGATTCTCATCAAACAGCATGAAGAGCTTGTCCTTACGGAGACATTATTCATACTCTAGGATCATGTTGTTCGAAACTAACAATATTGTTTGTTTAAGAGAGTTACAGTTTGCTTATGTTTCGTAATGTAGTATACTTTTTTAATTGTTGTTTGCAAGAGGGCCTCAAGGAAGATTGGCTATGCCAATTGAGCTACCCTCTTAAAATAAAGCCATTACTTACTTACTTACTTACATTTTCAAATACACTAAACATAGAAACGCTGCCTTTTTTCAGCTGAAAAAATATAGTAAGTAAGTAAGTAAGTAAGTAAAGACTTTATTTAAAGAGGGTAACAACATTTAGCACATACAAAAATACATGTAATAGCTAATCTTCCATGAGGCCCTCATTATATACATATATAAACATAAACATAATTACAAACAAATGCATATAGACGAAACAAAATACAAGTATATATACAGAATATTGCTGTCTCATTATACAAACTGATGTCTATATGAAGTTATCAACATCATTGACATCATGATTGGACCAGCAGCTGCAAGGGATGCCACACACAATCACTCGATATCAGTGCATATATAGCAAGCAGAACTAGAAAAATATCTCAACAGAATTAAAATAGTCTATTAATTCTCAAATAATTATGCATTCCAGTCTTGTACAAATGATATGCTGAGCTTTTGAACGTAATAGCTTCTCACATTCCTTCAAGAAAAACTATTAATGCAATTGATTTTAACTGTACTAGCCACTCAACGAATCCTTGACCAATGGCTTTGTTAAGCTAACAATTTGTCCAGAAAAGCAGACAAACTCAAAGAAGTTTTTTTTGCAAGAAATCCAGTATTTTCATTGTTTAACAAGAAAACAGTAACTATTGCTTTTATAACAGTAACAGTTGCTATTTTTCAGTATAGATACTTTTAATAGTATTTTTCTAATTTCAAGGACTTAAGAAAATGCAGTCCTGCAATAGGCATAACAAATCTCTTTATTTTGTTACAGACATATGTAAAGCATGCTTTTCTCAATAGCAATCTCATATTTTATAGGTAGATGAGTGACATAAAATAACAACAAAACTGTTATTAAATTTTAATTCATAGGTCTCTTCTTTTATATGCCTTCAAATGATTTCTTTAAACTGAAATCCACTTCTCTGTGTGGTTTTCATGCTAAGCTTAATGACAGACAGAATACAAAATCTGGGGCCGTATTCATAAAGCCACTTAAGTCGTTGCTATGCGGTTGCTAAGGCTAAATATCTATAAAGGAGATTCCCTACAACTATGAAATTTGGTCTGGAGGAACAGTCTTTGTAAGACTGTTCCTCCAGAACAAATTTTATAGTTGTAGGGAATCTCCTTCAAAGAAATTTAGCCTTAGCAACAGCATAGCAATGACTTAAGTCATTTTATGAATACGGCCCCTGCTCTTAAGTTGTATATCATTTACACAAGATAAGCGGCAACATGACAAAACCAACAAAGTGGCATGTGTGCCCTGAGAAGACTCCAATCAGCCTGCACATCTGCCCAGTCTGATCTGAGTCTTTGCCACATGATTACAGGGTAGCTAACAGTGTAAAAGATCTGAGACTAGCCTTTGCTGCACACACGTCACTTTCTTGGTTTTGTCAAGGCACAGCACATATGTATCTTGAATGGTTGGGATGTTATATAATTTTGACACCTTTAGGACCCTTTTGCTGCATTGCACATCATTTGGATTTTGAGTTCACTCACACTGTGACATATTTTATATCACTAACCTTGCACTAAATTCATGATCTAATTCATTAAAATGTCTTAAATACTGGCGACCATAGTTCGACCTGCAACATAAAATATACAATATATCATCAGAGCTCTAGATAAGAGGGAGTACTTGGTGATAATTAGGGATAATTTTTGTTAATTCTGCATAAAAACATAAGTTGTGACCCCTCATCTGAACCGTCTCGACGAGACGGCTCAGATGAGGGGTCACAACATATGGTTTCGATGAGAAATAAAAAAATTTTTCCTTAATTATCATCAAATACGCCCTCTTATCTAGAGCTCTGTATCATAATAGTATATTGATGTAACAATCAAAGATATAACCTAGTAACATTATGTGATCATGTGAAAATAATAACTTTCCACTGATAAAATAAATCATATTACTTTAAATAAGCGTATGTATAAAAACTGCTACTGAAGGAGCCCCAGTAGGTCAGTGGGTTAAGCTTCACACTGAGGAATCGATGGTCGCCCAGAATTCAGTGAACGCGCAGCCGATCAGTGAACGCGCAGTAAAAATGTTTTAAATTTACGTGTGTAATCAGCTTCTGCGTGGATTTTCGTATTTATATCAGATGTTCTGAAAATACATCTACGCATACATTACTTGGCGGTGAAGGTATGTGTCATATTATGATAATAAACTTTTGCGAATTTCTCATGGAGTCAGGTAAAACCCGTTTTATTTTGTTCATTATCTTAAAAACGTAGAAAATAACGGTTTTCTTCTTTTTACCATAATACGCTATATTCTGTTTAATGTTTTCTTCAAGCAGAAGTAGAAGCAAGTAAATAGCTACAATTACAATAAATTTTGTCGTTGTCTGTCGTTTTGTTTATGAGATATTCTGCATTATATGACTGTACGCTGGAAGTCAATGAACGAGTGATTTGTATCAGTGAACGCGACACTGTGAACGAAGTAAACGTGTAAGCCACTAATTGTAGTGTACCCAGTGAATGCTAATATTGAACCCAGTGAATGCGTGATATGTTGCCAGGGAATGCGCAAGTTTTGTAATATTTGCCTGGAAGCCCATAAAATTTGTCAGTGGGTTTACCAGTAGGTGTTAGTTATGCGTGACTTTAGTTTTAAGCATTCTTCTGTGTTTTTCAGAGGTACGAGATGGCAAATACCCCTGAGTACAGGTGCTATAGCTGCTCGTTTTTTGGAGACTTCCAAAATGTCATGGAACACTCTTTTACTCTTACTGTTTCGTTGTTAATTTTTTCCGTCAAAAGTCAGATTTGTAACACGTGTTAGCTGTTACTGTTCCCGCTTGCCTCACCCCACCCCGCCCCACCTCTGCTTTCAATTCAAAGCATCAGCAATATTCATAGAGATTCATATGTATTCAGCTGCTCTAGAACAGTAAGGTGACTCTCAGTTTCAGGCTTCAGGGGAGGATTAGAGTCAAATCTACCAAACCTACAGTGAAATCACGAATATCTAAGTAGATTAATCATTACCCACTCTATGTGCTTCAATGATTTCATAAGAATGCACGCATGGAAATCAAAATAAATAAGTAAAAATCAAAACACATTTCCCTGTGATTTTCTCATTTGAAAAGTCAAGATCACTATCAACATGAAAAACAAAATGTGTCACATTTCTGCAAGAAACAATAATAAAGGTGAATAAGTCTGTGAATGCGTGCAGCTCTTGTTTGTTAATGTATATTCCTCAGGATCCATCATTGATCCAGCGGGCACACAACGTCAAAATGACGTCGTACTGACGTTGATGCGACGTTATGACGTCCCATCGACGTAAATACGACGTCATTTCGACGTCATGTGCCTGCTGGGTCGACTCGTGCTAACATCAGGCGCTCTGCTCAAGCTGCACAGATGCGCAGACAGGTCTATTTTTTTCTGTTCACATATGCTTTGAGCGCTTGTTTCGCGACACATAACTCAATTCGCATCTTGGTTTAGGAAACAAAAATTCAACTCATGAACCAAATAAAGAATACTGGCATTCTAAGAAGAAAGCTGGCTGACGTCGCGTGAAAAAGTACCTCATGCCATATATGTATACTAAATGCTTGAATCAACAACGTATCTGCTGAAGAACAGTCTTATCATTAATATTTAATTTTTCTTGGCTCCCATATGGGACCATATGGTAGAATTTGCTGCAATAAGAGCAATTGCCGCTTTACTGGACGAGTCTTTTATTATCAGGTGTGTGAATCATATGAAAACACACACACCTGATAATAAATGCTCAGACGGTCTTATTCTTTCTTTGAATGAAAATTAAACAGAGCTTCGCTCAACACCATGGATCGTCAGGCAAGTGCTAAATGTGAAAGCTCGGATCAGTCTGCAGTCTGGTAAGAGTCTTTGATGTTCGCAATACTGATTCCTCAGGTTCCATTCGTTGTTTATGTGACATTAGACTGAGCGAGTGTGCAAGCTAATCTGAATGTATGTTGTTTACATACGAACTAAGACCATTTTCGTTTATCAAATTGGCAGAATTGTGCATTACATGTATACAACTGAGATATCCGCACAGATATTCCGGCAAACTTCGACTACCTCGGTAATTTCTAACTGTGAAAATTAAAGCAGGAGTCCTGCTCAAAATGACCCATTCCATTTATTAGTTAAAATGACTGTAAACTTACCCTCTTACCTTTTCTTAGCCTTTTAGAAAGCTTAAACACTTTTAGACATGCTCAATTAGTGTGTAAACCGAGTGAGTAACACAGACACTGTACATGCTCCTGTGGGATCCATGACATTTCGTCTAAAGACATTTCGTCTAAAAGACATTTCGTCTAAACGACATTACGTCTAAAAGACATTTGGTCTAAACGACATTTCGTCTAAATGACATTTCGTCTAAATGACAACTCGTCTAATGCGACGTTTCGTCTAAATTTCGTCTAAAATGTGTCTAAAATTCGTCTAAATTTCGTCTAAATTTTGTCTAAAATAGATTATCTTAGAGGGTAGTTTCAATGACGATGAGGCAGCATCTTTGATTTTAGCCATTGACATCTTAACGACTATTGTCAGACTAAGCTGATCCGTGCTTATTGTATGCTGATTCTTAAGTTACTTTTCCATCAACTGTTGTCAAGCGACCTGTGCAGCTGCGATCGGTACATGTCTTTAGACGAAATGTCGTGCACCCGCTCCTGTGTGTATTGACATTTTTTTCGGGTCACTAAAAGTAAAACAGGCTAACACTAAAACCAACAGTATCATTCGGACTTATGAATGAGTCCTGAAGTGAATGGAAATGAGAGTTACAATGGCTTTACTTTCATAAAAACACACTACACACAGATTTTGAGAATATGAAATTTGGGCAGGATTACTGCTTTAAAAGAAAAATGCTGAACGGGCTTCTTCACAGGAAAATAAAGTAGGCCATGATACAAGATAGGATTATGTGTTCACAAATTAGATGATTTGTGGTTGTAATTTTAAGCTAAATTTAGCTCTGGCTTTAATCGCGACCTTTCCGACGCGTTCAATGCGTACACTGTTTTCCCTTTCACTTCGTACAACGCAGCGCGTTTGCTTCGTACACACAGATTATTGTGCTACTCGTTCACTGATACAGTTTTCGCGTTCACTGATTTATGGCGTACATTGCTAAAATGGGTTGTATCTCCTAAATGCTTGCATCTTATGGAACAAAACTTTTTATAGTTTCAGGATCACCTTCCGTCGTAACCACTTACCACAGCATATTCACATCATGAGCTTTTTTTATGGAAAAAGGCCGCCGTTCAGAAAATTTATGACACGAAATCACCTTGCAAGCCAATCGGTTCCTTATATTTTTTCTAATATCTTGTTTTGACAAAATTTATTTCAAAATAGCAGAAGATTATTATAATTAGCTTTGGATAAAGGGCAACTGAAGTAGTTATAACACAAATAATAACACCATTTACCACTTTAAGTAGCAGTACCCCGCTCCAAAAACCTAAATTAAACTGCGCGTTCACTGATTGGCTGCGTGTTCACTGAATTCTGGGCGACCATCGATTCCTCAGTGTGAGCTTGGTTTACTAATATAGTAGTCCCGAGTTCAAGCCCTGCTGGAGACTGAAATCTTTCCAACCTTAAACAAGGCTCAATTGCACACAGCCTTTCACTATTAAACAAGGTTCAATTGCACACAGCCTTTCACTATTAAACAAGGTTCAATTGCACACAGCCTTTCACTATCACCCTACAATTGTCCTGATATGAAATACTGTTGAAAAGGACACAAAATCCCAAGTCATCAATCTATCAAGGACAACATGTCAATATGAAAATATGTCAGTGTCTTACCCTGTCAGCGAAATATCTGGCAGTGTAATTGTTGGCATTTCTCTGGCTTTTTCTGTCATGTATTGTACAGGAGACACATACCATTAGTCAAGGACTTATTAAAGTCTCCTAGCACACATGAAATAAAATGGGCTAATATTTTGCAATGTAAAAGCTGCTCACGTTTTAGCAAAAGTGTTTGTGTTTTTGCCTGCACAGCTACTGACAATATCATGTCTCATTAATTAACATTCCAACATGATGTTTTCCCCATTGAGCCTATAGGAAGCAGCATTGTGCAGAGCTCTATATAAGAGGGAGTATTTGATGATAATTAAGGATAATTTTTCTTATTTCTCATCGAAACCATATGTTGTGACCCCTCATCTGAACCGTCTCATGGAGACGGTTCAGATGAGGGGTCACAACATATGTTTTTATGCAGAATTAACAAAAATTATCCCTAATTATCACCAAATACTCCCTCTTATCTAGAGCTCTGATTGTGTGCATGTTTTATGCCTTGATGACTTTGGATGTAAACATGAGCTTCTGTCAACATCCGCCTCAAAATAGTTCATTGAAAAAAGCCGAATGTTCACTCTATACAATGTTAGAATCCAATTAATTTTTCCTTACCAGTAAATTATTGCTGATAAACATGTGTTACCGGACAGATATGATTATTAATTCACTCCAGCTTCGCCGTCGTGATTTAATATTTTGTGATCTGCCCTCCAACAACATGTGTTAATCAGCTGTAATTCACAGGTAAGGAAAATCATTTTCTAAATATTTTTAGTTTTGACAACCCTGACTAGTATGATATGAATTTAGGTATCCTAAAAAGTTATTTTGGTAATACAACCATATTCTGAAACAGTATTTGAGCCGCGACACGAGAAAACCAACAATGTGGTTGTGCACCCAGTGCAGACTCAGATCAGCCTGGGCATCCGCCCAGTCTGATCAGAGTCTTTGCTGTCCGCATGAAGGTAGCTTAGACCCTTAGCTATCCTTGAAGCGCTTAGCGAACACTCTGATGGGACTGGGCAGATGCCCAGGCTGATCTGAGTCTGCGCTGGGTGCACAACCACATTGTTGGTTTTCTCGTGTCGCGGCTCATTTATGTTTACATACCATCTTCTTGATCCTAAGAAGGCAGGTTGTCGCTTCACCAACTGAAATAAAATCAAAATCATAACAATAATAATCATTGCTCCAGGTAAGATTTTTTTGAAATCCTATTATTTTCTCCTGTTTTTCCTTCTAGTATATGTTCTCATCATCATATGCACACAGATGCACACAAAGACTATAACATTAACACTCCTTTGCTAGCTCAACTAGGGCAGCTGAAGGCAGGAGTAGGTGGAAAGGGATTGTTGTAAAGTCATCTGTGGTGCCCCAACGACCTTCCAAGGTTATGGGATAGCCCAGACTAGACTCCTTTGCTGATGCTAAGGTGAACTTGAAAAATAATGTTAACATGCAACTTTAATGGAAGAATTCTTCAAAGCAGAAATTTTTAATACCAAATTTTAACAGTTTTATGTGCAGTGTATGCTAATAAACGCAAACATGGTATTCCTGTGGCTTTGTAACTAATACAGAATGCCTGTAATATTTCTGCCTTGTGTTTTACTAATACATAGAATGTAGCAGAAAACATTTTTCTCTATGGCATCTGGAAAGACTGGACTACACCAAGTGAGCAGGGACTCTATATATTCAGGCCAGGGCCACCATTAAATATAATCCAAATGCTGTAAATATTAATGGATTGACAGACAGCCGGACAGACATACAATCATTTTCTAACTCACTAGTAAGTCTAGTCAAAAGATTTCAGATATTAGGTCATATGAGCCGCAACACAACAAAACCAACAATGTGGTTGTATGCCCAGCAAAGGCTCAGATCAGCCTGGGCATCCGCCCAGTCTGATCAGAGTCTTCACTGTCCGCACGGAGGTAGCTCAGACCCTTAGCTACTCTTTAAGCACTTAGCCAAGAGTCTGATCAGACTGGGTGGGTGCACAGGCTGATCTAAGTCTGCACTGTGCACACAACCACTTTGTTAGTTTTCTCGTGTCGCGGCTCAATTATTAAACTGAAGACAAGCTACAGAATACTATGTCTCGCTTGTATGCACATTGTCACAAAACAGAACTTAACCAGAAAACTTGATGCAAAATTTACACCACCAATGCTGCTGCCTTCACAGCCAACAAAACTTGAAAAGTACAGCAATGTGCCTAAATTTTGAGACACCTAAAATAATTAATTTTCCATTTGGGACAAATGGAAAATTATTATTTTCAGGTGTCCCAATATTAATGTACATTACAGTAGTACCCTATGTCTTACTGCTGGTAGTCACTTTCAAGACAATCAACTTACCTCAGCATATCTGAAGAAGCAGTACAGTATTTGCCAGAGAAAGATGAGGGGAGAAAACGCTAGATTGGCTAGACCTAGCCATAGAATCCGCTTAGACAAACTGAAAATATAAATATTAGAATGTGAGATAGCCATAGTATTCACTCAGACAAACTGAAAATACAAATATCACATTTAGAATGAAAACACAGACTCTGTTTACCATTTATTGTAGCGGTTATACAAGAGTTCCACCTACCCCTAATGTGCTTAAGTATTGGGACACCTAAAATAGTTAATTTTCCATTTGTCCCAAATGGAAAATTCATTTTTTTAGGTGTCCCAATATATACACACATTACGGTATGTCTCACCTGTCAGCTCACAGTCACAAAACAGAGCAACACCAGAAAACTTGATGCAAAGTTTATATTGCCGATGGCAACACCTTAAGTTATACCTATGTTTTGCTTCAGCTAGTTGCAGGACAGACAAAAATGAACAACCCGATTCTCGTACCCTGAGATGTGTCAAAAATATTGATGGTGGAATAACAAACAGTGCAGTTCCCTATTTAGACTGTTTGTTAAGGCAAGTCTGTTCAAGTGGTCTGGGTTATTAAAAACATACTCCTTTCCGATTTCACCGTTTTCAAAATAAAATCTTTTTCCCTAAATTTCTTTTAGATATTATATTTTCATGTCTGGAGAAAGTTCATAGAATACGTTTCGATTTCAGATAATTATGAAGTAAAAAGTTAAGTTTAAAACGTACATGTATGTTCAAATCAACAAAATCTTGAGCCCATCAGAAAATCAGTTCTAGGTATTGCAATCACATGATAGTATCTAGGTAATTTTCTCATTTACATGTGACTTTACATCAATCAATTTTATTTGTGAAAATCACTTGATTTCGATCCTGGTGTTAAATTCTTCCAGATTTGTTATATTTTTGTTTTTCATGCATTCTACCGCAATATTATGCCCTAAACCGATGGCAACAAGTCAATTTAGGCTATTTCAGAACTATCATGTAAATATTTCTTGAAAAAAAAAATCGAAGTTTAGCAGGGAAGTAGATCTTTATGGAACACAAGTTTTCTATGTAAAGCATGGTGATTACCTATATGTACTTACTATTCAGCTAACTGTTTTCTTCTGTGGTGACTGTTCTCTTTATATTCTTCTTTAAGACGCCATTTATTCTCAAATGCAGACCAAGGACCCCCTGCAACAGTAAACAATTAATTTGTGAGTTGATCAGATACACTTACAAGGCAGGTCACTCTGATCTGGAAACATCTGCATCCCTTCTCCTAAGGGACTGCTTTTACAGGAAATCATTTGCTCCCTCCTTCAAAAGTAGCCCCCACCCCACAACACCCACTACAGCGATGCTACATGTAGTGTGGTCTCCCTTTAAACACAGAAGGTAAGCAGCTTCATATACTCTCCCTTTGATGAAATGAAATTCAGAAACTAATGTGAACTGGGATTGGTAGGAAGGAGTGGAGGGAGTTATAATTCAGGACTAAATCTTCAGCAAAACCTTCTATAAATTCTTTCCTGTAAGACTGTAGGAGTAAACCCCAATTTGGAAGGACTCTTTCATTCAGAGAAGCAAACAATAAATTGCAAAAGGTTTCCCTTCGTAAAAATGGCAGAAAAATATGCAGATGTATCTACAGTAGAACTTCATTGGCTCAAACACGCTTGGGACCATGAAAATTAGTTCCAGCCAAGGGTAGTTCTAGCCATCCAAGGTTAGTTTCTATATAAAGTGACATCTAGGGGCCAAAGAAAGAGTTCTAGCCTGGCAGGGTTAACCAGCCATCCAGGTTCGAGCCATTGAAGTTCTACTGTATTTCTATTCTATTCTATCCCATAACCTTACTAGGTCGTTGGGGCACCACAGATGACTTCGAAACAATCCCTTTCCACCTTGCCCTGTCTTCAGCTGCCCTAGTTGAGCTGGCAAAATCCATCCCTGTCCACTCTTTAATATTGTCTTCCCACCTCTTTTTCTGTCTGCCTCTTCTTCTTTTTCCTTTCACTGTGCCCTGTAAAATCGTCTTTGCTAAACCAGAAGACCTTGTGACTTGGCCAAACCACCTTAGTTTCCGTTTCTTGACCGGCGTCAGGAGTTCATCATATTCTCCAATGGCTGCTTGGATCTTCCTGCAAGCCTCCTCATTGGTTATACGGTCCTTGTATGAAATGTTCAGTAACCTTTGGTAGCATCTCATCTCAGAGGCCTGTGTTCTTTTCTCTAACTCTGCTGTCAAGGTCCACGATTCACAGGCATACAGAAATATGGAAATGACAAGGGAGCGCATAAGTTTCACCTTTGATCCAAGAGATATGCTGTTATCTCTCCAAATTGGTTTCAACTTGGTAAGAGCTGAAGTAGCTTGTGCAATCTTTGAGAGAACCTCCTGTTTTGAGCCATCATCTGAGACAACTGCTCCAAGGTATTTGAAGCTTGTTACGATACCCAAATTCTGCCCTTTTACCTTGATCTCCCTCCGGATGCCATCTGCGCTGTTCGTCATCAGTTTGGTCTTCTCAGCACTGATCTCCATCTTATACCTTGTGCAGGTTGATCGAGACTTTCAACTAGAGCTTCTAGTTCCTGCTCTTCCTCAGCTACCTCATCAGCAAACCGCAGATTGGTAATGTTTCTGCCACTTATGCTAACCTTTCAGTCATGTTCTTCCAGAGCATCAGACATGATCCATTCAAGAAAAATGTTGAAGAGGTTGGGTGACAGAAGACATCCTTGTCTTACTCCAACTGTTGTTCTGAACCATTCTCCTGTGCTGCCATTTATCAGGACTGCACTTGTAGCCTTGTAGTATAGCTGCTCAATGGTGAGAACTAGATTAGCACTGATATTGTACTTCCGCATGGTGGCCCATAAGGCTGCATGCCATACCCTGTCAAAGGCAGATGTATACACACATCTAAACTGTTGGCTGACTGACAACCAGAACAGACCATTATCTTACCACTCTTCTTCACCATACTACTCCTAGAAAAGCAAAACTCCAGTGGGTTAAGGGCTAGCCTGTTGATCCAGCAGTCATGGGTTCAATATCCACTGGAGGTGGAAATCTTTTCAATTGTAAGTCCATTGCATAGCCTTTCACTATCACCCCTCCCATCATCCTGATATGACTAATATACTGTTGAAAAGGATGTAAATATTGCAAGTCATCATCCAGCCACTCTAAAGAAGCAGTCTGATCTAAGTTTACTGTTCGCTAAAGCATTTCTGTTCAAATTAAGGGTTTAATCTAACCCTTAAAGTGCCCAAAAAGCAGGTTACAAAATTTAAGTCTGCAAAATTTCAAAAAATGTTTCATTCAACCTAAGTCATATTAAAAATTCAAAGAGCAGAGAGCAAAGAGTGTTGATCCAGATGAGGTGGCTTATGTAGAGCCACCTCAACTGAATCTAGGCTGTTTGTGAATGCAGCTATTTTCATTTTTGGTGCTTAAAGGGTTAAAAAAAAAATTCTAATCTTCTTCCATACTTACAAAAGAGAAGAAACTCCATGTTGTATTTTAAGCCAGTACTAAGAAATACACTGAAAATGAATAATTTATAACATTATTTATTTGCTATAAAATGGGTTTTTCCACACTCCAGAATGACCCCACAAATCTAAATCAGTCTACTGAAGTTCTGCTGTATGATGGATTTTTTCCTACCAAAACAATTTCAAAAATCTAGATCTGTCTTATAAGATGGATCTAGACTTTTGGGATTGTTTTGGAAGTAAAAAACCTCTGTCTTACATGTATAACCTCAGAAATGCATTTATATAACATTTAAAGTCTGCTAGTAAAGCATAACACTTGAAATTAACACACAATTGAAATTTAGCAATTTCATGAGAATTGCATATTGGCGTACATAAAGGGGGGTATCAATAAGGTGGGTTTTCTGCATCCTACCAAAGTTTTATATTTTTGACTGATGGTATACTCCAGTGTGTCTAGTTTATTGAACCATATGTGACTTTGCGCGGAAAGCCCTACTTACTGAGCTATGGGTCCACAGAAGTGGGTGGGGTAATCCAACATGGTTTTAGCCTGTCTTGTAAAAACATTCTCATTTGGTAGAAGAGTACAGCAGAGAGACAGGATTTGATAAAATGATTAACAGAACATCTAAACTATATTTCCATATCATTTTATTTGGCTTAATTTGAACATATGTTGTCAAAAAAGACTTCCTTTGACATTCAACATTTTTTGATATTTTTGTCCTCAATTTTCAATATTTCTTGGCCTTATGGTTAAATAAACAGACCAGTTGTCATCAAACTAATGTCAAGGAAGCACCCTGACCAGGACATTCGGATGATATGACCAGAATTTCACAATGACCTAGTTTTCATGGTCGACTGAACACATAAACTTGCTCAGAAGATGTTTTTTCATTTAATTTTGACCTAGAATTACGAACCTTTGGCCAAATTACTATTTTAACTGCTATATCATGCCCTACACCCCCGTCACTAAAGGTGAAAGAATACATATTGGCTTCAGATCAGATCTCCTTGGCGTCTGCATCTGTGTCTGGGTCACATACTTTGACCTTGGAAACAAGGTCAAGGTCAGATTTTGATGACCTTGACCTTGTTTCCAAGGTCACAGAAGGACTTAATATGTGACACATACACAATTGCAGATGCCAACGAGATCCGCACTGAAGCCAATATGTATTCCCTCACCTTTAGTGGCAGGGGCGTGGGGCATAATATAGCAGTTAAATATATTAATTTGACCAAAGGTTCGTAATTCTAGGTCAAAATAGAAAGAAAACCATCTTCCAAGCAAGTTTATGTGTTCAGTCGACCATGAAAACTATGCTATTGTGATATTCTGGTCACATCATCTGAATGTCCTTCTCAAGGTACTTCCTTGACATGAGTTTGATGATAACATGTCTGTTCATTTAACAATAAGGCCAAGAAATATTGAAAATTGAGGTAAAAAATATCAAAAAATGCTAAATGTCAAAGGAAGTCTTTTTTGACAACATATGTTCAAATTAGACCAAATAAAATGATATGGAAATATAGTTTAGATGTTCTGTTAATCATTTTATCAAATCCTGTCTGTCTGCTGTACTCTTCTACCAAATGAGAATGTTTTTACAAGACAGGCTAAAACCATGTTGGATTACCCCACCCACTTCTGTGGACCCATAGCTCAGTAACTAGGGCTTTCCGCGCAAAGTCACATATGGTTCAATAAACTAGACACACTAGAGTATAACATCAGTCAAAAAAATAAAACTTTGGTAGGATGCAGAAAACCCACCTTATTGATACCCCCCCTTTGACAACTTCAGAATTTTTTTGTCAAGCTCTGCATGTACATGTACTGACAACAAAATATTCTGGTGCTGTCCATTTTGTCACCAATAGCAACAAAATATTAAGGGGAACAGTTAAAATAATATTTTCAGGAAAAGCAACTCCACCATTTTCTTTTCTTTTTATCTCCCTTCTCAATGGGGGTCAACTCTGAAAGAGAAAAATTTGCCAATTGTCCTCAAAGTTAAGATCCCATTTTGAAAGGACTTAGTCATCCAAAGAAGCCAATAGGAAGTTATCTCCCTTTGAAAAGACAACAGAAAACAAGAAGGTGTACCCATACACCTGAAGTTAATACCAAATATAAACCAACATTATATTGTATGTAGTACTTAGTTTGGTGATACTTTTGGGACAGTGATCAGCACAACATAAGTACCATGGGACAACAAACCCAACAAAGTGGCATGTGTGGACAGCAAAGACTCAGATCAGCCTGGGCATCAGCCCAGTCTGATCAGAGTCTTCACTGTCCACATGGAGGAAGCTTAGACCCTTAGCTGCCCTGTAAGTGCACAGCAAAGACTCTGATCAGACCCTTACCTAGCCTTTAAGTGCATAGCAAAGCCTCTGATCAGACTGGGCATCATCCCAGTCTGATCTGAGTCTTAGCACAGCACACTTGCCACTTTGTTGGTTTTGTCGTGTCACTGCTCACATGTTGTGGCCCCCAATTAGAATAACCTAAGCTGATCAGCCTTAACAAATGTGAAGGCTGATCAGACTTTTCCCTGCTAGAATATGCTGATGGCCTCTTTTATCATGGAATGGCTTCATTAGCTTTTATTGTGATAATGACCTGAAAATGCGAGCCAGTGTACAAGTACTATTTTAACATGTAACAGAAAAGATTTATTTATCAAAACTAAGTCCCGAAATGAGCACAGCCAATCTGTTGTCTCCAGTACCAGTACATAACAATTAACAAAATGCAACTTTAAAACCAGAAATTGCCCCCCCCCCCCCCCCCTCTCTGCAATATTTCCATATTTCCTACTATAAAATAACTCTTTTATTCCTCAGCCCCAACCCCAAACTACTAAGAAATAGCATTGTATGCAATACTACTTACTAATCTCCTATAAGAGGCACATTATATTTCAGTGGTAGAATACTCTTGTTTACCATGGCTATAGAGTAATTCTTGAACCGTAATATCCTATGGTATATATCTGAAAGATAAAAAGGATATGAAAGAATACATGTGTTCTTCTTTAACGACTGTTTACCTTAGAATTTACACTTTTTTCAATATAGTGTACAGATTCTAAATACTGGAACAGATGAAATCCTAGATCAGGCCCTGAGGTTATAAAACTTGAGTACATTCTCAAACTCGAAATAAAGCACACTGATTGGCTGCTTCTGAGCACATGCTCAGAAGCACCCAATCAGAGTGCTTTATTTTCATTTTGAGATTATTCTCAAGTTTTATAACCACAAACCCAGATTGCTCTAATTGATTTTGAAAGAAGCTGACCCTTTCAATGACCTGTGTCCTGTTCTTACATCAACATTCAGTGTGGCATGAACTGACATCATTTTGCCAACTTCATGACATCGTCCTCCAGACAAACAGCCTCACTTGACGACGTAGGTATTTGACCTCCTATACAGCCAATAGGGTGAGATAACATGGTGAGATTATAAGTATCTTTCATGGGTATGAGGTGTGGATAGAAAAATCCGTCACAAGGGTCACTGTTCGGCATCACGAGGCTTGCCGAGTGATGCCGAACAGTGATCCCGAGTGACGGATTTTTTCTATCCGCACCTCACACCCATGATAGATACTTTTTCTTGCACACCACGTTTTGTATTCTTTAGAACTTGTTAAAATGCGTAATTTTAGTACCTCAGAGGTTTCTATTCGATTTTAAAAGAATGTGCCGCTTTCAACGACCGTCATTCGGTTCTTTACGTCAACGTCTGGCATGCATAAACTGACGTCATTTTGGCCGTCTTCGTGACGTAATCATCTAAAACGCCAACGTCACTTGACGACGCAGTTAAGTGACCTCCATTACAACCAATGCATCGAATGCTCGTGATTTTTATCCGGTCCTGGGTGAGATAACATGGGTGAGATAAGATTTGTAGGCACAGGGGAAGCACGCGGATATCCTTATCCGGTGTGCAAGAAAAGAAATGTCAGTGCATGTGAAACTTATGGATATCCTTCTCTGGTGTGCAAGCATAAATGAGTATAAATGTTAGGAACAGAAGCAGACTGTCCGTTACCTAGTTGAGTTAGTTCTGTCTTGTGTATACACATCTGCTGTTCTTTCTGTACATCTAGTAGTTTAGTCTGTACTTCATGCCATGTCATATTAGGTAGATCATTCTGAAAATATAGGCATAAGAGCCGCAGATAAGGAAAGGGGAAGTGGCATTCTGACTGACATCTACACTGCTTCTCTCCATGTTTTACAATATCTCTAAGGCATATGGGAACACTTCCAAGTTTTTCTGCCATTTTTACCAAAAAAACTACATTCAGAGGTCTATATAAGAGGAGACAATGACAATTTTTGTTAATTTTCCATCAATTAATCATCCAGGACAGTTCTAAAGAGGGATCACACTTTTATGTACAATAGAAATAAGACAGAAACAACTCATACCTTTCTGCTGTAGCCCATCAAATATAGTCTACTCTTAACAGAAAGAAACAAGAGGGCCATGAGGCCCTGAATCGCTCACCTGGGCAATTGGCAAGGTGGCTTTTTCTTATCATGTCTGAAATTGTCAAAATATGAGTCTTGGGTCAAAAGTCAAAGAATGACCGCTTGTACTCATGAATCTTCATGTACTCATTAAGACAACCATATACACAATTTTTAGGCCAAAATCTTCAAAACTTTCCACAAAATCTTATGTTCTAGCATTTTCCCATATTTGACAATGTCGCAAAAAAAAAGGTCAAGGTAAACCCAAGGTCACCATTTGAACAGACTTGGTGGTACTCTAGTACTCCATGCTACTTAACAAGTCTCAAGGTTCTGGAGAAGAAAAATATTAAAGAATTATACCATAAGTGATAATGGCGGACATGTTGGTCATGTGACCTGGACCGTTTGAACAAATTTTTATTCAATCAACCCCTGGAGGCTCTATATGAAATGTGTTTACAATTGGCCCTTTGGCTTTTGAGGAAATGGTTAAAATGTCAAAATATGAGTGATCTGGATCAAAGGTCAAGAAATGACCTTGACCTCTTGTACTCATAATTCTTCATGACCTCATTAAGACAACTGTATATACCAGTTTTTAGGCCAAAATCTTCAAAACTTTCCATGAAATCTTATGTTCTAGCATTTTCCCATATTTGACCTTGCTGTAAAAAAAGTCAAGGTCAACACAAGGTCATAATTTGAACAATCTTGATAGTACTCAAGTACCCAATGCTACATACCAAGTCTCAAGGCCATAGGTCAATTGGTTCTGGAGAAGAAGAATTTTAAAGGTTTTTACCATATATGGGCATAGCGGCCATGTTGGTCATGTGACCAGGACCATTAGAATTTTTTTTTAATTCCCTCAAACCCTAGAGGCTCTATATAAAATTTGGTCACAATTGGCCAGGTGATTTTTGAGGAGATTATTTGAAATTGTCAAAATATGAGAGTTCTAGGTCAAAAATCAAAGAATGACCTTGACCTCTTGTACTCACAAATCTTCATGTACTCATTAAGATGACTGTATATACCAATTTTTAGGCCAAAATCTTCAAAACTTATCATGAAATCTCATGTTCTAGCATTTTCCCATATTTGACCTTGCCGTAAAAAAGGTCAAGGTCAACACAAGGTCATAATTTGAACAATCTTGATAGTACTCAAGTACCCAAAGCTACATACCAAGTTTCAAGGCCATCGGTCAACTGGTTCTGGAGAAGAAGATTTTTAAAGGTTTTTACCTTATATGGGCGTGGTGGCCATGTTGGTCATGTGACCTGAACCGTATAAACAAATTTTTGTTCCCTCAACCCCTGAAGGCTCTATATGAAATTTGGTTTCAATTGGCCCAGTGGCTTTTGAGGAGATTGTTAGAACTTATCAAAATATGAGAGTCCAGGGTCAAAGGTCAAAGAATGACCTTGACCTCTTGTACTTGTAAATCTTCATGTAGTCATTAAGATGACTGTAGATACCAATTTTTAGCCCAAAATCTTCAATAGTTTCCAAGATATCTTATGTTGTAGCATCTTGCCATATAAAAGCATAAGGAAGCAAATTTGACCTTACCGTAAAAAAGGCCAAGGTCAACCCAAGGTCATAATTTGAACAATCTTGGTAATACTCGCCTGCCCGATGCTACATACCAAGTTTCAAGGCCATCGGCCTATCGGTTCTGGAGAAGAAGATTTTTCTAGGTTTTTACCATATATGGGCGTGGCGGCCATGTTGGTCATGTGACCAGGACCGTTTGAACAACTTTTCGTTCCTAAGTTCCCTAGAGGCTGCATATGAAATTTGGTTATAATTGGCCCAGCGGTTTCAGAGGAGAAGTCGTTTGAAATTGTGGACGGACGACGGACGGACGGACGGACGGACGGACGGACGGACGGACGACGACGGAGCCTTACCATCCTATAAGCTCCCCCGGAGCCGCTGGCTCAGGTGAGCTAAAAAATTGCTCCTCAAGAAAAGTTTGCTCCTTGAGGAGCAAATTTTTTCCTTTAAGAGTTGACCACCATTAAGAAGGGAGGCAAAAATGAAAAAGACAGAATTGCTGCCCTTAAAAGTGCACCCATCCCCTTTCAGCCTAAATATAAGCCACAACATGATAAAACCAACAAAGTGGCATGTGCTGCCAGAGAAGACTCAGATCAGCCTGGGCATCTGTTCTGTCTAATCAGAGTCCTGGCTGTGCACTTAAAGGCTTTGTAATGGTCCAAGCTATTTACATGCCAACAGCAAAGTCTCTGATGAATGCCCAGGGAGATCTGAGTCTTCGCTGGAGGCACATGCCACTTTGTTGTCGTGTCTCGGCTCAATATGATCCTCTCTTTACCTGAACTTTGGTTTAAACAAAATTTTATATATACAAGATTCACTGACAAAAGTGTATATATGTAGTATTCAACTGAGGATCTGTCTTGGGAGACAGATTTTATATAAGTCAATGACTTACTTCTGTATCCCTTTCATTTTACTGTATATTGCTATGTAATGTAAAGATTGTTATAATTATATTCATGTGAACAGTATATTGAATAAAAATATTGTTTACACTAACTGAGGATCTGAACAAAAGCATATAATTTCCTCATACCATGAAATTTGACTTACCGCAGATATTTTCAAAGCTGTAGAGTAGAAAGATCTTATTTCATAATAGAGGAAGACATTATAGATCACTTTCACAACTCGGAATATCCAGAATATAAACGCCAGCAGGAGACACATAATAATAGGGAAATCAAACCTGAAATCAGAACACAAGCATTATTTTACTTTCAGAAATTTTCACTGCTTATTTGCAAAAGTTTTGGAAATATCTAAAATGTTTTGAATTTGCAGTTACCATCACAGTCTTGGCTGGTTTGTTTATTAAGGAAATGAAATATCTGTTTGCACCTCTCTATTACCACAGTGAGCAATTTGAAATTTATGCAGATACTATTAATGCTTTCTTAACCCTTTTGCTCTCAGAACGGCAATAGGGTTAAAGAAACTATTTCATGGTATCAAAGATAAGTATCATATGAAACTGAAATGAACTATTACAATTAACCAACTTAAGTTGCATTTAAGCTTTCAGCCGTAAGAAAAATTGTAAAACGTATGACATGTATGAAATGAAAAATCTGCCTTTAAAACAAAAGACACAGATGTATACTTGTGATTTTAAATCCTTTTCAACATTACTGCAGTCATAACTGGATGATGGGAGAGTGATAATGAAAGGTTGGGTGCACTGGAACCCTTTTTACAGTTGAAAAGATTTCTGCCTCTAGCGGAATAAAACCCAGGACCTCTAGATCAGCAGGCCAGGGCTTGAGTCACTGAGCAACCTGGGCTCCTCCTTGAAAGAGACAATGTCACATTATCACCTAGGTAACAACAACCAGCAAATGGACAACATTATTTGATTAGCCTCATGTGAAAAGATACCTTATGGCATACTGATAGGCAAACAGAAATGACTGATTAGACTGCCCATCTACACAGTCAATCCCAGTATTCCCTGTCTACACAGCTTACAATGTATGTATACTGGGGATTTTGACCAGTTTGCATAGGCTGATTTTTGAATACCATAAAACTCAACAGAGCTGCAGATAAGGTGGGTTTTTAGGTTAATTCTGGGATAGTTTTATTTCTCCGTAAAAAACTATGTTGTGACCCCTCATTAGAACCATCTCACAGAGGCATTTTTAATGAGGGATCACTACATAGGTTTTATGACAGCTAGAGACAGTTCTGATAAGGGATCACAATATAGGTTTTTATTTTTCAGAACTGTCTCTGTTATAATAACCTATGCTGTGACCCCATATCAGAACCGTCTCTGTGAGACGGTTCTAATGAGGGGTCACAACATAGGTTTTTATAAACAAATATGAAAAAATTTCTCTAAATTATTCCTGTTATCCCTTCTTATCTGGAGCACTGCTCAAACAAGGTAACTTACGACTGTATACACTGTCCTGTAGGTATAACAGCTTCAGGGATGGTAACTTTATGTGTTGTATTATACGTAACATTAGCAAATAGAATATCATAGTTCACACATTTAATCAGGAACGTTGAAAATAAAGCCACAAATACAAATTGTCTGAAAGATATAAAACAATAAATCTTAGTGTAAGGTAACAGGATATAAGTCAAAAGCAGATCAGTCTGACAGGTAGTATTTGCCCCCTCTTTCAAGTTTCTTTCTGCCTCTGTGAAAGCATAAATGCACTTTTATAAGCTACATTCTTTCATATCTCAAGAACTTGGAAATAAATATGATTACAAACTTTGTCAGACTAATTCATTCTGTTCAACCTCATGCCTCGAGGACTAGTATTCGGACAGCACATATAGTCCAAGTCCTTTCACATCTCCAGATCAAGATTTATCAACTATCTTTGCTAGTACAAGACTGATATACATGTATATTATTTCATCATCAAAGAGATTTTATCATATGACGTCGCATCTGAGAGTGTAATAAAGCCATGCATTAAAAACAATAATCAACTAGTGAATTAAATATGCAAATGACGTTGTAACATTATTTGTTGACCTCCATAAAAATGTCACGTTTTTTAATGGCGAAATCATGACGTTTTAGTGCAAAATTTGCTAATTAAATGCAATTTTAGTGTCATATGATAATCGATTATTGCATGAGTACTCCTGTACTTTGTTGTTGTGTTATTGTTTAACTCTATGGTATACAGCTATCATCATGTCAGGACAGTCAGGTAACCTAACCACACTATTCCTGGGCAGGCTTAGACCTCCTAAGAGGTTAACCAGTACTAAGTGCACTTACTTTCACAAGTAGGGCAGTAACTGACAACTGCCCTTCTTGAATCAGAGGAAGGGGAATTGAAAGTAAGTGGCTGGACCGCATATCGAACCCAGGACCTCTGGCTTCGATACCTGGTCCGGCCACTTACTTTCAATTACCCATCCGCTGATTCTGTACTATTGAATCTATTAAACTTGTTGGGGAAAACCGATAAGATGCCCGGCATAGCCTCACATATTACCTTTTTCCCCAACTCGTTTAATTAATTCAATAATACAGGAGCACTCATATAAGATCCTCTATTTCCAAGATCTTCAACTCAATAAAGAAAACATTCTAGAAAACCACCGTTGTCTGTGGTTTCCGTGAATGTCTGAGACTGCCGTGGAAGTGAGGATCTAGTATGACAGAAAGCCATAACATATGCCTTTCATATGGGCAGTTTACATCTAAAAACCTTCATGCTGAATTGAGATAATTAACCATTACGAGTATATGTGCTGTTCAAAGACTAGTCCTCTGAGCATTAGGCATGACAGGGGGTTATTACACTACTTCCTTCATACAAATAAGAGAAAATGCCTGGGCTTATGAAGAATATTTCAGGTTATGTGCTCCAGATAAGAAGGGGTAACAGGATAATTTTGATGTTAATTTTTCAAATTTATCCACAAAATTGTATATCGAGACCCCTAATTAGAACCATCTCACCAATACAATTCTTATAGTGGTCATATCATATGTTTTCCTTGAGAAATAAGAAAAATTTCTCTAAATTATCCTCAAAAACCCACCATATCTGGAGCTCTGTTAAGCTGAATGGATAACTTGCAGGTTTACAGTTCTTCAACAACATTGCAGTCATACTGACTATTGAGCCAATGAAAAGGTGATAATGAAAGGCTGTGTATAATGGAACCCTGTTTATAGCTGGGAAGTATTCTGCCTCCAGCAGTATTTGAACCCAGAACAGTAGTTTAGCAGGCCAGGGCTTAACCAGCTGAGCCAGGGGAGCTCCTATGAAAAATTGTAGTTGGACAGTGGTATTATGGTACTCTTTGGACACTATTTTCACCTAAGAGTCCATAATACTTAACAAGTATTATGTGAAAAGCTTTGTCATGACAGCCAAAATACTTGTATTTCATCTCAAGGTATCTAAGTCTGTGCAACAGGGCTATATGCAAGTGATTAACAATGTTGACAACCCAAGAGTTCCTCCCGAAGAAACAATCCCTATCCTGCTTTTGCTTGCTAAAGCACTTATGACAAAGCTTAATTGAAAACTCACACTAATTGCAGAACATCTTCTAAGACCATACAGAGGAAGCCCTGTCTTTGATGGTAATGATAAACCCTCGTGAAAAAGTCATCTAGATTCTCTATATGATTCCATCTTGCTGTAAAATAAACAAAACATTACACATTATTAACCATTAGGTGTATTACCAGGGCCCAGTTGTTCAAAGCATCGTTAGCCTAACGAGCTCGTTAAGAGGTCAACTCGTTAAGTGTTATATGACTTTATAACCAAACACACTGATATTTTTTGTTGACAAAATGTGAAAAGCTTTTGCAATGCAAAAGCTTCTCGCATTTTTTCAACAAAAAATGTTGGCTTATTTAAGTTATTAATGTTTGAAATTTTAACGAAACGTTAACTAACAATGTCGTTAGTTTTGAACAACTGGGCCCTGGTGTATGGATATATCCCCATGTATTTTTGACATTTTTTAGAAGAGGAACAACTTTTGTGACTTTCTGTTAGCTTTCCTGGAAGATGAAGGCCTTACAAAGTGGGGTATACTCTTAAAGGAAAGAATTTGCTCCAAGAGGAGCAAATTCTTTCCTTAAAGAATTGACCCCCATTTAGAAGGGAGGCAAAATGATATTTACAGTAACTGTTGCTTCCCCTGACAGTGCACCCATTCATTTAAAGCAAACGTATGTTTGTTTGAAAATAGCTTACATGTACCTAGAGACTACTGATACAGGCACTATGACCAGGGCTCAGCCTAGAGGGCGATTTGAGAGAAATAGTCTCCCTAAGCTGGCTGATTTCTCCATATTTTGAGCTGAGGGAGAAGTGAAACTGTATAGAACATATTATAGGGAAATCCAAAATTTGGGCCAAAACTTCTCCCCAAAGTCCTTAAAGTGTCGCAAAACTTCTCCCTGTCTGAAAGCTCCAGGCTGACCCCTGATTTAACTCCAGCTTTGTTGTCATGAATATGTTGCCCTTGACTTCAAATTCCAGGGTAAGCGAAAATTACGTCTTCAACAGACCACCAGACCTCTAGTTAAGAAGCATTATTTTTTTCCTTATTTCTTTGATAATTAGGGATAATTTCTGTCACACCAGGATCTCCATTAAAATCTATGTTGTGACCCCTCATTGGAACTGCTTTTCCAAGGCAGATCTAATGAGGGGTCACCAGGGTGTGCATTGCAGGCGAAGTTGGGCGATAACTTCGCCTTGGGGCTCAAAACTTCGCCCTGGGTTTCCCAAACAGTGAAATTCGAGTCACCCTGTTTTTTCTGGGTCGTAAGATCAATAATTCGTCAAAATGACTGGCGCCAGTATATCAAATTTCAACGCCAATTAACAAAGCCCCCTTTCATTTATCAGCGTTAATCCCATCACCGACCCTGATTGAGCTTTGATCTCGACAGGTGTTGCCGACATCAAGTCGGTAAAATTAACACCATGGCAAAGCCAACAGTAGTACAGTTAATCCACTAAGTGACGAGCGAAAGAGCTTTGATCCCGCTAAATTTTGCTGACTTAATCTATCCATCTGCTTTGGCGGCAGGTATAAAGCGCATTCTGATCACGGTCTTTATTGATTTATTACGTCATGGTCTATCAACTAGGGCGATAGCGAGCAGAGTAGATATGACATGACAGTTCTCACTTAGGCAGGCTTATAATGATTGTCGCATTCTTCGAAGTTCAGAATGTTAAAGCTGGACGTGTAGACAAGTGCAGGACAGCGCATCAGGTTCTGATCTACATCGTTGTTCATACAATTTTATGATTGCGAAAGTTCTGCGAACAGTGTAACCCCGACGCCGGGCTGCACTTTTCGCAAATGCATTACCCGAGACTTACTCATTCTCGTCTAATTGTAGTCCGTTGTTGTCACATTTTCAGTATCGTTTTGGGGATGAAGCGGCAAATGGACAATCTCATGTCTCAAAAAAGAAAAAAAAAACATGCAAAAATTGGCGACCAGTGCTAGTTACGCAATTAGATCAATGCAAACGCGATTACCGAGCGTAAAGCCTGTAGTGCAATGGTTAAAGACGGTGACCATTGCTCGTTAATAGGTCAGACACAATTTGTCTATTCCCACTTGTTGATTTCAGCTTCAGATCAAAGGACGCCGCCTCTGACACGTGCAACTCAATGTGTCAGATTGAACCGAGAGACGGGAGAAGGTAGCTTAACCCAGACATACCCTGATAGCAAAGACTCGTATCAGCCTGCGCAATATTGTAATGCGACTGGTATTTCATAACCGCTAATAAGGTCTTTGTGATATGAGCGTCACCGTAATACCCTTTGAAAAGCTAATACTTCCGAAGAAGCTTATCAGTCTGCACTTTTCGCATGTTCCATCAGATACATTTTATGTGGTGTGGGTCATGAGTTCATCTGACTTCCCATGCAGCGACTGTCCGCTGTGACTTAAAATATTTTCTATGTGTCGGGTAAACTAAGACCTTACGCCAACTGAAACTGCAGTTAATCAGGGTCTTCCTTTAATAGATTGTTCATCGAGTTAGCTTTCATCAGACATTGCAAGTGCGCATGCTAATCTGCGTCGTATGCACACGCCGTTAAGTACCTTTTCAAAGTAGCCTTCGAAGTGGTGAGATCGCTTCCACGTGTTTGGCATTGGTGCTGGAAACGGCCAGTGGCCCGGTGGCCAAATGCCCCTAATTTTTGTTTCGGGCCACCAGAAATCTCCAAAATATTACCTGTAGTGGCCCAAATTTATCTTTCTGGCAATACAAAATGAATGGGAACTTCAGGTATTGGATAATTTGGGCCACTGAAAGTTAGGCCTGTTAAACTTTTGGGCCACCACATTATTCTTGCGAGTTTTCAGCACTGATTGGGGTGCGCAGTCTTGTCCTTATGGTCAGATTTTGTTTCAATATACAACTAGTTGTCTCGGAACAAGACTGCGCTATGCTGGTGTAGAATTAATTTGAGAAAACTCAGACCAGCATTGAGCCGACGGCTAAAATCGCGACTTCTGATCAAAGTTTTCCGTACAAACAAGCTATGGATCGGCAATTATATAATAGAGGAACAAGACTCGGATCAGCCTGCGTATTCGGGCTATCAGAATCTTGTCTTTTCGCATCAATATCTATGGATGCTGAGAAATATCTTGCCAAGACGTACACTCTGAACAGTCTCTGCAGATGCGCAAGCTGTCGGAGACTTCATTGGTACTTTCAGTGTCGCAACACACTGATCGTAGGCAAACTTCAAAGACACCGCTAGACACTGATAATCGATCGGTGGCACGTGCCGATTTGTACAGGTGTGTCACGAAGAAAGATACTTGATGCATAAGCAAAGAAAACTGACATAGATCAGCCTGCAAGTCCACGAAGTCTTCTGTACTCACATTAAACGTAGATGAATGAACAACGATCAGTATGCGCTGATGTGCCAATTTATTACGAATGTGGCCTGGAACAAAGTTACTGACAAGGTCATAACTTGTACTTTCAGTTTTGCGTTTTAACTCTGATAGGACATGAAAAAATTACAAACGTCCCACTTCACCTCGTTTCTATTGAAGTCGCTCGGCTTCAGTTGGAAAGCGACTTGATGTTGCTCGTTTTCTGGGGCCCAGTGCACACCCTGGGTCACAACATATGCTTTATGGAGAAATTACAATTATTCTAAAATTCTAATGCATAAATTTAAAAATATGATGTGACCAGTCCTCTGACTGGATAATATCAAAAATTTGCCATAGTATAATTCTGTGATATATTGTTGGATATCTGATGCCATTATCAAGCGTCACTTATAGGGCTGGGACAAGTATCCGGGTACCCGAAGTTTGGTCGGGCAGAACAACTACACGGGTGCAGATTTACTACCCATAATACCCGAATACTTTATTATATATCATGTAACGTATAAACATTCTATTTCAATAAAATTCCGAGCAAAAAGAGCAAGGTTTAGTGTGACTGTCTTATATAAATAACAATCATATACATGTATTGCCAAACCATTTGTTTGAATTTTTTAACAGAGAGATTTCTAGATTTTGTACCCTTCCCATGCACACGTGCGCAAATGACAGATACCTTACTTATTATTCGATCTAAATATCTAAACTTGAGTTACTTTATTTTCTTACCGTAGACATGTTCAAAATGCTATGGTAACGGTTACCCAGTACCCATGGGTAATAGGGACTCGGGTACCCAGGTACAAAATTTCTACCCGTCCCAGCCCTAGTCACTTACCAGTATGACTTGATATGGGTGTGAAGTAATATACTTTGAAAGGTGAAAAGGTGTATGCTATTAGAATTGGAATAACTAATTTCAAAATAACCATTTGGGAAGGTAAATCATTGGTTTTATAAACTCCATATTATGGCTCCACTGGCGTGTCCCCATAAACAAATTTGTCACCATAATTTGTCGCTGTAAAACAAAATCTGCGACCATAAACTGACAATTTACCTCCCAATTATTATACTGGTACAGTTTTCCCTAATTAACAGCTCTGTAAACTACCTTTGCTACCCTCGGGTACTACATGTATCATAAGATCAGCCTCAACATGATTGTCGGTATCTTCACCCGTGTCCTCATCATCGTCAGACGGAATCTGCTGATACTGAGTCTGGTAGTCCGCCATCATTTCACTTTAGTTCAGTCTTCTGTTACACTGACATGGTGTTAGCTTATGGTTTTGTTCAAACTGAAAGAAAAATAATTGCAACTCAGTTTCAGACTTGTATATCATATTTATTCGGATATAAATCAGCGCCCTAGATAAGATGGAGTATTTGGTGATAATTAGGGATTATTTTTGTTAATTCTGCATAAAAACCTATGTTGTGACCCCTCATCTGAACCGTCTCAACGAGACGGTTCAGATGAGGGGTCACAACATATGGTTTCGATAAGCAATAAGAAAAATTATCCTTAATTATCATCAAATACTCCCTCTTATCTAGAGCTCCGATAAATGTGTGTTTTTCCATCTATTAAATGACCTCAAACAGCTCAGTCTTACAAAATTCTGCTTTGAGACGGACTTTTCCCTTCTAAAAGAATCCCAAAAACCTAATCTGTGTTATAAGATGGATCTAGATTTTTAGATTGTTTTGGAAGGGAAAAAAACCTATCTTGTAAGAATTATGGTAAATAACTACCGGTAGAAATTGTTTTCTGACAAAAACAGATGTCCCCCCCACCCCCTCCCCTGGTATATTTTTCAAAAAAATTCTCTGTCTTTGGGTATGCAAGGAAAAAAATAAATTGGCTCATAAGGAGATTAAAATAAATAATCTGGCCTCAAAAATTAGTGAATAAAATAATCTGGCTCTGCAAACATTTTTTAAAAAAAATATAGTCAGACTGCAGATAATTCCATTTGAATTAAGTTTTTAAAATGTCCCTGGCTTCTGGGGGGCGCAGCTCCCCAGACACCCACCCCACCATATTTACATTAATGTTTTAATAGTATCTACCACTGTTTTACACCAGCAGCCCGCATGCAGCATAAATTTACAAAACATCCTATACAACTTTCATAGACACGTATTATTGATCTGCCGCATTACAAAGTAAATGTTTCCACTGAAACTGAATTGCAAAAAAGTCACAAGCTTATGGGAGACAAAGCCATCACGGCAAAAACATCACTCTAAAAAGCCAAATTCCTAACAAAGCCTTTATTTTTCATCATCATCCCTAACTTTTCTCAGTTTCCGGTCTTTATGCCATTAAAATTGTGAAAATGCTTTTGGCTTCTGGGGGCGTTGCCTCCAGACCCCCTTTGTTAACTTTTTAGCATAAAACGTTTAGCCATGAAATAAAACTGCCGCCTTGCATTCATTTATAATGTGACTCTATCATTAACTATCTATCAAATTTTCAAAGTGCAAATAAAGCATATTTTTGCATATGTTTTGCTAGAAAAAGCACTTAAATTCCTGTTAGCCCTATAAAAAAATTGCGAAAATAGCCCTAATTTTAAGCCTAATATTTTTGCTAAGTAGTGCTTGAAAGCCTGTATACTCATACAAGGATGCTGTTATCTGTACCATGAATGAAGAGAGAACCATGCTCCAGGTACTGATTTGCAAACGCAAGCTAAACCATTCCCTTAGCCTGGTTACAGACAGCACCATGTTCTTTATGTAAGAAACAAGGTGTAAAATTACGTATTGATGTGGTTAAAGAAAAGTATTTTCATTCACATATGTAAAGGCCAAATAAATTAGGATCGAGATCTGATAGTTCAGCCTATAAAATTTAAAACAAAAAAAACAAGAGGACCATTGGTCCTGTAGCTCACCCGAGTCCATTCAGCCTCAGTACTCTAGGGTAAGTTACTCTAAGGCCATCGGTCAACTGGTTCTGGTGAAAAAGATTTTTAAAGGTTTTAACCATATATGGGCATGGAGGACATGTTGGTCATGTGACCTGGACATTTGAAAAAAATTTCTTTCCCTCAACCCCCTGGAGGCTCTATTTGAAGTTTGGTTTCAAAACTGGCCCAGGGGCTTTTGAGGAGATGGTTTGATATTGTCAAAATGACATGGTTTGATATTGTCAAAATGACAGAGTTCTGGGTCAAAAGTCAAAGAATGACCTTGATCTCTTGTACTCATAAATCTTCATGTACTCATTAAGATGACTGTAGATATCAATTTTTAGGCATAAATCTTCAAAACTTTCCATGAAATCTTATGCTCTAGGATTTTCCCACATTTGACCTTGCCATAAAATAGTCAAGGTTAACCCAAGGTCATCATTTTGAACAATCTTGATAGTAATGGAGATCCCAATGCTACATACCAAGCTTCAAGGCCATCGGTCAATTGGTTCTGGAGAAAAAGATTTTTAAAGGTTTTTACCATATATGGGCCTGGCGGCCATGTTGGTCATGTGACCTGGACCGTTTGAACTAATTTTCATTCCCTCAAACCCCTGGAGGATCTATATGGAATTTGGTTACAATTGGCCCAGTTGTTTTTGAGGAGATTGTTTGATATTGTCAAAATATGAGAGTTCTGGGTCAAAGGTCAAAGAATGACCTTGACCTCTTGTACTCACAAATCTTCATGTACTCATAAAGATGACTGCATATACCAACTTTTAGACCTTAATCTTCAAAACTTTCCATGAAATCTTATGTTCTAGCATTTACCCATATTTGACCTTGCCGTAAAAAAAGATCAAGGTCAACCAAAGGTCATAATTTGAACAACCTTGATAGTACTTGAGTACCCAAAGCTACATACCAAGTTTCAAGGCCATCGGTCAATTGGTTCTAGAGAAGAAGATTTTCAAAGGTTTTTACCATATATGGGCGTGGCAGCCATATTGGTCATGTGACCTGGACCGTATGAATAATTTTTTGTTCCCTCAACTCCTGGAGGCTCTAAATGAAATTTGGTTTCAATTGGCCCAGGAACTTTTGAGGAGATTGTTTGGAATTGTCAACATATGAGAGTTCTGGGTCAAAGGTCAAAGAATGACCTTGACCTCTTGTACTCATAAATCTTCATGAACTAATTAAGATGACTATAGATACCAATTATTAGCCCAAAATTTTCAACAGTTTCCAAGATATCTTATGTTCTAGCATTTTGCCATAGAAAAGCACAAGGAAGAAAATTTGACCTTACCGTAAAAAAGGTCAAGGTCAACCCAAGGTCATAATTTGAACAATCTTGGTAATACTCGCGTGCCCGATGCTACATACCAAGTTTCAAGGCCATCGGCCTATCGGTTCTGGAGAAGAAGATTTTTCTAGGTTTTTACCATATATAGGCGTGGCGGCCATGTTGGTCATGTGACCAGGACCGTTTGAACAACTTTTCGTTCCTAAGTTCCCTAGAGGCTGCATATGAAATTTAATTATAATTGGCCCAGCGGTTTCAGAGGAGAAGTCGTTTGAAATTGTTGACGGACGGACGGACGGACGGACGACGACGGAGCCTTACCATCCTATAAGCTCCCCCGGAGCCGCTGGCTCAGGTGAGCTAAAAAAGAAAGAAATTGTTCCAGTTAGTTTGCAGTTTGTAAAAAAAGGAAATTACTCCCTCAAGGCGAAAACATAAGACATTGTTTTCAGAGGCCAGTGAAAAAAATATCCAGTCTCCATCAGGAATACCAGCCCCCCCCCCCCCCCCCTTTCCCCCCCCCCCCCCACACACCCCAGAATATCTAATGGTTGGTCACTAAAGTTGACGACCGGATGGACAGACGAACGAACAAACAGACGGAATGACAAAAACTACATACCCCTGACATACTTCGTAAGTCGGTGGTATAACTAATGTGCATGACAGGTAGACTGGTTCTTTGGGAATTACAATACAAGAACCACCAAATGCAGACAAAGTTTGAAATTTCGTCTTCCTGTCATGCACACTGCGATTTAATGTTCAAACTGATGTAGTACAAGATTTTTGTCTGTATTTCCTACATACAGTAGAACTTCATTGGCTCGAACAGGCTTGGGACCATAAAAATTAGTTCCAGCCAAGGGTAGTTCTAGCCATCCAGGGCTAGTTTCCATATAAAGTGACCTCTAGGGACCAAGAAAAGAGTTCTAGCCAGGCAGGGTGAACGAGCCATCAGGGTTCGAGCCATTGAAGTTCTACTGTATTCGGTGAGAAATTGCAAGAGTTTGAGAGAAGTTTGAAACAATGCTGGAATGCAAATATTAAAGGCCAGTGTCTGGCAAACTGAGGGATGTAAGGAACTTACATGATTGTGTTTAATTTGGAAGGCGCAGCGCTGTTTAGGGGCAATCCGGGTAAGAACCGACAGTTTTTGCACTGAGGCGCTTTGCTGTTGCAGACCTTCGGCTAACTGAGCGCCCCAGATACACCCGATTGATTAAATTCGGGAAAACACTTCTTCGGACTTTATCATTACAGTCATAAGGTTATGCCTCACAAAAAGAGTTAAAAGTGATAAGGGTGAAACCGATAAAGTACAGACAGGGTATGGAAAGTACGGACACCTTGAAATTTATCTAAAATCCAATATATCTCCTGTTCACTGTAAATAAAACAATTTAAAAATAGATGTATCAAAGACCAACTGTGTTACACTGGTTTTAAGGGTGTTTTGAAGGCCCAAGAGGTAATTAGCCACCCTAGCAACTCACTCCCCGCTACCTGACCCGACACACATATTTATATTTTTGACGAAGTTGAACTCTATTAAGTTCTTTTCCCTACATTTTCATGCCTGTTCTGTCTCTTAAATAATCCATGAATTCATGTTGAATATAAATATGAAATATTTAGTACCTCGTACCTCCAAAACTAAAACGCTTTTTTTTCCAAAACTTTATTTTTATTATATTCTCTAAAATCAGAAAAACTAGAGCAAGTGAACAGGGGCTCACGTATACCCCCGACCAGTGCCACCGCCTAATAGCATTAAACTCTTAACACAAAAATTTAACACATATAAGATACAAATTTTAAGTCTGTGACCTTGTCCTTTTTGTCAGTAGCGGCATACAGAAGAGGTCAACTAATCTGCTGCAAGCTGACAGTAAACCAAGTAATATATCAAAATGTTCCATTGAAGGATATCTGAAATAAAGCAGTATATTGATGCAACTGTTAAAGTATATGACCTTGACTTTATGTCAACAGCAGCATCCAGATGATGAAGACTGTCGCAACCTAGAGGTGAACAAAGTCACATATCAAAAGGTCCAATAGAAAAAGATAGGAAAATTAAGCAAATAAATTAAACTTAACTCAAAACTTCATAATGGAAAAGCAAGTCTTTGACCTTCACCTTGAGTCAAGGCATGTGTGGGGATGACATAGAGTAAATTTTTAGACCAATACCTATAATCATACCGAAAATAAACCAAACCAAACAAAAGATTTGGATGATATGAGATCTAAAAACCTTTAACACAAAACATATATGAATATGTCTAAGTCTGTGACCTTGACCTCTAGGTCACAGGCATGTGTAACGTGGTACAAAATAAAACTTAGGACATATAAGCCAAACTGATTGAAGAAGTTGAATGATATAATATCTTAAAATCTTTAACACAAAACTTCAGCATGAAAAGTCAAAGTCTGTGACCTTGACCTCTACGTCACAGGCATCGGTGGGGATGGTACAGAATAAAACTTTGGACCATTATCTAGCACCATGCCAAATATAAACCCAATCCATCAAAGGGTTTGAATTATATAGAGATCTTAAAAACTTTAATGCAAAACTTTAACATGAATAATCAAAGTCTGTGACCTTGACCTTTAGGTCATGGGCATGGGTTGGGGGTGGTACATAATAAAACTTTGGTCCATTATCTATCACCATGCCAAATATAAACTCATCCATCAAAGGTTTGAATTATATAGAGATCTTAAAAACTTTAATGCAAAACTTTAACATGAATAATCAAAGTCTGTGACCTTGACCTTTAGGTCATGGGCATGGGTGGGGGTGGTACATAATAAAACTTTGGACCATTATCTATCACCATGCCAAATATAAACTCAATCCATCACAGGATTTGGAAAATATAAGATCTCAAAAACTTTAACGCAAAACTTTAACGCCAATGTTAACTTACGGATGGACGGACGGATGAACGGACATCAGACTAAAGCTATATACCCCTCAACAAGCAATACGTTTTGGCCAGTGATTCCTAAACTACAAAAATCAACAGATGCTCCCTTCCTGTCCATCTTTGGTTTAAACATATTTTATTTAAAAAAAATCTATGTACAATATATAAAAGGATACGAACGGAAGCAAAACGCTTGTAAAGTTCTCCTTCACATTTGATCTGGTGGACATATATATCTGCAGAAAATCTATTTAATAATACTTGCCTCGAAATGATGAAAGCTCATGGTCAATTTTATATCTCTAAATGACTTAACCCAGTTGATTATTGCTTGACAGGATTTAGCAAGCGGGTGCATAGTTAAATATATTTTCGATATTGTTGAATATACACTTATAAATGCACAAAGGCCACTCAACTTAACTGTGTTTATCACGTGACAATTACAACATTTTGTATATCTGCATTTTAACACTGAAATGAACTTTCTAAAATGATATTTTACATGGTGATTCAGTGTTCAACAGAGTTCCGAAGCCAGGATTCGACCCCCCCCCCCCATCCCCCCACCCCCTCTGTCTCTCTTTCTCTCTATCTAAATGTTACAGATTAACCTCGGCGAATATATAAATTTTATGGAAGGTAATTATGATGGGCAAAACGCATGTCAGTATCAGTTAGGTTGACTCTAATGTTAGAAAACTTGAAAAATATGTCCACTTCTTTCGAAATTTGTATTTTTCACACTGAGAATGTTAACCAAAATATCAACAAGGGCTTCTCAAGCGGCGCATAATACGCCCGTTTCAATGTCATAAAGGAATTATAGAATGAACAAGATTGTTTACAAAAGGACAGACAGGCAGACAAGCAGGGGAAACCACACTTTAATAAATGACGGCAACATTATTTAAATATTTATCACATCAAATACTATTAGTATACCAAAAATCAGCTTCCAAGGTGAAGTGGCTCCTAACTTGAGTAATGCCAAAGTCAAACAAGGGAGATAATTCATATACTAAATATACTAGATATGCCATGCTTGGATCTAATACATTCCCTTGACAATATACACATCTCGATAAAGTTGTGTTAAAATATTCTAAATGGTTAAGGAGTGTCAGAGTAAACAGGAAATTTATGCATGGGCAGATAATCCAGTAAGCAAGCCAGAGTCATGGTTCTTGCTCAGGATTCATTGCCCTATTATTACACACATTCCTACAAAGTTTCATTCTAATATTTCAAAGGGTTAAGGAGATATGGAGTGAATGGAAATGCCTAAAAATAATGATCAAAGGGAGGTTACTCCAAAATTAAGAAAGAGGGAGCAACCATTCCTATATGTGACACATCATCTTGTGATCATGCACATTGCTGTAAAGTTTCATCATGATATTCAAAACAGTTACTGAGTTAATGTATGCACACCATAAGTATACACAAAAATAGCCGAAAAGAACTAATAAAAGGGATGTCACTCAGTAACGAAGAAAGGGAGAGCAACCATTGTTGTATGTGACACATCGTTGGGACTTCATACACATTTCTATGAAGTTTCATGAAGATATCCCAACAGTTATCTAGTTATGGCGCGCACAAGACCTGCAGGGGAAAAAACAATCAAAGGGGCATAACTTGGAAACTAAGGAAAGGGGAGCAACCATTAGTGTATGCAGGAGTTTACTCCAAAATTAAGAAAGGGGGAGCAACCATTCTTATATGCGACATATTATCTTGTGATCATGCACATTGCTATAAAGTTTCATCATGATATTCCACACAGTTACTGAGTTAATGTATGCACAACATAAGTATACACAAAACAGCCGAAAGAACTAATAAAAAGGATGTAACTCAGAAATGAAGAAAGGGAGAGCAACCATTGTTGTATGCGATACATCGTTGGGACTTCATACACATTTCTATGAAGTTTCATGAAGATATCCCAAACAGTTATCTAGTTCTGGCGCGCACAAGACCTGTAGGGTAAAAAACAATCAAAGGGGCATAACTTTGAAACCAAGGAAGGGGGAGCAACCATTCTTGTACGTGACACGTTCCCCTTTCCTAATACATATGCATACAAAATTTCATGAAGATATCCCAAACAGTTACTGAGTTATGGTGCGCACAAGAATGTTTACGGACGGACGGACGTACAGACGGATGGACAGACAGCGCCATGACATAATACGTCCGTTTTTTTCAAAACGGGCGTATAAAAACGTTAGTGTCCGTAGCTTTTCACCTGGCACAATTGGTGTAGAAAGTAGGGACACTATAATAAAACTTATTTTTCCATGCAAGTTTTGTATTTCTATTACAATTAATGTTTGAAAAAGAAATTAGAAAATGTTTCCTGCAGCATATCGACAGAATTTGAATTGATTCTGACTTATATCCACTTAAATTCCTTTTTTTTGTGTGTTAACTGTCCGCTCTCTAAAGTTTTTATTATCATGTGACAGAAAGTGGTGGGTCTTCTTCTTTTCGCATGCGGCAGTGCTTTCAGCCTAAGGACAGAGTTATCGTAATTTGTGAATTCAAAGTACAGTAAATACTAAAATTTAATAAGGCCTATTGTGCTAGCCAGGGATACTTTTGAAGGGTTTTATCGCTTTTTAAAATTGCCCCTTCCGAGAGAGGGGTCAAAACTGAGCAACACAGAGTTCAATATCTTGTGTTTTTTTAAGCCAAGGGAGCAAATATCAATAATCTGATAATTGCAAACGTTTTCTACTCATGACCAAACCATTTATCTCAGTTAAGGTGTTGTTCAAGTATACTAAAATGTAACATTGAGCGAGAAAAACAATGCAGGATATCAGTTTTGGACTAAATACACCTACTGACAGATAAGGGAGAAGCTCAAATGGAGCTATACAGCCTGATCAAGCTATAAAGCCCGATCGAGGTATAAACATGAGTGGAAATTAAAGCATTGTTGCTTCTGCATTTGCAATGAAGCTGAACTGCAAAATTTGATATGAACAAGAGTATAAACGATGACAGACCTTCATACATGTGATGAGGTCCTGATGACCATGTGGGAGATTTGGATTTCATTTCAGGGAGATTGAGTTCTCCATCAGGGAGACTTTTTGACGGCAACTTTGACAAGTCGTTTCACGTAGTTTACTGTATTTTTTTTCTTATTTTAAAATAAACTAGAGCAAGTGAGCAGGGGCTCACGTATACCCCCGGCCAGCGCCACCACCTTTAGGAAATAAACTTTGCATGCCCATGTAGGCACATATCACTAGGCTAAATCTCAAGATTTCACAATAATCAAAACAATACAAACTTAAAGTTCACTTTTAACACAAATGGTTATATAGATTTCAAAGTCTGTGACCCTGACCTACAATCAGCAGCAGCAGTCAGATGATGTCAACAAAACTGTCTCAACCTCGCAGTAAACCTAGTCACACATCAAAAGGTTCCATTCAAGTATATCAAAAACATAAGCAAACAGATACAGCTCAATACAAACTTTAACACTAATGTTATATAAATTTCTAAGTCTGTGACCTTGCCCTTAGGTACTAATATGTGTCCAACCTGTAGTAATACTAAGCACATCTGAACAAATTTCAATAGAAGCTGTCAAAAAGATAGAGCAAAAGCAAAATCTTGAAACAAAACTTTAAAACAACTGCTGTAGAAATTTCTAAGTCTGAGACCTTGACCTTAGGCCTGCAGAAGCATCAGGGTGGTGCAAACTGATCAGTATCCATCCTGTAGTACCAATAAGCACATATCAACAAGTTCGAGTAAAGACGTTCATGAAAACAGAGCAAAAGCAGAAACTTAACACAAAACTTTAATGCAACTGTTATATAAATCTCTAAGTCTGTGACCTTGACCTTTGGCCAGCAGCAGCATCAAGGTGATGCACACTGATCAGTATCGGTCCTGTAGTAGCACTACAGTATCTCTAAGTCTGTGACCTTGACCTTTGGCCAGCAGCAGCATCAAGGTGATGCACACTGATCAGTATCCGTCCTGTAGTAGCACTAAGCACTTATGAACAAGCTCTGGATAACAGAACCAAAAGAAAAAAACTTAACGCAAAACTTTAACGCAAATTTTATAAGAATTTCTAAGTCTGTGACCTTGACCTTTGGCCAGCAGCAGCATCAAGGTGATGCATACTGATCAGTATCCATCCTGTAGTAACACTAAGCACCTATGAACAAGCTCTGGATAACAGAAGCAAAAGAAAAAAACTTAACGCAAAACTTTAACGCAAATGTTATAAGAATTTCTAAGTCTGTGACCTTGACCTTTGGCCAGCAGCAGGTGATGCATACTGATCGGTATACATCCTGTAGTAACACTAAGCACTTATGAACAAGCTCTGGATAACAGAAGCAAAAGAAAAAACCTAACACAAAACTTTAACGCAAATGTTAACTTACGTACGGACGGACGGACGGACAGACGGACGGAAAGACAAAAACTATATACCCCTCGACATACTTCGTATGCCGGGGGTATAAACATGAACTATAGTATAGTTTGTTTAGTGAACTTTTGAGTTCCCCCCCCCCCCCCCCCCCCGGCCCCCGGGGCCCACACACCTTCTCTCAATACCTCCTTTCTTTAATTGTTATAATTATTTATTTAATATTATATTACTGTTATTTATATCATTATTTTGGTATCTGTCTGGCACTGAATCTAGCTTTTGCAAAAGCTTATACTTTAGATGTCATATAGATTTGTCTCCCTTAAAATTTCTATTTCATATCTTCTTTCATAACCAAATAAGTTTAAATGTTTAAAGGTACTCATAGCTGTTAAAGTTGTTAAAAGTGTATATAATGATGTTCAAATTCTGTTTCTGACACAAATTTACTACCCATGCACCAGACAGAAATATCTAAAACTTTCATGCCTAAGTTTCACACCTTAAATTATCGAACTTCCCCAGATATAATATGCTCAGTTAGGGGAAAAATACCTTATGGAGTGAGCGACAAGTGAAGACACCGATCAGCCTGTACCTCTGTGCAGTCTAAACAGAGTTTTGCATCTACTGTCTATGAGTGTAAGGGAATCTAAGCAGTGAAAACTAAAGTCTTTGACCGTATTGCGCATGCTTATTTTGTGTAGTCCTAAAACAGGCCTATCAGCTCCTTTTCACGAGACATATCTTTCTGACACATTTCGTCGGTAATTCTTTGAAACACACCTGGCATTTTTACGGGTCAACTTGAGTTTATTAGTGACCTGAATAACAGGATTAATGTCAACAGACATGATGTGTTTGTTTATTGCACAGTCGAAACAGTATTTGATGCTGTGAATACACATGTGGATATCTCCTTACTGGCGGGAAAAGGGGCATGACATTGGAAAAGGGGCTATCAGAAAAATTATGATAGGAAAACTCAGCATCCGGGAGATTCTGAAGACTTTCCGGGAGCGCGGGAGCTGGGCTTCATTTCCGGGAGACTCCCGGATGATCCGGGAGACATCACATGTATAGACCTTTTTGATTTTATAAAAAAAATTGAACTTCCACCGTTGCGTTTTATATTTATGCAAATTGAGGAAAATTTAAATACAAAAATATCTTTGAGATGCCCCCTCAAACTGGACAGATATATCCACTTCTTTGTCATGGTTTACACGACTGCTATGCTGGGATCATATCAGAGGTATCACTGGAGTGCAATTATAGAAATGTCAGGGGAATGGGAAGAAACATGTTTACATAAACATGTGGTTCTTTCACAAAAATGCAACGGCAGAAAAATCAAATTGCTTTGCATTCCACACATGATTTTCATCAATATTAAAAGCACAGTACTCAAAATTTTGCAATTCTATTCAAAATGGATTCAGGAGAAAAATCTTCCAATTAGGGTACGTGTACTCATCGGATCGGACATAATCACCGGACTGGACTGGATCGGACCCGAATTTTACAATTTGTAGCTGTTTATAATACTTTCTTTGACTATAATATAGTGTATCCAACAGATACATCACCTTTATATGTGGGTTTGAAGGAGTCCTTGTCGTATCTATGCATGTCTAGCTAAAGTGATGTATCATTAAGTCCAAATCTTGCTGTAATATATATGTTGGATACACTATCTTACGCAAAATATAAACATTAACAGCCAAAACGTATGACAAACAGCTAAATATGGTAAAATTTGGGTCCGATCCGGTGATTATGCCCGATCCGGTGAATTTACATATCGTCCAATTATAATGCAATTTCTATACCTTGAATTGATGGGGCTAAATAGAGTAATGTCGGGTATTATCGACCCTTTAGGGTTAAAATTAAGCTACAACAATTACAAACATTATAAGTCCTAACAACAATGTAACGCTACCCTCATGGAAAATTAGTGTCTGAATGTTGGCTGAAAAGCAGTCTGACCTTTGACTGAACTTGAGCTGAACATCAGTTTCTGAATTTGGTCTGAAATTCGGACTTTCCAGACCATATTCAGACACTGTTATCAAAAGTTCAGACATTTGATTCAGAGCAATTTCAGACACTGTTGAGATAAGATTCAGAATGTTTTCAGATAAGGGTCAGTTGTATTTCAGACAAAATTAAGCGTGAATTCAGAAACATTTTAGACAAAATTCAGAATGTTTTCAGCTATGTTTCAGCTGTTTTTCAGACAAAGTTAAGCCAGGATTCAGAAACAGTTAAGACAATATTCAGAATATTTTCAGCTATCCACCCTACCCTGCCTCCCCTGCCCCCACTTACCATATACTTGATATTGATTATATTTAAATCAGCCAGAATCCACTTCAAGACATAGATTTTCTACACAATATCAAAAGTTGTTTTTTTTTCAGTTTAATCCTTGATTAACCAGTCTCTCAAAGCAAACATTATATACAAGTATTTTGAAGTGGGTGGGATAAGGATATGTAGTTTAAAGGTGAATTTCAAGGCCATCAAGGGCAACACATGAATAAAATATCTTTACAAACATCCACTATAAATTCTGTATCATATCTTTACATGTTTCTGCCATCTTTCCTCACAAATCATTTCTTAAAAACAAAGTTTAAACTTACTAAACTAAAGAGATATTTCTGTGTTGTTTGAAATTTCTGAGGAAATGCCCACTGAGCATGCCCAGAAGTCACATGACTTCCCACTGAATAGTTCAGAAAGATTCAGAAAAATTTGGTTCAGAAAAAATCAGACAAATTTGGTTCAGAAAGATTCAGACTATTATGAGTTCAGAATGGTTCAGACTATATATGAGGTTCAGACACTTCAGATAATTTCAGATTTTCTGAATCTTTCTGAATATCTGTCTGAATTGTTCAGCCTGTGCCCAGTAATGTTTCAGAAAGTGTTCAGAAAAATTCAGAAAAGGGATTTTGTGTTCAGAGGGATTCAGACACCAATTTAGTGTTAAGATCAGATTCAGTCCTGATTCAGACAAAGTCAGCCAAGTTCAGAAGATATTCAGAAAATGAAGTTCATGAGGGTACCTATAACAATTTTCAGTGGTTATTTTCAACCAATCAAACGCAGTCTAACATAATGGTTATGGGAGTTATCAATTCTGGAAGGACGGTTGTGACCTCTGCAATTATCAACCCATGGAGGCTATTACCGACCCCTTAAATATTTTGTTAAAAAGGATGACAACTAATCAAAGTGGCAGTGCTATAGGCCGTTTGCTGTCTATAAAACAGGTCATTTTGCTAATTATCTCTAGAACTACCATAGACATCACTGTGAAGTAAAGCGCATCTTTAATGTCTACCTTATACATAACTAATCTATAATTTTCCTCAAAATTATATTTTGAAACTAAAAAGTTTCTTTTGAAAACAGCCCATTTTTTGAAGATATTTTGACTTTATTTTACAAGGGAGTAAGTTTATTTATGTAACAGCCTTAGACTGGTCAATTTTACCTATGTCAATTGGTAGTAATTGTACAGAGTTACTCAATGTCACCTGTATACCTGTTAATCTTTTCATCTGAGTAAAAATGAAGTTCACTTATTTATTGGTTGGGAAGAGAATTGATTGGCGATGAATAGGATTAATATATCTATAGAAACATTTCTTGTTTGTGATGCATATATGGGCATTGCTTATAGCTATTAGGGGTGAGTATCGCCACTGAAAACCGTATCGCGATATATCATGATACACTGGTCTGTATCGGGATATGTATCACGATATATCGCGACTTCTTTTTCAGTTCCTACTTCTATGTTACTTGCTTTTACTGTGTTGTTTGCTTCTGTCTTTTATAAATGATTGTAATAAAAAATGAACATTCCATTCTTTACCTGTTTATTTTAACACCAAAAAATAAAAATAACCAGCGCCAGTACTTTATTAAAATGCAACTGTTACAACTTCAGTCTGGGATCTCATTTTATTTTACTAATTGACTTACTTACTGACATGACCCTAGTGTCCATGCATCTATTGCATGACTTCTTTGTTATTCTGCTCTGACCCAGTTTTGCCCCAAGGCGAGAATGAAAAAAGCATGCAGATTTCAACACCGGTTGTCGTCAAAGATCAAAGGAATTGACAAGTGTCTGAAGTCTAGGTGAATTATTTTATCGGTGACATGAAAAGGAGATACACTAAATAATCGGACAGTAATTGCTGAGTAAATGTTGTAGACCCAGATCAGACAACTCCTTGGAGCAGTGTGATCAGGATCTGCAATGTATGTCAACAAAATAATGAAACTTCCCATAAGTGAAAATGTACTAAGATATACACACAAAAAAAATGTTCAAAAGATGTTCGAATATTTAAGTTATGAATGGGAATATGTGTCAAAGTGATCATACCGTTGGAGTGATGAGGATCAATTGGATACTGACAAAAGGATTAAACTGGACATAATTACCTACAATCACGGTAATTTTTGTTTACATCTGTCTTTGTGTTTGAAGATTACGGAGATAAAAGATATAAGAGGAAGCGAGTCTCCGGCAAAAGTAAACAAACAAAACCTGTTTTTAAAGACTATATTGACTTTAATTGACTCCACTACCTAGATCCGTTTCATGAAAAAATAATATTTGGGGATAAATACTAACATAATGAAAAGGAAACAGTTAATTAAAAGCATATAAAACGTTTTCATGAGAATGTCCGGAAACTTCCGAAATTTACCGAGCGTACCGGTATGGCCAAAACGTATCGCGATTCGTATCGTGGCAATTTTGAATCATGATTTACCGGTATACCGGTAATATCGCGCACCCCTAATAGCTATTACATTATATTAATGTACTCCCCCTTACTTAAGCTGACTTTGTAAAGGATTTAATAGACAAAAGCAAAAAAATGACAAGATAAAATTCTGAAAGTCAGTTTCCAGTTATGTATTAGTTTGACAATACAAGTGGAGAAAAAAAATCAATTTTATCACCAGTAATAAAAGAGAAAATCAGCAAAATGACCTGTTTTATAGACAGCAAATGGCCTATACAGAACTATTTTAAACCAGCTGATACCAAAGACAAACTCACAGCATCAGAATATCTTGGTTTAAACTTTATTTCATTGTACAATAATATGCAAAACAAGATTTATAAGCTGCATACATAAGTACATTACACAAATAAGATTCAGAAGAAAGTCAGTTGGTTTTTTGGAATTTATTGATCTTGATTCAAATATGTATATTTTTATATGATAAAGTATTCATTTCGTATAATATGAAAATGAATTTAAACTCTATTAATACTTTGTATTTTGAAAGCCACTGGAAGCAAAATACTGCTGTAATACGGATATAAATAGTATTATATGTGGAAAGACTCTAGTATAGATTATCTTAATGCTAAGTTAAAAAGTCGTATCGTACATTGTCCTACTATCGTTTTTGCGCTATTAAATATCAATACATTATCACAGATATTTATTATTATATCTAAAACAAGAATAAGATGATGACTCTCTGCTAAGTCATATAAAATATGTATTATTTTATTTTTATTGTCAGTATAGATAGAGTTGGCGTCTTCAGGGTATTGGAAAGTTCAGTACATGAAAACTATGAGGCATATATATCCAGAATCACTTTATTTATGGTGCATAGTAAATTCATGGACTCATTTATTAAGTTAAACATGATTGGGGGGAGTGTGGTGGAATGGTGTCGATAATTGCAGAATTCTATATTCCATTCTGTTATCATCGACCCCTCACGTGATGTCATCATCAGTGCTCGGAGACTGGCAGATTCCCGCTAAAACAAATCACCACCTTACTGGATCAAAGTTTATAATGGTATTTTGGTAGGAATGTTGGTATATATTGAATGGTCATGGTATAAGTAGTATATCTATCATTAACAATGTTCGTAGCAGATAAAAACCGAGGAAGAGCTGACTGGACCTTCAAGTTTTTCCTCACCCAAAAATGTCCTGTGAGTGAGAATTACAATTTGACGGTAAGATATTACGGCGATTATATGACGCAGTTGACGTTACAACTGCTGATTCAAGAAGGGCAGTTGTCAGTTACTGGCGAAAGTATGTGCACTTAGTACTGGTTAACCGCTTAGGAGGTCTAAGCCTGCCCAGGAATAGAGTGGTTAGGTTAACTGGCCGTCCCGACATGACCTTAGTTGTTTACCGTGGACGTTAAGCATCAAATCAACCAACCAACCAAATCAGTTCTCTGAATTAATAAGAGTTGAGATAACATCAATTAAAATAAATAAGAGGTCGATAATTGCCCTGGGTCGACAATACCCGACATTACTCTAGCAGAGTTCACGAAAGTCTGCGAGAGTTTACAGGACCGAATATGGTAAAATGATTAAAATGAATTCTGAATATTTTTACCAGACCGAATGACTTTTTACCAGACATGTCAGGCGAAGCAAATGGGTTGTACCACAAGTTCTATCAACATAAGTTACGGTCTTCCCCAAGTAACAGGTGCCTGGTTTCATGTAGTTTTAATTTTCCCTGTATAAGTACTCTTCCTTATACCCCCATTCCACTGGATGACGCTTTGACTGCGCTCTTGGCGATCATGGCGCTTCTCCAAAATTTTCGAAATCGCAGCAGAAGCGTAGGCATTTGCCAAAACTTGGATCTTGTGCGCTTCCAGTGCGCTGCCAGTACGCTTCTAATACGATCTCGCCACGCTAGTCACGATGCTGCCGCGATTTAGCTGCGCTTCTGCCACGCTCATCGGACTTCGAGGGCGCTTCTAATACGCTGCTTCTACGGCAAAGGATTTCAAGCTACGCTTGAGCTACGCTTATTACGATGCATTTGCGATTGTGCTATGTGCTACGACCTAAGTGCCGGAGCTGCGCTCATGCTGCGATTGTGTTGCGCTTTGTAACCGCTTCTATGTAAATCGGCGGAGAATTGGGTCCAGCAGAAGTTAGCCACCAACCTTCAAACAATATTGATAATATAAAAATTCCAGTGGCTATGGCCCAGCTGGCAATCATGATCTAGTGATCGAACAACTCGTCTTGTTCTTCTTGCTGTTCAGGCTCAACTGGGGAGTCTGCTCGGCATTCTAAAGGGCGCCTATCTGGCTCAGTTTAGAGAGCAAGAGCCTGGCCCCCTGTCAAAAGCAGAAGGCGAAATCCACACCAAGGCCTGGTCAGGAGACTATATTCAATCAGCCTTTACCACGGGAGAGGGTATTCCAACTCCTGCTCCTGGCAGCCTGCATCTTGAATGAAACATGAGAATCGAGCTATGAAACGTCGTGGAAACGCGGCGTTTTCATGCCCAGATCGCCATAAGAGCAGAGGAAACGCAGATAAAGCGCCAAGAGCGCAGCGGAAGTGTCATGGTCGCACTATTCATATATAATAGAGTCGCAGCGGAAGCGGCAAGAGCGCAACCGGAGCGCAAAGAGCGTAGCAGAAGCTGGGTCGCAGACGAATCTCACGGCGCTGTCGGCACGATCCCGCAGCGCTGGTGCTACGTTAATCCCGCTGCTGCTGCGTTCATCAATTTGAGCTACGTTCTTACTACGCTTTCGTTGCGCTTCAAGTCCATGGCGCTTCCGCTACGTAAATTTTGAGCAGAGTCAAAACAAGCGCCGTGATTTGGCGATCATGCCGCTTCTGATACGCTTTCACTGCGACCTAGAAGCTTCTCCTGCGCTGCTGCCCCTTCTGCTACGATTCATGGCGCTTTGTCCAAAATTTCAGAGCGCAGTGGAAGCGCTGTCCAGTGGAATGGGGGTATTAAGGCTATGAAAATACTTAGTAATATATTGGAAGCGGGCACCTGTGCCCCAAGTGTCTAATCCATTTATTCTCCCCACCCACCTCAATGCCAACGTTACGAGTAGGAAGCATTTCATTAAAATTTTGGATGACTGTGATGTTAGAAATTAATCTAATGCGACCAGAAAGTTAGTCTACCCGTTGTCCTATAAGGAAAAATAAGTATTGCGCTGAAATACGCAGCAATCAACTAAAAATAGTTTGTCTGTCAGCTGCAAAATGAAAACAAACAGGGGCATTGTGGGAATGAGTCATGGGTAAAATCTTACACCTTACCATATCGACTGGGAGTGCCTAAACACCGGAGAGACGAAGATAGACTACTCTCCAGCAAGTGGTTTTTAGTGGAACTTTTTTCTTTAAAGATGCTTAAATATCTGTTGTGACGGGAGACATTGATCCACGACCGCCGGATTGGTCCCATGGATTAGAGCGCTCATCCGGGTTGTAGGGGGACCTCAAGCGAAGTTGGCACGTGCGTAAGAGAGACAAGAAAGAGCGCGCGGCTGTGGTGGACATGCTTTTGAGGGCTGAGACCAGGTGAGTGGCTCCCTATTTCGTCCTGTAAGCTTGCTCAATACTTGTTTAATACAGACATGAAAGTAGGGTTTATCCAAGAGTATTGAAAATACAATATTGGCGACGAGGTAAACTGGTCGGAATAATTCAGGCCATTTCCAGATAAATCGGTCACACGTTTTCGTGTGGAACATATTTCCGAACTTCGGAAAAAGTACTCTTTTCTTTTCAAATTCATTTTTGAGGGAAAAGTGAAAGGTTCAGTTAACGTAGTTAACAATTTCATGTTGAACATATTTCCGGCTCACGGAAAAAGTACTCTTTTCTTTTCAAATTCATTTTTGAGGGAGAAGTGAAAGGTTCATAATTAAACATGACAGGTTGAAGGGGTAGATGAACAAATTTAGTTTTTTTTATCTTTGTTTGTTTGTCTAACTGTTCAACACCGGGCAAGCTCTGATTTTCAATTTATTTTGAAAATTTGAGGACAGTTTTATTTAGCTGTTGGCTAAATAACCCATTTAGCTGCTAGCTAAATAAAAATTCTTAAGACTTTCTGAAGTTAATGTACATTAATTGTAAGCTTGTCTTAAGCCAGTTTTCTTAAGGCATTGATAATGCCTTATGCCAGTTCTCTTAAGGCATTTTAGGAATTTTTCTAAATTGTCTTATGCCAGTAATAGGGAATAACCTTTCACCTTGTCGCAGTTTTCAAAGGCAGCCACCCAGCGGCAGCCAATCATTTTCTGTGTTTTCTAAACCAGAAATATTAATTTCGCAGTATTCTATACGTGAAATTTATAACAAGATCTTGTCTGTACATCAATCAAGAAGTAATTTTTCAGTGTATTCTATACCTGAAAAATTAACTTTCAAAGAAATTATTCCGTGTATAGAATAATAATACAGTAACGGAAAATACAGGAGTACATTACTTGCCCTGCACTTGTATTTGACGCCTTGCAGCCAAAATGAAAGTAAATATTAACACAGCAGAAAGTGAGGAACTGCAGCTTATTCCTGGAATTGGAAAGAAAAAAGCTGAATATTTGATCCAGCTCAGGAAACAGTATGGTGTGATAACCAAAGAAGCTCTGCATTTGGTCATGATGGGAAAATTGACACCAGATGCCTTGGACATGATTGACTTTTCTCCACCAAGCGCTGCTGACAGGTCTGTGCGAGGTCAGATTTCTTCAGATGTACCAAAAACATCACCTCCATTGGCGGATATTGAAGATGAAATTCAACAGACGTGTGCTGCTGTGGACAGACTTCTGTCTTTTTCACTTCCGGTTTCACAGAAAGGGCGAGACTGGTTGACAGATTCGCTGAGCACACCTGTTGGTACTGCTAAAGTCCAACAGCCAGATGTTTCCAGGACACTGCCAGGTGAATATCCAATATCTGCAATTAGGTCACAGCATCCCATGGAGGAAAGGCCAAGGTCAAAAAAGTATGTAAAAGCACAAGTATGTCAAGATAAACCTGTGGTTAGACCAAAGCAACTTAAATTTGAGCCTAAAGAAGAACCAACCAGGCAAGCATTAAGTTTAACAATTTTAAAGGAACTTGAAGGACAAATGAAAAAACAATTGAAAGATCTGAAATCAGTGATGAAAGAAAGTGATTCAAAAGACAGGTCCTCTGAGAGCTTGTTGTCTTTTAGACACAGACACTCAGGTCGACTATCAAAACATAGAGAGTCAACATGGCATAAGAAACCAAGGTCTTCCGTTGAATCTAGAAAGAAAAGTAGGTCAAGGTCACACAAGAAGACATCTTCAAAGAAGAGCAACAGATCCTCTTCCATTGATGAAGATTTTAGTTCCTCTGATAGCTGTTCAAGATCGAGGTCACATAGAAAGTCAGCATTATATAAAAAGCGTAGATCTCCTGTTGCCGCAAGAAAACGAAGTAGGTCAAGGTCACATAAGAAAGTGTACTCTTCCAAGAAAACAAATACTTCTTACTCTGATGAAGATTCCAGTTCACCTGAAAGACAGTTTTCAACGTCAGGGTCACGTTCAGACAGCTCCAGAGGGTCTAGTCATTCAAGGTCATACTCAAGGTCAAGGTCACGCTCAAGGTCGAAATCAGATTATTCCAGAGGCCACAAGCATTCACGTTCAAGATCACATGGTTCTAGGTACTATTCTGATAGTTCTAGTTCAAGGTCAAGGTCACCTGTGTGCCATTATAGTCGTCATACAAGACATGACTACAGTAGGAGCTCAGATGATGATAACTCAAGAGTCTCTAGGCATAGAAGGTCTTCTAGACATAAGCCTAGAAAGAGACGTGGTGATCCAAAAAGGCTCCCCAAGAACTTAAGATTTGATGGAAAGACAAGTTGGTTGTCATTTAAACAAAAGTTTGAAAGTTACAGATCAGTCTTACAGTGGAGTAACAGTGAATGTCGTGATTACTTGAACTGGAGTTTAGAAGGAAAGGCCTTGGATTTCTTAACCATTACAACAAGAAAGGGAGAGCACTATTCCTATCGTAGAATGATGAAGAAGCTAGAAAATCGATTTGGCTCAAAAGAAATTACAGAAACAGCAAGAGCTAAATTTCAGCAGGCATCTCAACAGACTGATGAATCATTGGAGGATTGGGCAGACAGAGTTCTTACCCTTGCTACCCCCGCATTCAAGCATTTGCCTGAAAGTCACAGAACGAAGGAAACTATTTCGAAATTCTGCCAAGGATGTCTTGACAAGGAAGCGGCTAAACACGCATGTTTTGAGCATCCAAAAAGTATACAAGCTGCCTTGAATGCTGTAAAACATTACCAGTACATATCTCGACCCGTCGAAGGTAAAAAGCATCCAAGTCGAAAGAAGGAAGATGTTACAGTTAATACTGTTGTTTCCCCTTCAGAAGCGCGAGTGGAGCAGATGATTGCAAAAGCGATTGATGGTTTAGCGGCTAAATTGAAACAGTTGGAAACTTCAACCGTGTTTAAATCAACACCACAAAAACCAACTAATTCATCCAATACTAGTTTACAGTGTTTCTTTTGTAAACAGCAAGGACATTTAAAGAGAGACTGTAGGGTGTATCAATCTTGGCTAAAGAAGAAAGACACCAAAGAAAACAAACAAGAAAGCCAAGGGATAAATAATTTAAACAGATAACGGCTGGGCAGAAAGGCCACACATCTCAGCCCCAACAGAATGAAAAACATTGTGGCCAAACAAAGAAAAAGATGCAAGTTGCTGAGACTTCTAGTCGGCACTCAGAAAGAAAAGTCGCTAACCAAAGTAAGAAGCAAGTTGCTGAGACTTCTAGTCCGCATTCAGAAACAGTAGTCGCTAACCAAGGGAGACAACTTATTCCCTTACAAGTTCTTTTCCTCAACAAATTCAGAAAGAAGAAGGAATAAGTCAACAGAAAAGAAGAAAACAGTGAAAACAGTCTGTAACAGCAGGAAGAGATGGTATCGCCCAGAGTTGACAGCAGACCAATGGTGATGGGATTTCTAATCCTATTTCTATGGGTAATGCTGAAAGGATACACAAAGTAAACAAGAGAAAATTAGCATTCATCATGTCTGTACGGTTCGTCCTTCATTCGATGACTCAGATGCAAGGCAAGAAAAAAGAGCAAGATCTGCAGTTGGCTTCTAGCCACTCAGATAAGCTCACAAAACAAGGCGAGAAAAAGGAGCAAGGTCAGAAGGTCTGCAGTCGGCTTCTAGCCACTCAGATAAGCTCAAAGAACAAGGCTGGAAAAAAGAGCAAGATCTGCAGTCGGCTTCTAGCCACTCAGATACGCTCAAAAACAAGGCGAGAAAAAGAGACCAAGATCTGCAGTTGGCTTCTAGCCACTCAGATACAGTTAAAGAACAAGTGCAAGGCGTAAAAAGTCCTAAATACTTCTGATGTTGCTATTGGAACCGAGCTCATACAGGTTCAAGATGGAGCAGAAAGAGTTAGGCTTTTAGCAGTTTCTCTTTAACTCCAGTCTCCAGAGCAGAACTACTGTGAGCCCATACAGGTTTAAGGTGGAGCAGAAAGAGATAGGCTTTTAGCAGTTTCTCTTTGACTCCAGAAGGTCTAGGAAAGAGCTCTTAGCTATTGTACGGTTTACCAGACAGTTCAGATACTACCTTCTAGGCAGGATTTTCAGAGTGAGAACAGATCACTCCAGTTTGACTTGGTTGTTACGGTTTACAGAACCGCAGTGTCAGCTGGCTAGATTGAAAGGATGTCTCAGTTCAGGCTGGCATACATCCTGCAGATTTGCCATACAGTGATTGTCATTACTGTGCTGTAAGGGCAGAAGCACAAGGGGTAGAATTCATTGTCAATGTGTAAGGTTAACAGTACAGGAAGGGAAGACAATCAATAAAGCGGTATACCATAAGGAGGCATCTGCAGAGATGACAGACAAGTCATTACTAGAAGTAGTATCAGGTGTAAAGGATAAATGTCCTTCCAGAAATTTACTGGTAAAGACTGTCAGACGGTTCCATTAAGCAGAAAGCAACAACAGAAGAAGTCTGGTCTTTTAGATCGACACATGTGGACTTCTAGTTCACTAGACACTATGGACTTCTAGTCCATCTAGCATTGTGGACTTGTAGTTCACAAGACCGTATGGACTTTAAGTTCATCCAGCATCACAGACTTCTAGTTTGTGATTAGCCAGAGTCCTGGACTTCTAGTTCGGGACACCAATTCCAAATTTCTGGACTTCTAGTTCGGAAATAGTCAACGCCCAGCCAGCTCTAGATTTCTGGTCTTCTAGATCAGAACCAACGTCCAGCCAGCTCCAGATTTCTGGTCTTCTAGATCAGAACCAGCGCACAGCCAGGTCCAGACAAGACTTGTAGTCTCTCTTCAAGACGCAACTTCCTTCCAGTACAGGCCAAGACTTTCAAGATAAAGTTGGGGGGAGTGTTGTGACGGGAGACCTTGATCCACGACCGCCGGATTGGTCCCATGGATTAGAGCGCTCATCCGGGTTGTAGGGGGACCTCAAGCGAAGTTGGCACGTGCGTAAGAGAGACAAGAAAGAGCGCGCGGCTGTGGTGGACATGCTTTTGAGGGCTGAGACCAGGTGAGTGGCTCCCTATTTCGTCCTGTAAGCTTGCTCAATACTTGTTTAATACAGACATGAAAGTAGGGTTTATCCAAGCGTATTGAAAATACAATATATCAAAATTTTAGGTTTAACATACCCAAAACCATTTCTCGTAGCTAAATACTGACTTGCAGCATATTGCATGACCTCTTTTGTCTATTTTTATCATTTTTTGTTTGGAGGTGGGTTTTCCAATAGTAAAAATATCCCTTCTGGTTTCCAGCCTGTGATGAGGTTCATTTTAATTTTAATTAAACTGGGAACCACCCATTATGACATCACAATAGAAATGATGTCATCACTAATCACCTGATCTGTCTTGGAATATGATCATTTCAGCAAAGGGTTGCTTGCAGTGTCAGCTACACTTATGCATCTTTTTGCTTTCCAAAAAGATTTTACTTATGAAAATAACTGCTATAAGATATAAGAATAAATTCTTCTGAACTGATTTCATGTTAATTTTATATGAAATGGTAATTTTCAAGAATGTGCTTGGAACATGCCACCCCTACAGCAATAATGGTTATCTTGAGGCCGCCATTGTATTGTATTGTATTGTATCTTCGAGATTCTGCCTTCATAGGCACACCTGGAGTACTCCAGTAAAATCTTCTTGAGTAAAGTCTTTACACAGTTAAGAGCCACGTACAATAAAAGTTCTGTCCAAGGAATATATACAAACAAGTAGCCCAAAGGGCAACAATTGCTCACCTGAGAGACTTTGTAAACCTATAGGAATATTTAAGATGCTCAAGGCAGCTAACTCCACAGTCAGTGGTCCTATCAGGCTGAAAATTAAACTCATCCAAAACATTATGTATGCCCTCATTTAATATATGCAGGTTTAAAAAGTATCCGATCAAGAGCACAATAGACAGAGCTGTCAAGGGCAGCTAACTTCGTAGTGGTTGGCCTGATCTGGCCAAAATTTGAACTTGTTTAAGATATTATGCATTTCCTCATTACCTGCAAGTTTGAAAAGGATCGGATCAGTAGAAACCAAGAAAAAGTGGCAACATTGAGTTTTTGGATGCTCAGGGCAGGTACTCCATAGTCAGTGGTGGGATCTAGCCGAAATGCTAACTAATCCAAGCTTTTATGCATATCCTCATTACCTGCAAGTATGAAGAGGATCCGATGAAAAATGAAAATGTGATGACGTTTTCTTCATTATAACACTATGGGATTTTTTTCAAACGCTCAAGGGCAGCTAACTCCGTAGTCTGTGCTCAAATCCGGCCAAATTCGAACTCATCCAAGCTCTTATGTATGTCATCATTACCTGCAAGTATGATAAGTATCTGATCAAAAACCTTGACTGCAGCACCCTGAAAGTCAAACTTGCTGGAGATTTGTGTGAATTTATTTTAAAATCCGTTGAGAAATGTAGGTGCTAGAGCGATGACAAAGTTTTTCTAAAAATAGCCACAGTGACCTTGACCTTGGGCACAGCATCCTGAAAGTCGAACTTTCTTGAGATATTGTCATACCCTACAATTGTGTGAAGTTATTTCAAAATCCATGGAGAAATAAAGGTGCTACGGCGATGACAAAGTTTTCTAAAAATAGCCACAGTGACCTTGACCTTGACCTTGACCTTGGGCACAGCACCCTGAAAGTCGAACTTGCTCGAGATATTGTCATGCCCTACATTTGTGTGAATTTATTTTAAAATCCATTGAGAAATGTAGGTGCTAGAGCGCTGTCAAAGTTTTTCTAAAAATAGCCACAGTGACCTTGACCTTGGGCGCAGCACCCTGAAAGTCAAACTTGTTGGAGATATTGTCATGCCCTACATTTGTGTGAATTTGTTTAAAATCGGTTGAAAAATGTAGGCGCTAGAGTGATGACAAAGTTTTTCTTAAAATAGCCACAGTGACCTTGACCTTGGGTGCAGCACCCTGAAAGTCAAACTGGCTCGAGATATTGTCATGCCCTACATTTGTGTGAAGTTATTTTAAAATCCATGGAGAAATGTAGGTGCTAGAGTGATGACAAAGATTCTCTGAAAATAGCCACAGTGACCTTGACCTTAGACACAGCACCCTGAAAGTCAAATTTGCTCGAGATATTGTCATACCCTGCATTTGTGTGAAGTTATTTTAAAATCCATTGAGAAATGTAGGTGCTAGAGCGCTGACAAAGTTTTTCTAAAAATAGCCACAGTGACCTTGACCTTGGGTGCAGCATCCTGAAAGTCGAACTTGCTCGAGATATTGTCACGCCCTACATTTGTGTGAAGTTATTTTAAAATCCGTTGAGAAATGTAGGCAACAGAGCGATGACAAAGTTTTTCTAAAAATATGTGATGACTCTTGTGGCCGATTTGTTTTTATTTTGTTATGAAAGAGATTTCATGACTTCTCTTTCTGTTGATAATCAAGCTGATATCATTGAGGCATTTAACTCAACCTCTAGATATTTAGACGATCTTCTGAATATTGATAATCCTTATTTTGAAAGCATGGTTAACCAAATTTACCCACCTGAACTTAAATTGAATAAAGCTAATACTTCAGATACCGAGGCCCCCTTTTTGGATTTACATCTATCTATTTCTAACGGTTTTGTATCTTCTAAAATTTATGATAAACGTGATGACTTTGACTTTGACATAGTTAATTTTCCATTTTTGGATGGTGACGTTCCACGTCGTCCCTCTTATGGAGTGTATATTTCTCAACTTATAAGATTTGCTAAAGTGTGTAGTCATGTAGATGACTTTGATGCTCGTAATAAATGTTTAACTGCTAAACTTCTTCAACAGGGCTATCGGTATCATAAGCTTAGAAAGGCTTTTTCTAAATTCTATCGCAGACACCATGAATTGGTTTCAAAATTTGATGTCGGATTAAAATTTCTTTTACACCAAGGCCTATCGGAACCAGAATTTTATGGTGACTTACTATACAAATTCAAAAAGATTAAGGGTAGGACTGATTTTTCTGATCAATTCCGAAAAATAATAATACGTCACAAACGTATTGGCTATAATTTAAATGTTATGCGACAGTCTGCATGCTTAGTGATTAACCCAATCACGGTTGATAGCTTTGCTGCACTCTTTAATTGCACACCGGGGGATCGGTCGTCAGACTCTATGATGGCCCCGACCTAAAGCTATATATTTTAGTTGGTTGGGACCGGAGCCTTTTTGTCTGTTGCTTGGTCCACCGGGGCTCAACTGGTGACCTTCTTTTGCTTCAGATTTCCAGTGGGGTTGTTTGGCAGGACAGGGATCTCCACCTGTCAGACGGCCCGTTGTATCTGTTGAGTCCTCGTCTTTGCTTCTTCATGGTGTTGAAATTTGATTTATGTGTTTACCGTGATGATTCATTGACGAGTTAGAGGGTTATCATGCGAACCGAACAACCAACTAAATGTTTTGTACCACTTCAGAAACTGAGGGTGAGGTTGGGCCTGTAAAATCGATGTAAGCCCCCCAGTAATTCATTACTGACCGTTCCAAGGCGGTAGTTCTGTTGTGGTTCTTTGTTGCCTGTTTTTGGTGTCAGAGTTTCTGTGATGTTTTACCTTACGTATGTTATTATTATTTTTGGTTCGGTTTGGGTTGCTGAGTGGCCACCTTTTGGGAACAAGTGTTACGAAATGGATCTAATCGTCCACTATGTCGTCGAGATTATTTTAATCCTTTCAATCAGTAAGGCTACAGTTTTTAGGGTAACTGTGGTAATAAAACATTTACGGAAATTGTGGCTACGTTATGCATGGGTTGTTTGTGAATACCTCTCGTGGACAGCATATTGCATGATTTTAAGGTGAATACCTGCACGAGTCTTTTGATTGTGGAAAGCGCTTTGCATGATTTTAATGTGAGACGCATAGTATTTATACGCCTATCTTTTAATGAAAAGTTAGACGTGGCTGTTTAATTCTTGATGGATGTTATATTGTTGTGTGCCCAGATTCTGTGTTAAGACCTAGAAGGGTAAGATTTTATTATATTTATTTAGAATAGTTTGGCTAAGAATGAAAAATGTGACTTCTGATTGATATGGTATGATTATATGTGTCGACTGATTTGATTTTGTTGGCAGTGATCAGGCTGCGCATGTGTCGACCGATTTTGTTAGTAAGCATGCTGCGCATAATATTTGTATATTAGGAAGTTTTGTAAATTTCGGAAATAGTTTATATCACTGATGTTAGTTTCACTGGTGTTCAGTGACGTCAGTTGCATTCATGTTATTCATGTGACGTCAGTTGCATTCATGTTATTGCGACGTCAGCACTTTTTATATTAGTTTCACGTATACGTGGCCTATAGAAGTAGATTGATTTGTAATGGAACTAATTTATATACTCGTGACGTCAATTGACGCCATAGCATGCACCGCATTAAGGGTTTTTTCCATAAGTTATAATGGTAGCATTTGGTCATCATGCGTTTGATTTGCCTTCATTAGACGGCGTCATATGGTATAACATCATTGATGTCATGATGTCAGATCAAACGTTATGATCCCAAATGTGTGAGAAACGCTTATTCAGCTATTATATTCTATGGCAAATGGTATTACGCTTAGTTTAAAGAAATGAATTAAAACATATGCGAGTTAGATTTTGGTCAATCAATTTAATGTAAATAGGACATTGTTTAGATTATTCATGTTTTATGTTTAGATTATTCATGTTTTATGTGGGGTATGTCATGGTAAAGCCTGTTGACGTCAGTATACTTCTTGACAATGTTTGACGTCAGATCCTTCGACGCACATGCGTGGTAGGATCTACGTTTCTTCATTGGCGGAAGTGGTAAGCACACTTTTAGCTTTACATCGTGAGCGCGAGTCGTGTCTAGTGACACGGCTGGCGTGTGCACGTTATGCTCGGCATTCGCCGAGGGCGTTGTATGGTATTTCCAAGACAGGCCCAAGTCTTACGTATTGTTATTATGTAGTTACAATGTATTAAGTGTAAGTTCGTTATTTTTAGGCACATCAAGTCCGGCAGTCAGCTGTTAGGGCTTAGAGCCACGTCTCACCTGGAGATTCGATTTACGTCTCCAGGTTAATACCAACCCGGGTAGAGGCAGTTACAACGCCGTTTGTGCATGGTTCCCAAGCAGAGGCGGGAAGCACAAAATGTAGGCGGAAGTGGTTAGCACAGTTTTGCCAGATTCTGTGATATGATCTGAAGGTCACATCAAGTGTGGGACAGTGTTCGCCCACTAAGGTGTTCTAATATATATAGACTGGTCCCTGGTACGATCCAGGGAGCGACCAGTATATAATCGTGCACGTGATAATAAGAGTTGGTGTTCCTCATGATATATGGACTGCCCCATGACATGATCCAGGGAACGACGAATTGAAGTCTACCAACATAAGGCCTTGTTTTTTGTATGAGCTCAAACTCACGTTTTTTTGTTCTTTGTGTTTTCCTTTAGTTCATGGCGCTGAGCCGAGTACGGTGTTGACGTCAGACGGTAATCTATTTGCGTATTGTACGCAAATCGATTACAGATTTGAAACAAACACCTTACTTGGGCCAGCGACATGAACTGATATGTGTTGTATATTATTGTAATTGTGACAGTTGTAAATTGTATTGTTGTATATAGAATTTACATTATATATATATAAACTTCAAAAAATTCTAACGTTGTTAGAGTTTCCTTGTTAGTGTATTACACTAGTAGATAACCCTTTAACCGGAAGTCACCCTCCGCCGTCCTGGCGACGCATAAGGCTCTACACCCGTGTCGACCGAGTGTAAAACCTTCTGCGTAACATGGTGTCAAGAAGTAACGGGATTTGACTTCTGGTTAATATCTGCCAGTGTAAGACATTGACAATATATACAGAATCTAGGCACAATTTTGTCAGACATTTTTTTTTTATTATTATTGACTTTCTGATTGTTCTTTTCTAAGGTAACGTAAGGCTGTGAATTTTAGGGGAGCAATTTTGCCACTAAATTCTTTGTAAATGTAACCTACACTCAATTAAGGTCAACTATCCTTATTCCCTGCGTGATGAAGTGCGATAGCCCATGCATTAATTTGTGATAAAATGTAACAGGTTGCATATCTGAGTGGGGAAACTGAGGTATATAGACCTGAATTGTCTTGGCACGGATGATACATATTTAGTTTTAAGGTCCGTTTGAGTACCTTGGCACTGCTGTTGCATGACAATCTGTAAGTTTATTAACCTAAACGTTTTGTACGTTGTGTCGTAACCGTTACTGAGGTCCATTTTATGTCCTGATTTAGTAACGTAGGTCACTCGTAACGTTATATAATATCGTTACAATGAATTAAACCTAATAGCGGAATCTTAAGTTTGATTTACCGTTGGTATCTTATATGGTTTTGTAAGGTAGGACGTACAGTTGTCGTGTCAGTGTTAATACGTTGCGTTACATACGTTACGTTTGTATATCCGATACGCTAGATCAAGTTGGGCGTAATTGTATGTGGGTTATTTACGTCATCTAATTACGTCATCTAATAGTGAAAAGTAATTCTCGGCAAAGTCAACGTCAGTTTATGACGTCATTTCCGGTCTGTTATGAACGTAACTTTAATGGCTACGTCCAGATCGCGAGTATACTAATTAATCAACGTTTTAGTTGGATTAGTTCGTTATTATTATTGTTAACGTTTTAGTTAACGTGTGTGACTATAAGTGAACATCGGTTTCAGATAAGTTAACGTGAGCATTACGTTAAGCGTCATGGATCAGTTAGTTAAGACGGGAAGGGAGTTAGGTTATGAAGGGCAGGCATTGCAGGAATTTGTAAAGCAACAGCAAGAGACTGAAAGGGCAGAAAGGCACGCGGTAAGGGAACTTGATAAAGAGAAGATCGCGGCGGAGAAAGAAAAGCTTGCGCAGGCCGATAAAGACCGGGAAATTGAGTTAGCTAGGATCGCGCAGGCCGATAAAGACCGGGAACTTGAGTTAGCTAGGATCGCGCAAGCCGAAAAAGATAGGGAAATTGAATTGGCTAGGATCGCGACGGAAGAAGCTAAGATTGCGGCGGATAGGGAAATCGAGATGGCGCGGATTGAAAGTATAGAGCGGCAAGCCGAGAAAGATAGGGAAGCTAGGTTGTCTCAAGTCGAAAGCGATAAGGAAGCAAAGTTGTCGAGCGAGGTCGAGTTAGAAAAGTTGAAGTATAGTTTTGAATTGCAGCAACGCGAGTTAAAGAATCAGATAGATTTGCAGAAGGTAACGTTTAGGGTTGAATTAGAAAAACAGAAGTCTGAAAAGTTAGCGCATGCGCGAGATCCCAAGTTACCGTATTTTGATGAAAGTAAGGACAAAATGGATAGTTACTTATCAAGGTTTGAGAAATACGCGACGGCGAATAAATGGGATAAAAACGTTTGGGCTGCATATTTAAGCGCATTACTTAAAGGACGCGCGCTTGATGTTTATGATAGATTGTCTGTAGATGATGCAGCAGATTATGACAAGTTGAAAGATGCGTTGTTAAAGAATTTTGATATGACTGAACGCGGATTTAGGAAGAAATTTCGCTATGATAGGCCTGAAAAGTCCGAAACGTTTATTCAGTTTAGTAGTAGACTTAGGTCGTATCTTAATAAATGGTTGAAAATGGCGAAGGTAGACCAGTCTTATGAATCTGTTTGCGATTTTTTCGCTAGAGATCAGTTTTTAGAATCCTGTAGTAAAGAACTATATGTTCATTTGAAACCGAAAACATTCACGAATCTAGGTGAGATGGCTAGGGAAGCAGATCTATTTGCAGAAGCACGTGGCGGTGTCTACGCTTGTGTTAATAAGGGGCAGCGTGATAGTAAGGGCGTAACTCAGAGTAGATCTGATAATAAGCCGAGTGCGAAGCCAGAGATAAAATGTAGTATTTGTGGTAAGGGACATTTAACATATAAATGTTTTAAGAATCCCGATAGGAAGCAAGCATATAGTGCGGAGGTAGGTGCAATTGCAAGCGGGTATAGCGGAAGTAAGGGGAGTAGTTATGCACCGAAAGATGAGACACAAAGATCACAGAGTAAGAGCGATACTGTACAGACGAAGGGTAGTAATTCAGATCGTGGCCGTGGTCGGGGTTATTCCCGCGGACGTGGTCGGGGTGGCGGACATCAAATGAGTTTTTGTAAAACTACAATGAATAGGTCTCATGAAATTGAGGGTCTCTATAAGAGTAAGGAAGAAAGTCCACTAATCAATGATAACGTGGATAGGGAAGGTGTCTGTTACTTTTTAAGGTCGCGATTACCAACAGCGCAGGGTACGGTTAATGGTAAGACTGTTGTAGTTTTAAGGGACACAGGTTGTACTGGGTGTGTCGTTCGTAGAAACTTGGTTTCTAATGATCAATTACTTGGTAGAGAATCTGATGTAACTTTGATTGATGAATCTACCCAAAGGTATCCCTTAGCAATGGTTGACATAGATTGTCCATTTTTCACAGGAAAAACTGAGGCATTGTGCATGGAAGATACATTGTATGACCTGGTTATTGGAAATATTGACGGGTCAAAACTTCCCGATATGTCCCATTTTGCAATGGCGGCAGTGACTAGGTCACAAGCTAAGCAAGGTGAAGAGGTCTATAGGAAACTTAAAGTTCCTGATCAAATTATTGCTAGTGATAAGGAGGCATTGAAGCAGGCCCAAGTTGTTGACCCTAAATTGAATGGCATAAGGCAAAGAGTGGAATCTGGGAATGTGACGATTAGTCGTGGATTGAACCGGGGTGAAACTAAGTTTATTCGAAAGAGAGATTTATTGTATAGGCAGTTTACTAAGGGAAACAAGGTCACTTTGCAACTTATTATCCCTGAAGGTTTTCGTGAAAAGGTGTTAAGATTGGCGCACGAAACCTTAATGTCAGGTCATTTGGGCATAAAGAAAACTATGGATAGAGTGTTGACTGAGTTCTTTTGGCCTGGAGTTTGTGGTGATGTGGCAAGGTTTTGTAAATCTTGTGACATATGTCAAAGGACTATTCAAAAAGGTCGTGTCACTAAGGTTCCTTTAGGAAAGTTGCCACAGATTGACACACCATTTAAACGAGTCGCTGTTGATATAGTTGGACCGATAGAACCTCGTTCTGACAGGAAATCCCGCTATATTTTAACAATGATAGACTATGCGACGAGATATCCCGAGGCGGTAGCGTTACCCGGCATTGAAACGGGACGCGTAGCCGAAGCGTTAGTTGAGATGTTCAGTAGATTAGGAATACCGAGTGAAATGCTAATCGAGCATGATAGTAAGATCACGATTGACGTCATGAGAGAGGTTAGTAGGTTGTTGTCGCTTCAAGATCTGACAACTATTCCTTATCAATCTACTGGTAAAGGACCCGTGGAGAAATTCCATGATACATTGAAACAGATATTACGTGAAATGTGCGTAGAACGTCCGAATGACTGGGACAGGTATCTCCCAGCATTATTATTCGCAGTAAGGGAAGTTCCGCAAGAGTCGTTAGGTTTTTCCCCGTTTGAACTGTTGTATGGGCGTAATGTTAGGGGTCCTATGCAAATATTAAAGGAATTGTGGTCTGTAGAGGAAACTGACCAACGTGCGTTATTGACGTATCAGTACGTTATTGATCTAAAAGAACGTTTAGAGAGAACGTGTAAGTTAGCACAGGATATTGTCCGGAAAATGGACGTAAAGCAGAATGCTTATTATGATAAACGCGCGAGGTCGCGTAAGTTTGACGTCGGAGACAAAGTACTTTTGCTACTCCCGAATGAGTGCAATAAATTGTTACTTCAATGGAACGGGCCATATGAACTTGTCGAAGTAGTCAATGTAATGAACTACAAGATTAACGTCAAGGGCGTCGTGAATACTTATCCTGCTAACATGATTAAGCAGTACGTTCAACGTCAAAAGAACGTGTCGTCTGCAGTTGTTAATGCACGTGACAATGTTGGATCAGAGGATCACAGTGATCCGAATGTTCAAAGAGTTAACATTTGTACGTCAGAGGACGTATCCCAATATGACTTCATACGTGAAAACGTAAAGCCCGACGACGTAACGTCGATTCAGAAAGCTAACATGGAAGAACACGGTGGCGATAGTAGATTAGAGGCAGAGGCAACGGATCCTGTGGGATCTGTCGTGCGAAGTAGGTGTAATGTCGAAGACAGCGTTAATTTTACGTCTGATACACTTAAAGGTGGCGATTTCCACCTAGTGTTCGATCAGATTTACCCATACTTCCCCATTCCATTTGAGGCACGACAGGTACGACACAGAGAATTGATTGACTTTGGGATTAGGTAAATCCGTGGCCAAGATAATTTGGGGGCGGACTACCTTAGTAGATAGTTTGGCCACGTTATGCATCGCACCGTTGTTGTGTATATAGCTAGTTTTCCAGTTTTGACATAGCCTACGATTCGATCGCATTTCGTACTATTTCAGAAAAGAAACATTGTTATGTTTTTTTCTCCCTAAGGGGAAACCTATGTTACGAAATGGATCTAATCGTCCACTATGTCGTCGAGATTATTTTAATCCTTTCAATCAGTAAGGCTACAGTTTTTAGGGTAACTGTGGTAATAAAACATTTACGGAAATTGTGGCTACGTTATGCATGGGTTGTTTGTGAATACCTCTCGTGGACAGCATATTGCATGATTTTAAGGTGAATACCTGCACGAGTCTTTTGATTGTGGAAAGCGCTTTGCATGATTTTAATGTGAGACGCATAGTATTTATACGCCTATCTTTTAATGAAAAGTTAGACGTGGCTGTTTAATTCTTGATGGATGTTATATTGTTGTGTGCCCAGATTCTGTGTTAAGACCTAGAAGGGTAAGATTTTATTATATTTATTTAGAATAGTTTGGCTAAGAATGAAAAATGTGACTTCTGATTGATATGGTATGATTATATGTGTCGACTGATTTGATTTTGTTGGCAGTGATCAGGCTGCGCATGTGTCGACCGATTTTGTTAGTAAGCATGCTGCGCATAATATTTGTATATTAGGAAGTTTTGTAAATTTCGGAAATAGTTTATATCACTGATGTTAGTTTCACTGGTGTTCAGTGACGTCAGTTGCATTCATGTTATTCATGTGACGTCAGTTGCATTCATGTTATTGCGACGTCAGCACTTTTTATATTAGTTTCACGTATACGTGGCCTATAGAAGTAGATTGATTTGTAATGGAACTAATTTATATACTCGTGACGTCAATTGACGCCATAGCATGCACCGCATTAAGGGTTTTTTCCATAAGTTATAATGGTAGCATTTGGTCATCATGCGTTTGATTTGCCTTCATTAGACGGCGTCATATGGTATAACATCATTGATGTCATGATGTCAGATCAAACGTTATGATCCCAAATGTGTGAGAAACGCTTATTCAGCTATTATATTCTATGGCAAATGGTATTACGCTTAGTTTAAAGAAATGAATTAAAACATATGCGAGTTAGATTTTGGTCAATCAATTTAATGTAAATAGGACATTGTTTAGATTATTCATGTTTTATGTTTAGATTATTCATGTTTTATGTGGGGTATGTCATGGTAAAGCCTGTTGACGTCAGTATACTTCTTGACAATGTTTGACGTCAGATCCTTCGACGCACATGCGTGGTAGGATCTACGTTTCTTCATTGGCGGAAGTGGTAAGCACACTTTTAGCTTTACATCGTGAGCGCGAGTCGTGTCTAGTGACACGGCTGGCGTGTGCACGTTATGCTCGGCATTCGCCGAGGGCGTTGTATGGTATTTCCAAGACAGGCCCAAGTCTTACGTATTGTTATTATGTAGTTACAATGTATTAAGTGTAAGTTCGTTATTTTTAGGCACATCAAGTCCGGCAGTCAGCTGTTAGGGCTTAGAGCCACGTCTCACCTGGAGATTCGATTTACGTCTCCAGGTTAATACCAACCCGGGTAGAGGCAGTTACAACGCCGTTTGTGCATGGTTCCCAAGCAGAGGCGGGAAGCACAAAATGTAGGCGGAAGTGGTTAGCACAGTTTTGCCAGATTCTGTGATATGATCTGAAGGTCACATCAAGTGTGGGACAGTGTTCGCCCACTAAGGTGTTCTAATATATATAGACTGGTCCCTGGTACGATCCAGGGAGCGACCAGTATATAATCGTGCACGTGATAATAAGAGTTGGTGTTCCTCATGATATATGGACTGCCCCATGACATGATCCAGGGAACGACGAATTGAAGTCTACCAACATAAGGCCTTGTTTTTTGTATGAGCTCAAACTCACGTTTTTTTGTTCTTTGTGTTTTCCTTTAGTTCATGGCGCTGAGCCGAGTACGGTGTTGACGTCAGACGGTAATCTATTTGCGTATTGTACGCAAATCGATTACAGATTTGAAACAAACACCTTACTTGGGCCAGCGACATGAACTGATATGTGTTGTATATTATTGTAATTGTGACAGTTGTAAATTGTATTGTTGTATATAGAATTTACATTATATATATATAAACTTCAAAAAATTCTAACGTTGTTAGAGTTTCCTTGTTAGTGTATTACACTAGTAGATAACCCTTTAACCGGAAGTCACCCTCCGCCGTCCTGGCGACGCATAAGGCTCTACACCCGTGTCGACCGAGTGTAAAACCTTCTGCGTAACAACAAGCTGCTCACTCGGTTGGCCATATGTTCTCTGTATCTTGATTATTTGTAATCTTAGTTGTTTCCAACTATGGTTTGAGGGCTGGATTTGGATTTTGATTGTTTCAGTTCCTGGTCTTTGCATACTTTTTACTTTTCTCCATTATAACACCATGGGATTTTTTTCAAACGCTCAGGGGCAGCTAACTCCGTAGTCTGTGCTCGAATCCGGCCAAATTTCGAACTCATCCAAGCTCTTGTGTATGTCATCATTACCTGCAAGTATGATAAGGATCTAATCAAAAACAGTTGAGAAAACGTGATGACGCCGTTTTCCCCATTATAACCCTATGGGGGCTATGTGTTGCCATGGAAACCAGAGTTCTGAGCACGGACGGACGACGGCTCGACTCCCATCCTATAAGCTCACCTCTGAGCCTTCGGCTCAGGTGAGCTAATAATCCACCACCATTTACATGTGTATATAAAATGTTCAATTTTAAGAAATGTCACTGTAGCGTTTTCTCAAGTTGTTAAGGGTAATCATCTGTGCCTCGTTAAAATAGAATATGAGTACTCTATGTGTGGTTTGCTGTGCCCTTTACTTTTCTCTTACGTTTCGGCACTAGTTGGAGTTTATTATATCCGACTGCATGTAGTCTATAGATGAGCCTTCTGCTATGATAATGTAGAGAGTCCACAAGATGTCTGATCTCGCTCTTTGTGTTAATTTTGTTGTTTTGTATAACAATATCAGAGTCTATTAGTAACTGAAGTAACGTATATTCAGCACTCACAGGGTGCTTGTCAAGATGATTAGCCAGTATATGTAAAAAGTCAATGAGAATAGGTTGTCGAACATCTTCTAGGGACTTGCAGACGACCAGAAAGTGTTGAAGTGTTTCATCTTCTTCTTTACACATTTGACACACCGGGTTTATTTCGTTCTGGTTAAACTTTGCTCTGTTTGTTTGTAAAATGTATGTTCCGGTTAAAACTGGAATTCTAAGAATGTCTCTGTCACTATTCATGTGAGATTTCACAGCTGGGTGACATTGTCCCACAATGTAGGTTTTGGAAAGGTACTTCAATGAAGAATACAGTCTTGATTGTGACACTATTTGACTGGTCCAGTATTCATTGATAGCAGTATTCAGGAGTTTTTTCCAAGCTAACTTTTCTATCGGGTTTTCAAGTAAAATCTCCGGATTCGGTAGGTTGTACTTTATAAGTATTCTCTTCACAGCAATGACCCAGCTATGACTTTTATACGATTTAACTTCCAATTGCCTTTTGGCCAATTGATGTTCTACTGAATCGTGTTGGAGTCTTGTAATATTACCGTACAAGGACAATATTCTTTTGTGTATCATGGCTTCAGCAGGAAGAGTTCCTGATAAGATATATACAGCTGGATCAGCCACTGTCGATGATAATGATAGTATTTGTTTTAATAATTTCTTATATTGAGTTTCAAGCACATGTTATGGTTTTCCTGTTGGTATGACAACTTCAAGGCCATAGAACAACACTGGGAAGACATATGTTTGAAGGAGTGATATCGACGTTTCCGGATCAAGACCGTTTTCGCCATGTAGACCGTTTCCCATGAGACTGTATACTGTATGCTTAGCTTTCTGAATATTCGATTCGACAGTTTGCATTTCTTGATTAGAAGAAGATCGTAATATTCCCATATGTGTTGTGTTCTCGACAACTGGCATTTCCTTTTCACCTATGTACCATGCTTCTTGATCAGGATAGTTCCTTGTGCTGTCCATTTTCATAATAACACTCTTGACCTCTTGTAAGATATATCCATCTTTTTCACTGGAGTCTTTACAGAGATTAACGAAGAACTGTAGGCTGTAGGCATCATTGCTAAGGATAGCCACATCATCAGCACATGTTGGGGCTTGTATGCCAATACCTCCAATTTTGGCGCCTTTTCCAGATATCTGTATTCTGTCCAAGAGCCCATTGTCATAAACTTTGAAAAGATCAGCGCTGAGGACACCACCTTGTCGGACGCCTTGTTGGTTGGTGTATGTTGAGGATAGTTGTCCTTGCCATTTGATGGCAGTTTGTGATTGATGATGTAGACTGTTTATCAATAGCCAGTTCAGACCATCGACACCACTATGAAACTGAAAAAAAAATACATTGCAAGAGATTACTTTCCAAGCTTGACAGCATGCCAATGAATTTCAAAAACTCTACTGGACAAATCTGACTACGAGAAATGGTAGTAAACTGAACCATTTAAGTGGAATTTGCTGTTTCTTGATCCTTTCACTATAAACTTCGTAAAACCACTTGCTGGAGTGCCTCGATAAGAGAGTAGTTCCTTCCCTTAGGAACTTTACGCCGCTAGAGGGCTACAAGTTCAAATTTGTCAGGGGCAGACAACCTAGTCTAAGACGAAGACTACCCAACTGTTACTGTTCTGTGTAAATTCCTCCCTCAAGGGAGCACCTCCTCGTCGAGTGGTAATAGTGTAGTGGGCTGAACCATCACCAGTTAACTAAAGTCGCTTATTTACGACATAGTCTCGATGGGGGCGGAGCTATAGACTCGACATACACCAGTTTTAGATTTTTTCCTTTTTCTCGGTACAATCTCTAGCTCTAGCATGATCTTGTAGCATGGAGTGTATAACAAAAGTAAAAAGTATGCAAAGACCAGGAACTGAAAGAATCAAAATCCAAATCCAGCCCTCAAACCATAGTTGGAAACAACAAGATTACAAATAATCAAGATACAGAGAACATATGGCCAACCGAGTGTATGGAATTACTGTATGGAATTTGACCAGATATATATCTTCTACTTTTATCCAAAAGACAGGTACAATCAACTATTATCTCAAGTAAACTGGTATTTAGTGCCCTTATGTCCAGACTCTTTCTTATTTTCTGTTCAGTTCAGTTCAGTTCAATTCTCTTATCGACGTTACCCAAGTAGCTCAACGGTACGTAACCATCAAGTCAAGTCAAGTCAAGTCAAATGTATTTAAAGTCGGTAAGTTTTACAAACAATTTAACACAAACTCCTAGAAGCTTTTACGACCGACTAACTAACATGCATAAAATATCACAGTACCTATAGCTACATGAATAACAATTTTGTAAAAGAGTGTCACAGATAATAATTTACATATTAAAAGTTAAAAAAATTTTGGACGGAGGTGTCTGACCAGCAGACACCCATATGACAAGGTTATAATTTATAGTAGGTGAAGAAATTTAAATTTAAGACGACTGATTCCTGATAGATGCACCTCAGCACAACATCTTAGGCCGAAAGTGAAAGTGACAGGTATTGCTGTTGCATACCCCGTGCAGCAACAATCCCTATCACGAAAGACGAAAGGCACCCAAGGCTAAGCACTGAGCAGCATATTGTAGATCTTATGAGAGGTTCAAGGGAGACAAATCATATACACATATTGCATTTACAGCTAACTCCATTCCATCCCTTGATAAAACGTTTGAAAACATTAAAAGAAGTTATTTTCCTAGCTTCTTCAGGAAGTGTGTTCCATAGTTTGGCTGCTTGAAAGCTAAAAGAGTTAGTACCGTACCATGCACTTCTAACTGCCGGGCCGGGTAGCGCAATCGGTAGAGCACCTGACTCGTAAGTCAGAGGTCCTGGGTTCGAATCCCGGTCTGGCCACATACTTTCGTTTCTCCTTCCGCTGATTCAAGAAGGGCAGTTGTCAGTTACTGGCGAAAGTATGTGCACTTAGTACTGGTTAACCGCTTAGGAGGTCTAAGCCTGCCCAGGAATAGTGTGGTTAGGTTAACTGACCGTCCCGACATGACCTTAGTTGTTTACCGTGGACGTTAAGCATCAAATCAACCAACCAACAAAAGCACTTCTAACTCTAGGAAGGTTAAGAATGTTTGTGTATTGAAAATTGTAACAGGAAGCTTTGAGAGTAATAAACTGTTTTAAATACACAGGAGAGTTTCCATTTATGATTTTAAAAGTTTCAAGAGCAAGACCTCTTAGACGAGACAAGTGCAAGGTTGTGGTACCTGCTCTCGTAATCAGATCTTCGTATGTAGCATCAAAATCCTGAAAAATGAATTTCAGTGCTCTGAAATGAATTCTTTCTAGTTTTTCTGTATTTGTTTTAGAGCAAAGATGCCATACTAGGGGGCAAAAATTGAAGGTTGACATGATAAAAGCATGATAGACGGCTTTACGAGATTCAAAGTTTAGATATTTACCTATGCGTTTGAGAACATTTATCTGCTGAGATGCCTTTTTACACATGTTTGATACTTGTTTGTCAAAAGTTAGTAGATAATCAATTTCAACACCTAGTAGTTTTACTGTTTCCTCACACTCGATCTCTGCGTCCCCAAGTTTGAAAGTAGGTTTCTCACCGAAAGTCTTCTCCCCCATAGCAAAGGCCTGGAACTTATTAGGATTTGCCTTCATGCGGTTGCGGGAGAACCAGTCGATGAGAATACGACTTTCTCGCTCTAGGACTGTGAGCAGGGTGGCAAAGTCCGGGTGTGAGAAAGACAGGGTATTATCATCAGCATAATTGAATAATTTTCCTTTTTCAATGAAGTAAAATATATCGTTTAAAAATATATTGAAGATGAGAGGGCCCAAGATGGAACCCTGTGGTACGCCTTTTGTGATCTTTTGGAAGGAGCCACAGTGCTCACCAATTTTGACACATTGTTTGCGGTTTGATAAATAATCATGAATGAGGTCAACAGCGTCATTTGACAGTCCATATGCTCTGAACTTTTCCGTGACGAGGTCAGGTGGCAAACAGTCAAATGCCTTGAACAAGTCCATCAATATGGCGGCTACATATTCGTTCCTGTCCAAGGCATTTCTCCACTCCTCAGTAATACGGACTGGCAGCTGAAGCCCTTACGGAATGCTGAGAGATATGGATTGAAGTGCTTTTCATAATATTCACTAAGTTGCTCTTCAAGAGCACGTTCAAATATTTGAGATGTAATAGGCAGGATACTGATGGGCCTGTAATTCTGTACATCAAATGGATATTTTTTCTTGAAGACGGGCGACACCCTAGCCTCTTTAGGAGAGGCAGGGAATCTCCCGTCTGCAATCATCCGATTTACTAGGGAGGTAGTAGGTCCCATAACTATATCATTTGAGAGATGCAGAATGTTTGAAGATATGGTGTCAAGTCCAGTCGCCTTGCCCAGGCCATAGTCGCACACACTTTATTTTCTTTTTTCTGTCTTTCTTTATATACTGTCATACGCCCTCTATTTACTTGAGTCTATTTACCTGGATCTGGACACCCATTAGGAGGCTATTCAATAGCCTGTTCCGGCGCATTATTTGATTGTGTCCTGTAACTAGCTGATTGACCCGGTGTGTAACAGGACGCTGTAAACTTTGTTGGGTGATGTTGCCAGTGTCTATTTAATCGACTTTTAAAGGACTCAAGGGAGGGTGCCATTACCACTGACGCGGGAAGATTGTTCCAATTATCAATTACCCTTACACTGAATGAATTTGCTAGCACGTTCAACCTTGCTCGTCTCTTAAACAGCTTGAACGGGTGACCTCTTGTAGCTGGATATGTAGCCATTTGGAACAGTTTTTCCTGGTTTACAAAAAAGTAAAAAGTATGCAAAGACCAGGAACTGAAACAATCAAAATCCAAATCCAGCCCTCAAACCATAGTTGGAAACAACTAAGATTACAAATAATCAAGATACAGAGAAAATATTATTCAATATATTGTAATCTTCCACGACATCAGCTCTTTCGCGTCTGTATTCCAGTATTGGAAGCCCTAAACGCCTTAACCTCTCCGGATAAGTCAGTCCTTTTAATGAGGGAACTAATCTTGTGGCTCTACGCTGAGTATTCTCAATCGTAATTTTATCCTTCTTGTAGAGGGGTGACCATATTACTGAAGCATACTCTAAATGTGGTTGGACCATTGACTTGTACAGGTTCAAAAACATTTCTTGACTCAGATAAGATAGGCCTCGCAGGCATTCTAGACAGGTGTGCGCTGTCAGTGCTGAAAATAGCATGAGTAAATAAGATAAAGCTAAAAGGTGTGATAGTGAGAGTGTTAAAGATGAAAGGTTAAAAGCTGGTGAGAAGAAAGTTAAAAACAAATTAAAGAAACACCATGTAACTGGATCTACGACCGTGAGTGGTGCAGCTTGCCAACTTCTTCCTTGAACGCATAAAGGGTTGGCAAGCAAACAACCGACACGGGGAGGGGGCATTCCACTGAACTATTGCCAATGGGTAAAAATGAATATTTATAAAAGTTCCTTGAGGTGTGGACTTGGCGGAAGGCCATAGAGTGGCATTGTTTTGACTTACGGGTATTGGGCTGGATGTATGCAGGAATTGGAATTGCCACAAGTCCATAAAGAATTCGATAAAACAGGCATAGACGTGCGTCCGCTCGTCTCTGTTCCAGGGATCTCCAACCGAGAGTATTTAACATGGCTGTTACGCTTGACCTTGTGTCATAATCACTGGTGGTCCAGCGAGCAGCTCTCCTTTGTATGTTTTCAATTTGGAGTATTTTTCTTTAGTAAAGGGGCCCCATATGGGGGCAGCATACTCAAGTTGGGGCCGTACCAGAGTGGTGTATGCATCCTCTCACCTTAGAAGCTTTAGTCTTTATGTTCCTTCTCAGGAATCCCAGGGCACAATTAGCGTTTCCAGTAATTCTGTCTATGTGCGAGTTCCTAGATAGGCCACCAGAGATGTCCACCCCCAAATACCTAGCGCTGGTGACCACCTTCAGGACTGTCCAGTTAAGTAATACAGAGTATTCATAGGTCTCCTTGAGGTTGTCATCCTCACCACCTGACACTTCGAGGGGTTAAACTCCATGTCCCACCTGGACTCCCACACAGACAGACTGTTCAAATCATTCTGTAGCACCTGGCCACCATTCTCACCCTCTATGGCGAGGTAAACGGCCGTGTCGTCGGCGAATAGTCGGACCTGGGATATTATCTGTTCAGGCAAATCATTAATATATATGAAGAACAGAATCGGACCCAGGACAAAGCCCTGATGGACCCCTGATGCAACTGGGACCGATTCTGATTTTTCACCTTCGAGGACCACCGACTGTGACCGATTACCTAAGAAGGCACGAATCCAGCTTAGTGCTTTGCCTCTGATTCCATACTGGTGGAGTTTCCAAAGGACTTTGGAATGGTTGACCTTGTCAAAAGCCTTTGATAAAATCCAGCAGTATCAAATCAGTTTGTTTACCTCCACTTGCATTCCGGGCAAGGTCCTCCACCAACATTGCAAGCTGGGTTTTGCATGACCTTTTCTCTCTAAAGTCGTGCTGTAAGTCATAAGTTGGTCATGAGAATTCATGTGCTTGACCACGTGAGAAGCCATATTATGTTCGAGGACCTTACAGAGTATGCATGTGAGGGAGATCGGTCTGTAGTTCGCAGCCGATGACTTGTCCCCCTTCTTGAATATTGGTGTCACTACAGCTCGGCACCAATCTGCAGTAAGCTTACCTGACTGGACAGATTGCTCAAAAATTATCTGTAGGAACGGAGCAATCTCATCCAGTAATTCCTGCAGCAAAAGGGGCTTTACTGAAGTGTAGTTACTCTTTAAATTTAATTTATCTGGACCGGCAGCTTTTCCCGGTTTTAGATTTTCAGAAGCTTCAGGATGCCCTCCACAGAAATCCTTAACTCGGTGGAGCTCAGGACATCAGGGGGTAGCCCATCAGGTTTGATCAAACCTTCATCAGCCATATCCTGTAGCTTCATCTTGCTAAGTCTAGACAGTGATAATGGTTCCTTGGAGGAAAAGACGGACTGAAACTGTCGGTTATGTAAATTTAAAGAGTAACTACACTTCAGGAACTGACTGAATTAAATCCCAAACCCTATCCCCAACATCAAAGGGAAAGATTGACAAAGACATCCCAACAAACAATAAATTACAAGTGATAAGCCGAGTCAGCAGCTCTTTCCTAAATAGGTGGCAACTCAGCTATCTTTATTGAACAAAATAATCTAGACCAACAGAAGGGTTACAACAGACTAAGCAAATTATACGAAAAACATTTAACAGTTATTTTTACCTATTTTCTATTTTTATTATAGAAGGATTAAACTGAGAACACAATAAATTAAACAGCACCGAACATAAAACAAATGCAACCGCAACGAAAGTACCGCCTTGGGACGGTCAGTAATAACTACTGGGGTGGGGGGTGTTAAACCGGTTTTACTGGGCCCAAACCTTCACCCTCACCCTCCGCCGCGGTGCACACAATTAGTTGGTAGTTCGGTTCGTATGGAGGTCCCCTAACTCATCAGAGATTCATCACGGTCAACAATTAAAATCAAGAAAAGGCCGTGATGAAGCAAGGATGAGGACTCGACAGGCAAAACGTGTTGAGACACCTGGAGATCCCTGGGGCGTCAGCAACACCACTGGAGCACTGGAGCAAAAGAAGACCACCAGTTGAACCCCTGTGGGCCAAGAAACAGACAAACATCCGGCCCCAACCAACTAATATATAGTAAGTTTTCTTTCTGACAGGTTTCTGTAATAAGGTCATTGTCGTGTTTCACCGTGGTGGAGCCATGCTGGTCTTGCCTAGAGTGTTTTAGGAAAGAAAATAATTTCTTGGTGTTACAGCCTGGGGTTTCCTCGCTAAGCCCAAGAAGGCCTTCAAGGTACAAGAGATATGATGCCTTTATTTTGCTTTTAATGGCTTTACGAAGGTTAATAAACTGGGTTCGTTTGCCTTGGTCTCCAGTTTTCTTGAAACTTCTGTATAAATGATCACGCTTTCGGATCATTCGGCAAATTTCCTGTGTAATCCAAGGTAGGGAGGAATTGCCACGGATTGGCTTTGTGGGTATGCGCTGTGATGAGAATTTGTCCAGTGCAGCAGTAAATTCAGACCACAGGGTATCTACTGATTTGCCAATGTGGTCAGCTATAAACTTATCACGGAAATCAGCCATTAAAGACTTGAGCTTGGTCCAGTCCGCTTTCCGAAGAAGCTGGTCCCTGCGGGGTTTCTGTTTCTGGACTCAGGGTTTTAAAATGCATTCGGCAGAGACCATGTCATGGTCACTTAGGCCAGCTTGGCAGCTTACCTGCGTTACCAGGGTAGGATTTTTTTGCCAAAATAGGTCCAAAATATTATTATATCTGGTTGGTTCAGTTATTCTGACAAACTGCCTCACATTAACGCAACAAGTCGGACACTATAGGGTTTCTAACGTCCTGAAGTTTTTCACAATCTAAGAGGAAATGATCCAAAGTCTCGTCCCCATTGTTACACAACAAACAGGTTGCTTTCACTGGGTTCCGGTTAAAAGTTGCCCTACTGCTTTGTAAGATATAAGTTCATGTTGCTGCCTTAAGTTTCACAGGTAACCGTGTAGCCTCCCTGTCACTGCCCGATATGACTTTAAGCATTTGATGACACTTGACAGGTTGGAACTGCTTTACGTTTAAATATTTCTATGATGGATAGAGTGTTGTTTCAAATAATAATCTTTTCTACCCAGTAAGAATCAACAGACTCGGTAAACTGTTTTTTTCCATTTCTTTTAAGAAAACTGGCTTTTCAAAAGGTCAGTTGTTGTAGGTAACGAGTACTTAATCAATAGCTCTTTAACCAGTATAAGCCAGCTGTTACTATTAACATGACTTCACATGTTGACCGTGATGACTCTCTGATGAGTTAGGGGACCTCCATACGAACCGAACTACCAACTAATTGTGTGCACCGCAGCGCAGCGGAGGGTGAGGTTGAAGGTTTGGGCCCAGTAAAACCGGTTTAAACCCCCCAGTAATTATTACTGACCGTCCCAAGGCGGTACTTTTGTTGCGGTTGCATTTGTTTTATGTTCGGTGCTGTTTAATTTATTGTGTTCTCAGTTTAATCCTTCTATCATAAAAATGGAAAATAGGTAAAAATAATTGTTAAATGTTTTTCATATAATTTGCTTAGTCCATTGTAACCCGTCTGTTAGTCTAAATTATTTAGTTCAATAAATGTAGCTGAGTTGCCATCTATTTGGGAAAGAGCTGCTGACTCGGCTTGTCACTTGTAATTTATTGTTTGTTGGGATGTCTTTGTCAATCTTTCCCTTTGATGTTGGGGATAGGATTTGGGATCTGATTCAGTCAGTTCCTGAAGTGTAGTTACTCTTTAAAATCACAGCTAATTGTCTAATGAGGTAGTCTCTTTTCTATACTGTTCTCATCCAGATGGCAGATATTTCCAAACAGTGAGAGGACCTTTTTGTGGATTAAGGCCTCAGCAGGCAGGACGCCAGAGAGAATATATATTGCCGGAGTAGCGGTACTAGTAGGTAGTGAGAGAATTTGTTTCAGCGTAGTTCTAAGGAATCGTTTTACTAACTCAAGATTAGACTTACATGTATTTGGAATAGAAACCTCTAATCTATAGGTCAGGGCTGGTGAAACGTATAACTGGATTGTCGTCTCGGGATCTACACCATTCTAATCATGGAGTCCAGCAGGCAACAAACTGTATAATGAGCGTCGACTTTCTGTATGTTGGTGTCAACACCGAGTGAATCTGATAGAGCTCCAGCCTGAACAAAAACAACGTACAACATGGGAGCATACCAGATGGTGAAGGATCTAACTTCAGAGAAACAGGGTAGGTCCACAACTATCCAAGCCAGGTCTGAGAAATGTCTTATAGTAGAACAAGAGAATCTTAGCAGACGGACAGGATATTGATCAGAACTATACAACCATGAGAGTTATTATGACAATGCGGTTCTGGATTGCACCCCCCCCCTCAGAATAAGAACTATAACCGATCCTTCGTGAGGAAGTTGAGATTGCAGTAGAAGCACTGAAGAAGTGGAAGTCTGCCGGAGTTGATAATATACAAACAGAACTTGTTCAACCTGGTGGAGAATGATTGATGTTTTAACAGAGATCTGTAACAGGTTCAAGAGAACAGGATAATGGCGTTCCCAATAGACTCGGTAGTTGATTGTTACACTAAAAAAGGCAACCTTCAGTTTTGCCAGAACTACAGAATCTCAACTAGGGCAGCTGAAAACAGGACAAGGTGGAAATAGATTGTTTCGAAGTCATCTGTGGTGCCCATACGACCCAGTAAGGTTATGGGATAGAATAGAAAATAGACAACTTAGAATCTTCAGCAAACAATCTGCATAAGCTATTCACTGTATCTGGTAAATCGTTAATGTAGATTATAAATAAAACTGGCCCTAATACACTTCCATGCGATGTTCCGGATAGTTCAAACTTCCAGTCTGAGGCTTCACCGTTTAGAGTAACTCGTTGTCGTCAATTTGTGAAAAACTTTCCAACAACATAATACATTTCCATTTAGACCAAAAAAACGAACCTTCTCCAAATACCGTTTATGTGGAACAGTGTCAACTGCCTTTTTGAAAACCTAGATAATACAATCGATCTGATTATAGGCTATTTGCTGTCTATAAAACAGTTTATTTTGCAGATTGTCTCTTTTATTACTGTTGATATTTTTTCTCCACTGGTATTTTCAAACTAATACATAACTGACTTTCAGAATTTTATCTTGTCAATATATTGCTTTAGTCTATTAAATCCTTTACAAAAAATTACAAAATTTTAACCTCAAATAAAGGGGGGTACAATAATTTAATGTAATAGCTATAAGCCATGCCCATATATGCATCACAAACAAAAATGTTTCTAAAGGTAAATTAATCCTATTCATCACCAATCAATTCTCTTGGCAACCTATAAATAAGTAACTTCATTTTTATTAAAATGAAAAGATTAACAGGTATACAGAGGCCATCGAGTAACTCTGTACAATAAACTAACAACTGACATAGGTAAATATTGACCAGTCTAAGGCTGTGAATAAACTTACTCCCTTGTAAAATACAATTAAATATCTTCCAACAATGGCCTTTTTGTCTGTTGCTTGGTCCACCGGGGCTCAACTGGTGACCTTCTTTTGCTTCGGATTTCCAGTGGGGTTGTTTGGCAGGACAGGGATCTCCACCTGTCAGACGGCCCGTTGTATCTGTTGAGTCCTCGTCTTTGCTTCTTCATGGTGTTGAAATTTGATTTATGTGTTTACCGTGATGATTCATTGACGAGTTAGAGGGTTATAATGCGAACCGAACAACCAACTAAATGTTTTGTACCACTTCAGAAACTGAGGGTGAGGTTGGGCCCGTAAAATCGATTTAAGCCCCCCAGTAATTCATTACTGACCGTTCCAAGGCGGTAGTTCTGTTGTGGTTCTTTGTTGCCTGTTTTTGGTGTCAGAGTTTCTGTGATGTTTTACCTTATGTATGTTATTATTATTTTTGGTTCGGTTTGGGTTGCTGAGTGGCCACCTTTTGGGAACAAGCTGCTCACTCGGTTGGCCATATGTTCTCTGTATCTTGATTATTTGTAATCTTAGTTGTTTCCAACTATGGTTTGAGGGCTGGATTTGGATTTTGATCGTTTCAGTTCCTGGTCTTTGCATACTTTTTACTTTCAAAAGAAACTGCAAAAGAATTAGTTTTTGATTGGAAACAAATTAGTTTGAGTTTCGATTTGATACAATATCCTAGTTTTAAATTTGAAAAAAAAAATGCATTGTGTTACAGAGTAACATAGATCTACATGGATACTAAAGGGTATCGCCTGTGCTATTCTGAGACAAAATGTCAATATTGGGCTCAAATAATGCTTTTTACTAAGTAAGCCACATAAGAAGTTCATATTCAACCCAAATAATTATTTTCTGTGCGGAAACCCCTTTATTTTATACTGCGTTCCGGTAATTACAGTGCGACTATGCCAATATTGGCCATGCACTTAATTGGTAGATGTAGATCTATGTAGAATTACAGGAGAGAAGCCTGTAGACTAGTGAAGTGGATAACACTCCAGACTACCAATCCAGGGGTCGCAGGATCGATCCCCCGCTTCTCCGGTCTGAGACTTTAAACCGAGGTAACGTCTCCATATGAATGACCTCGTTGTTGGTGGGACGTTAAACCCGAGTTCAGTCACTCACTCACTCACCGGGAATTACAGGTGCGTTCCGGTGTTTTGGTGCGTTTCGGTATTTCTAGGGACCGCGGGTGGTGGGTTTCATTACAACTTTGCGATTCGGTGCGGTCCGATCCGGTTAAGAAGAATGCTGAAAAAAACTTCGGGAAAGTCAATTTTAAGAGAGAATTCCTCAGAAAGAGACTTTTCCAACAAATAAGAATTGTGTCAGTTGATTCTGATTTACTACTGAATGCGAAAAATGAAAAATGTAAAAGAAGCCAATGAAATGAGAAATGAAATCTTATCCGCGTTGGAAAATTTTGTAGAAGAAACACAGCGCTTTTACATAGGCCACAGGCGCTTGAAGTTCTATCATGGTTCTATCCACAGGAGTTTGAAATTCTGTCAATAGAATACAAAAAAAGGCATATTCTACAAAATCACACCCAGTTTTTAATATATACTGTAATAAAGATACAGGAATGCAATGGCCGGGCCGGGTAGCGCAATCGGTAGGGCACCTGACTCGTAAGTCAGAGGTCCTGGGTTCGAATCCCGGTCTGGCCACATACTTTCGTTTCTCCTTCCGCTGATTCAAGAAGGGCAGTTGTCTGTTGCTGGCGAAAGTATGTGCACTTAGTACTGGTTAACCGCTTAGGAGGTCTAAGCCTGCCCAGGAATAGTGTGGTTAGGTTAACTGACCGTCTCGACATGACCTTAGTTGTTTACCGTGGACGTTAAGCATCAAATCAACCAACCAACCAACAGGAATGCAATGCCTTTTTACCCCACCCACCACAAAAATTCGTTCTCAACACGTTTTCAGGTAGTAAACAGCAAAAAGCGTTCCAATGTACGTAGCGGTTACTTGTAACTAAATGTTTTCTATCATCCGCCACCTATAATACATCAGTATGTATTTCAAGAAAGCCACAAAGGAAGATCAAATCTGGCGACTGACAGCGAATCTGTTTTCTGAGAAACCATGTCCACTTCACGCGGTCGCGTGCAACAAGATTGGATGTGGCTATCGGCAAGACGGTCGTGCGGTTTCGAATCCTTATCGGTAAGACGGTCGTTCGGTTGTCCGCACGACGGCAATTTGCTATTCTATGGGCGATCCATTGATCATCCTGAATATTATATTTTTTTTCGGTCCATAGAAATACCGAAACGCACAAAAACACCGAAACGCACCTGTAATTACCGGAACGCACTATAAAATAAAGGGTTTTCCACAAGATAATGGTTATTTGGGTTTAATACGAAGTTCTTATCTGCCTTATTTGGTGAAAAGCATTATTTGAGCCCTATATTGACATTTTGTATCAGAATAGCACAGATGATACCCTTTATTACATGTATCCATGTTTTTAAAGAAAATAACAAATGTAGCTATAAGTAAATAAAATGGTTATAAGGCCTAAACAGATTAATACTCTGGTCCGCGGAAACACCCCTAACCACCCCAAAACATCCCAAACCACCTAAACCGCCTTCATAACACCCCAAACCAGCCTCCACGGATATAAATTAGTCGCCCCAACCACAGTGATTTTTTTACCCCTGCGTCCTGCGTCTTAGACGCATAATTTTCCCAGAGGACGCAAAATATTTCCTTGGCTGCGTTCCGGGACGCATAAAAATAGCCGATGGGTAGTCCAACTTCCGATTTCGGCTTCGTTTACAAAGCTACTTTCGTTTTAAGAATATAGCAACGGTGCATTAGCAGATTGTTATATTACTGGTAAAAAACAGTACCATAGTCTTTCCTACTCCCGCTAAATACCGAAGTCTACCTGTAATACCAATAATCAATAGTGGTTGTCCAGTACCGGAGGAACATAGTATTATCGACCACGGTGACGTCTTTTACCTAAGTGCAAACTTTTATTAATACACCGGGTCAATAAGTAATCATGCCTCCGAAAAACAAAAAAAAGATCAAACTTGATTCAAAGCAGCAAACATTATTTGGTCTTCTTGGGCAAGACAAACACGCAAGGCCAGATGTTGCAGATCATGATGCGACCGATCAAACTTCGAATCCGAAATGACAACGGATGTATCCAAAAGCAATACGCTGTCTGACAATGAGACAACAGGTGATTTATTTTATTCCTGTGAACACAGGAGCTTGACGTTGGTTATTTTTTACTTATAGGGCTTATCCTTTGAAGCCCTTTAAGTTTGGGATGCAGAGAAAATATTGCTTTTGCATCCCAGTAAAGATGCAAACCCTTGAGCTTGGGATGCAAAGATTTTAGGTCTTGTGAGTCCTGGGACTCATAGAAGGAGATTTGTAAAAAAATCACTGCAACCAACACACCAACATCTCAGGTCAGTTGGCGAGTATTATTCAACCTATAGTTTCTTTCTTTTTCTCTCTCATATCCCCTTCCGCCCCCCTAATTAAAATTATTTAACACTAAGGCTAATGTTTAAAACAGTTCCGTTTTCAGTAACTATCAAGACCGGAAAGCAGCCAATCATCGGAAAACGCCGAAAAACGCAGGAAAGCACTCATATTCTGCAGGAAAACACTGCCATGTGAAGTTGTGTGTGTGTGTGTGTGTGTGTGTATGTGTGTGTGTCAGAGAGCGAGATAGAGAGCGAGACAGAGAGAGAGACAGAGAGCGGGAGAGGGTCTGAACGGGTGTTGAGTACACAGAACACAGACCAGCGGAATAGGTTTTATTTTCGTCCACAGTTAAGTAGTATAAACAGAAAAAGTTATGGCAAGAACGTGCTGATATGCAGGCTTGCTTTAGAAATTTGTTGGAGTCTGTGACAAACTTAAAACGACATAACATAGAAACGCAGAATCCTAGGGTAGCTGAATGACCACCTGTTTGGGAAAGGGCTGCTCATTCGGTTTACTGTGCGTGTCTTTTGTAAAAACAGTATTTTATTCTTCAATAAATACATACATACTGTGCGTGTCTTTCGTGAACTAGTGTCGATTTTTCCGTGGGTGGGTGCTTCTTTCCCTATTGGTTTTGAGAGCGGGATGTGTGATTTGATTGCATTAATTCCTGATCATTGTCTATCTTTTTACTTTTCATAGATGCGTCAAAACAAAAGGAAACAAATACAAGAAAAAAAAACAAAGAAAAAAAAATAACAAAAACACAGCAATAATCTCTCTCTCTTTCTCTCTCTCAGATTTTTTACATCCGGGAATAAGTTATTGTTATAGGCATCACTCTTTAAAGTTCCAATTTTGTCATGTGTAGGGTCTACGGTTTTCCATTTTCTCTGTCATATTGTCCTGCCTCTGCATAGTATATTGGAACTTGTGTTGTAAGTTTTTTATGTGGGCTATTCATGCCCATTAGCATAGGTACAGTGAAATATAACAAACCGAGCAGACACAAAATCGTTGAAACAACGTTAATAATTATTATTATTATTATTATTATTATTATTATTAAATCAATGTCAAGTTCGGATCAACAGTGATTAAACAAACAAGATTTTACCATTTTGTGTCCATGGGTATCACTTTCTTTTTGTTGGCACATGTATCCTAGTAAATTATGCCGGCATGTACGCAGATTTTGTAAAATGTGAAAATTTCAGGTATTTCTTACAGAGGTGAACGACTTGGGGGCCAATTTTAGCTGCGTAAACTCAGTTTCAACTGACAAACTGCATGATTTGAAATAATTTGGCCAATTGCAATACCCTGCTTTTCATCCCCCCCCCCCTCTCTCACACCCCACCCCCAACACACACACCTCCCCCACCCCACCCCTGCCACTATATCTGCATTTGGTCGTGCTAAGTTTTCTTTTTTCTACTTTTAGTTGTTCAAAGGGAAATTTAAAGAGTAAATACACTTCAGGAACTGACTGAATCAGATCCCAAACCCTATCCCCAACATCAAAGGGAAAGATTGACAAGGACATTCCAACAAACAATAACTTACAAGTGATAAGCCGAGTCAGCAGCTCTTTCCCAAATAGGCAACTCAGCTATCTTTACTGAACTAAATAATTTAGACCAACAGAAGGGTTAAAGAGAAAACACAATAAGTTAAACAGCACCGAATGCGACCGCAACGAAAGTATTGCCTTGGGACGGTCAGTAATAACTACTGGGGGTTTAAACCGGTTTTACTGGGTCCAAACCTTCACCCTCACCCTCCGCCGTGGTGCGTTGGAAGGTTTTAAAATGGCCCACGCTAAAATTTTCTTCATACTTAATATTTTATTACCCACCAAGGTATCGTGGTTGCATCATATTACACTCTCAGAGAGGCATGGTCAGAAGAGGAATTTCTGTCTTTCTTACTTGTATACTGCCAAATGTGATAGGATTATATGTCATTTGTGTTTCATGTATGTTTGTTGAAGCAGCTGAATAAAAAAATATAATATAAAAATATTTTATTACCTGGGGTAAATCAATTAATAAAATGGAGGGCTTAATGCCACACCCTGCAGAACGCCTTATCAGACATGATGGGTAAAGCTAAGTTAAAAGTAAAAAGTATGCAAAGACCAGGAACTGAAACAATCAAAATCCAAATCCAGCCCTCAAACCATAGTTGGAAACAACTAAGATTACAAATAATCAAGATACAGAGAACATATGGCCAACCGAGTGAGCAGCTTGTTCCCAAAAGGTGGCCACTCAGCAACCCAAACCGAACCAAAAATAATAAGAACATACATAAGGTAAAACATCACAGAAACTCTGACACCAAAAACAGGCAACAGAGAACCACAACAGAACTACCGCCTTGGAACGGTCAGTAATGAATTACTGGGGGGCTTAAATCGATTTACAGGCCCAACCTCACCCTCAGTTTCTGAAGTGGTACAAAACATTTAGTTGGTTGTTCGGTTCGCATGATAACCCTCTATATAATAATAATAATAATAATAAAACATGATAAAACCTGTCAAATTAAAAGTAAGGTCTGAATGCATTCGCTGCCTACTGAAAAAAATTTGCGGGTACCATGAGAATTATAAATTTATATGTTGATTCATAGCAATTGTAATAGTATGGACTTGTTATGGAATAGGTGATAACACAATAAAGAACGACTTAAGTGTTCTAACTAATTTTAATGACTATCTCAATTCACAATACACGGTATAGCATTGGTGAAATATTTTAGAGAAGTGTCTATCAGAGAGGCAGCAAAGGCATTTATACGACCATTTTTATGATCAACCAAAATTTGAAAAATCTGTCAAAATAGGCTATAAATAATCAAGCCTGAAAACTAATTCTAATGTTTAGATCTGTTACTGTATTTGTCAAGCTATATTTTTTATTCAAAATTAGGGTAAGTATGTCCCCTCTTTTTGCGCAATGTTTCAAAAGATTTTGAAACCAGTAAAATAGCTTTTGAAACTGAAATACATGTATGGTGATAGGTCAGGTTTTTAGGTGAATGTCTGATTCATAGTAAAGGTAGGATCTTTCGTTGCAGCACTTGTTTATCGGTGACGTTAATTATTAATGAGGTCCTACATCAATACCCATTCTGTTTGCCTGCAAATGTAAATATCAATTTATCTGGCTAAGATCTGGAAGCCGGGGATACTCCCCTGCCCCTCCCGCTCTCCCCACGCATACCTCTGCAAACTGATTTCAGTATTAACATATATTTTTCATGCTGGGGCGGTAGTCGGGCGATGGTGCTGGTTATAACTTCCAGTGCCGGGGCGTCCTACTTATTTGGGTATAAGTAGGGCAAGGGCCTACTGTGCTTGCAGTAGGTGCGGGCGGGGTTGTTTGAAATTTTTCTCTCTTCTATCATTTCTCTTTTCTTTCTCCCTCTCTCTGGGGGACGGCCCTATATAGACTGAAATACGGTCTCAAAGGGCCGTTAAACCCAAAACCAACCAATCTTTTTTTTTCATGCATCAGTACCCTGAGTTTTTTCGTTTTGAAAATAACTTTTGGTTTGTATCTGTATATTGCTTAGGTGTAAGGCAAGATGTTCCACTTTTTGTTCATAACTTCTGCCTGTATCAAGTGCCAGTGTTTTTGGCTTCTATCTTTACATTGCCTAGGTCACGGCAGGGTGATCCATTATTTTATTGCAACTACTGAGTGCATCAAGTGTTAGTGCCCTAAATTTAATTTGTTTAAATCTTTGTCTTGTGCCTATACACTGAACAGGCGTAAGGCAAGACTTCAACACCTGACTGCATCAAATATCCATGCCCTGAAGAATCAAAACAAAAAACAATAAGAGGCGAATGATCCAAATCATCTGGGCACCACAGTTTATGATGGAGATAAGCTGACACTTAGCAAGCTTGGAAGCCTACTCAACCCAACATCAACATATTGACAGCAAACAGACCACTTATGTTGAGAAACAGCACCATAGAAATAAGTTTTCAATTGTAAAAGGTGCAAATTATTTGGGGCTGACAATAAACTCACTTGTTGACTATCGGTATCGTTGGAACTGTCTACTTCAGAACTGTCAATCCATATGTATTCGTACGTTGTACACATGTAAGACAGGGTGATCTATTCTGTGATCTATTCTTGACATTCCTGTTGCTGACTGCAAGAAAGCATGAACTTTTCTCTTAGGTTGTGTTGAACTTGTCTTTACTGATTGCTCAAATTATTTATTGGTCTTCTACTAGAAAGTCCTAGTATTAATGAAAAATGTTTTGAATAAGTTAATTATTTGCTCTATATTCTCCTCTACATTTTCATTTTAAAGTCTTTGGACAGGTAGTCCTTAGAGGTGAATAAACGTCAAGCGGTTATAGCTGTTAAATGTTTCGATTTGTAGGCCAACAAATGAAAATGGATGAATTTTGTACAAATTGATTAATTTCACTATCTATGCATTTATATCATCGTATAGCTTGTTGCAGTTTTACCTTTGGTTATTTGTCTGACTCAAGGGCCAGAGGTCTCAGGCTCGATACTCAGTCAGGCCACATACTTTCGCGTCTCCTTCCGCTGATTCAAGAATGGCAGTTGTCAGCTGCTGGCGAAAGACGAAAGTATGTGCACTTACTACTGGTTAACCGTTTAAGAGGTCTAAGCCTGCCTAGGAATAGTGTGGTTAGGGTAACTGACCGTACTTACATGACCATTGCTGTATACCGTGGACCTAAAGCAATAAATCAACAACAAAAACAACAACAGCATTTCGTTACTACACTGAGCCACAAAGGAAACGATAAGACAAGAAACAAGATGGAAAATAAAATAGCACCATAACAGGGAGCAAAGCTCATGACATGTCTGATAAGAATCAGAATTGGGTTAGATCGAAATAAAGCTCCACCTTTGACATCAATCAGTGAGAAAATCAATGCTTAAAAAACGAGTGTCAATTAAAACTGCTAGGGCTCTAAAATAGTTCTGCTGGGCTCCAAATAAGATATGCTGTCAGTCTAGGTTAAGTAATTACAGGGTCAGTTTTGAAAAAAGAAAGAAAAGAAGCCCACCAAATCCGTCTCTCGATACTGAGACGACCATTTTCTGATCTTTACCTCAGGTGTGGTGGGTGGCTAAATTTAGAATTTAGCTCAAAGGGATAACTTTTCGGGGTGGGCCATTAAAACTATTTACAAGAAGCAGATCAATGGCATGCTAAAACACCAGCCTCTTGACAGATAATCTGAACAAGGGTCTTAAACTCCTCAGCGGGTTTGGCAGAAACCGCCGAAGAGGGGAGACTATTCCACATAGAAATATTCCTAAAAAAATCTCCAGGACATCACTATATGCAAGGTATCTAGTGTATTGTGAACCACGGGATGTCCTAGTTCTTCTCAAATGATTTGATCTGAAAAGTTTCTGGTGTTTGCTGGGTTTCGACAAGGTGACATTTTCACTGATATGGTTTTAACTCTGAATTATGATAATACAGAGATTATAGTTCACTTTAATGTAACTTGAACATGGGGAATCAAGAACCAAACATACAGTTCAACAAGATAATGCTTTTTCTAATGCATTTGGGTCCCTGACGACCCACATTCAGAAGCACTGAAGTATAATTTACTGGGATCAGAATTTCTTTAATTTTATTATACCCATACTAGGGGTATACAGCCTGTTTTATGGTAAGTATAAAATCTTGACAACAACTGGATCATACTTCAACTGATAATTAATTTTTGATATAGGTGTGGTTTTTACTGATTTTAAGGGGCTATACTAAACAAAAAATATTTTATACATAGCCCCTACTTGAAACATGAATATACACATTTCTAAAATGTTCCACGCCAATTCACCGATTTAAGTTTATAAATGATTATAAAATATGAAATACTGATTGTACTAGGGACTCATTTTCAGTTACTTAAATCAATCCTGTGCTATGCTATTGTCAATCTGTTAAATCAATCTATCTACATATACATCTACCAATAAAGTGCATGGCCAATATTGGCATAGTCGCACTGTGAACAACCTTAAAACATTTGTGCTGGGAGGTTCTTATGTAGAGTTAAAACCAGATAAAAACATATTGTTCACAATCACGGTCTTAGGATACCTGCACTGACAAGGAGCTTGAATTCATCCAAAGTCGGTGCTGATATGACATTGGCAGGCAGGCCATTCCAGAGACGGCTTGTTGATGGAAAGAAGGGTCCCTGGTAGGCGTTGATGGAGCAAAATATTGGAAGGAATAGTCCATAGTGTCCTCTAGTTGCTACTCCTGTGGCTGTCAGGTACTGGCCTGGAGGGATTTCAACGAGGTTATTGACGATCCTTTACATCATTGTGACTTTGCTCTGGTGTCGCCTCGATTCAAGGTCCTCCCAACCAAGTTCTGGCCAAATTGAAGTGACACTGCTGGTTCGGCGTTAGTCGGTTAAGCAAAATCTGGCGGCACGCCTCTATACAGACTATGTTTGGCTATGTTGAATTTTGTCACTGGGTCCCATACCGTCGAAGCATACTCGAGCTGTGGTCGGCTTATGGACTTGTAGCATTCGGCCTTAACATCCTTTTGATGCCTCATCTTGACGGAATACCTTTTCTACATACACATATATAATTGATGCAACCTATTCATGTCGAACTGGAACATGCCAAAAATAAGATTGTGCCCCATAAAGGTACAGCTGGGATCCGGATATCAGATGTTTTAACAACAGAAAGTCGGTCATAAAATGTTTTGACCAGTTTTTAGGTATTTTGAATCCTCCATATGAATTACCGAAACTGTGTTGTATGAAACCATTTCTAAGAAAGGCCATGGCATCTATGATGGAATATATAATCGCCGGCGTGCGAATAAGGCCCGACCGTGTTGATGATAATGATTCTTATCCGCACGACCGTCGTGCCGATACCCTCGTCCAATTAAATGCGTCTCGTCCAATTAAATGCGCCCGCTCAAGCGCTGTCAAATGTAAACAAGTGACGTCATACTGAAGTGGACATGGTTTCTCAGAAAACAGATTCGCTGTTAGTCGCCAAATTTTATCTTCTTTTGTGGCTTTCTTGAAATACATACTGATGTATTATAGGTGGCGGATGATAGAAAACATTTAGTTACAAGTAACCGCTACGTACATTGGGACGCTTTTTGCTGTTCACTACCTGAAAACGTGTTGAGAACGAATTTTTGTGGTGGGTGGGGTAAAAAGGCATTGCATTCCTGTATCTTTATTATAGTATATATTAAAAACTGGGTGTGATTTTGTAGAATATGCCTTTTTTGGTATTCTATTGACAGAATTTCAAACTCCTGTGGTTCTATCATGGAAGTATAAGACACAAGGAATAACAACAGAGCCCACTTCAAAGTACCATCATCGTTACCGACTCTTTATCACCTATTTGCAATAAATTGATAATGCTGAAAACTGCGCAAGATTACTGCCCTGAACGAAAAACGATATATGCTGTTTTCTCGTTGATTCGTGCCCCTTATTATGGTCGATGTACCTGTTTTCGGGGTGCTCCAGAATTTGGGGTATTCTAGTAGATTATAAAGCTTTCATGGCCAGGGACCTCTTACGATAATTATTTTTAGCAAAAATAAAGTTCAATTAGCATGATCTATCATACACTAATTGACGCGCGAGAGCACGTTAGTTTTGACGTCATGCGTGACGTCGTCGTTAGTGACCGTAGAAGCAGCCATATTGGAAACACTGCAAAGTTTATGGAAAGTACCAACGGAGATGGCACGGCGATTTATTCAATTATGGACTTTCTTTTTGATAGTTCAAAGCTTATTTCTGCATCCTAAAGAATCAAAGGTCTCACAACAGCAGTTGTTATCATTAGGATCTGCAGCGGATGCATTTTGCAGGCGATTTTGTTAATGAACCCCGAAAACTGGGGCAGTTTCAGAGAGCAAATTCAGCCGAACATCTGTTTGCATTTGATAAAATATGTAAAAATGGAGACATGCAGACATGAAATGTAAGTTACAAATTACTTAACATATATTTTTATGTACACATGAACTATCATTATGTGATCTTTACTTATAATACAGTTTTTATGTTGCGAAAAAATGTTCATACCACGAAAACTGGTGCAGCCATCATATAATTTGCCTGCTTTTGTGAAAAATTAAGGAACTGGTAAATCGATTTTGCTATCATAGCTGCAAATAAACCTCTGACAGCATGTCAACTTATTAAACTGGTGTGATTTTTCAATTTTACTATGAAATAGGACACTGTATTAGGCTACCCCTCCGAGCAAATATAGAAAAAAGTTTCTCATTGAGTTCATGCCCTGGAATCAACAGCCACATTTTCGAAATTGTTTTATTAGTCTGTTAGATTGATTGATTGATTTGATGCTTAACGTCCACGGTAAACAACTAAGGTCATGTCGGGACGGTCAGTTAACCTAACCACACTATTCCTGGGCAGGCTTAGACCTCCTAAGCGGTTAACCAGTACTAAGTGCACATACTTTCGCTAGTAACTGACAACTGCCCTTCTTGAATCAGCGGAAGGAGAAACGAAAGTATGTGCACAGCCAGACCGGGATTCGAACCCAGGACCTATTAGTCTGTTAGAATTTTTAATATGTAAACACTAGTCCACACTATTTATAAGTAAAACTGGCAGTTTTATGGCATGGTATTTAACATACGGTAATTCTTCTAAAACTTCGCACACTCTAAAATTTCGTACACCTAAAATTATTCCCGAAAATAATTTCTGAAAGGTCTCCAAAATTTCGATCAGTGGAAAGGTGAATTTCTAAAATTTCGAGCAAAAATATGGGACCTCGGTTTTTACTTATCTCGGCTATTTTTTTAAAGATATTTCTTGTATATATATATACTTGAAAGTCTGAGAACTGTTGCTTGCATATATTCTAGCATTATTCTGCACGTGCGTTAAAGCGCGGGCGGCGAAAGGTATGTGAGTCGGGATTTTTTTCCTCCTGGTATTTGGGCCGTGCATCGGAAAATGTGCTTTACACTTAATGCGAACAGCGAAACCCGGATCAGCCTACACATCTGTGCAGTCACATTAACGTGGTTTCTGTTCGCACCAACAATCTATCATGGGAATCTAGAAATTAAACCGAGAACGAGGTTGCGGGGGTGCGCAGGCTGAAGTGGGTCTTTGCTTTTTGTACATGCGATAAGGCGCCATTTCTCACAGCAATTCATTGTTTTGGCGGGAAATGTGCACGTGCGCCAAACAACGTAAGCATTTTTTTCTTTTAACTTTTGGTAAAAATGCATGAACGTAAGATGAGAAACCAGGGTTGCAAAAGAATATAAACTGCCAGAACGAAAAATTCGTCTTTGTCGTATCTTGTCTGTGCGAAAGCATACGCAAATGCTCTGAGAGCACCGACCAGCTGTATGCACGGTCTCTGCATTCAACACTTCCACCGGCACATTTGGCCCGAGTCCTTGATTTGACCATAAACAGTTTCAGCTTCGAGTTTCTGCGACAGCAATCGTATAAATAAACAGACAGTCCGTGTTGAAATGCGGCGTCTCAAAGACATTAGAACATGTCCGATTAGCAAATGATATAAACATTTGCGAACACTGAACAATCTTACAAATCTCCGGAATTCACTGACCGTTTTCAACGCATAAACTGTGGCTTCCCAGATCGTTTATGTCAAAAGAGATTCGCTGATCAGCCTGCGCCGACATACAAGCTTTTCTTGTCATGCCGTAAGATACCTCTGATCTATTTGGGCAAATTATTTAAAATTACACTTGAGTATATATTTGTATTTATCATGATTTCCTTTTTATATTTACAACTGCGCATGCCCAGGATAGCCTGCGCACATGCGCAGTGTGTATGGGACATTTTTGCACTGATCAGCCTGTGCCGACACACAGGCTTTCCATGTCATGCCGTAAAATACTCCGATCTATTAGGGCAAATTACGTTAAGGTAAATTTCATCGAGAATTCTCTAGTATCTTTTCTTTTTCCTTATTAAATTACCTTGTGTGAATACTTCCATGATATCGTTTTTAATTATATTCTAACAACTGCGCATGCCCCGGATTGCTTGCGCACATGCGCATTGTGGTTGGGGCATTCACAGCCCGTCCAGCGAATGACGCCCGGTCTGCGCATGCGTAGGTTGCATCCGTACGGGCTGGTGAAGGCAAACATACGCCTGTATACAATTTTTCTAAGAACGCGACACTCACTTCACTTGCGTACATGAGATTGTCAAATTCTAGTGCCGGTATAAACGGTGTGTATTGCATGACTGGCACTAAACGAGGTTTCGCCGCATGTCAGATTGGTCTCGTGGAGGTCTACTGAGAACCGGTAGTCAGAGGCGCTAGATACAGAGCCTGACAATGATGGCGAACTACATGGAGACAATAAAAAGGGACATGATGACTGTGGTCATGTTCCCAAAGAGATATCGTTGCTGGCAAATACTTTATCAGAAGTTGAGAGGCGGCTTAGAGGTGCCATGCCATTATATACTTTCAAGTTAAATGGAAAAGACGTAAAAGCAGACTGAAAAAGAAAAATCGTTTCTAAATGCGGCAGACGGTTCTGCTACATACAAAACTGCCTTTTTTTTCAGGGCAACCTCACACTTTTGAAAGAAAACCTTTATGTTATGCATGTTGGGTGCAAGATATTTTCCCCCTGATCTGTCGAGAGTGGCACACGTCTATTGAACATGTTACGGTCCGCCGATTATTTAATAAACGGTCAGATTTAATTAGGCCACATTAGACTGACATGATTTTCTTTCATTTTGGGATTACACCTGCTGTGAAGATAAGTACTTCTTAACAAGGTTCCGCTGTGACCTGCCTGGAGATATGATTTATTCTCGCATAGTGCACTGTGATATAACCTGTTCCTGCTGAGTCCGAAATACCGCGGTAATGTACAAACTCTAAAATTTCGAGCACTGATAAAAATGCGAAATCGTAATTTCTAAAATTTCGGACAGCAAATAAAATAATTATTTTTTTCTGTGCGAAATTTTAGAAGAACTACCGTAACAACTTTGGAAGGATTTTATTTGGGACCACTGAAAAATATTAAGGACTTTTTCAAAAATTTGATTTTCTAACCCAAATTTTATTAAGCACTGACAACCAAGATTTTTGACACATAAATGTTGTTTTTACAACCTTTTTTATCCAAACAGTTGATCAACTTAATTGCAGTCCTAAGCAAACCATAGAAACGAATCTATGAGAAGGCACGAATCCATGAAAAACGGGTATAATAGAAAATATTGACTCGGAATTTAGACTTTTTGCTGACGACTGTGTTTGCTATCGTGTAATCAGAGATATTGAAGACACACGGCTTAGCCAAGATAATGTGGACAATTTAAGTTTCCCCATGTTATGCGATGGTTCTGAGCGTCACATACATCTCATCTCCTTGAAAGTTGTGTAAATGAATAGTACTTCAAATGAGCTTTCCTGTGATACATGGTTTTATATATCTGCATTGAGTAGTTTACCAAATATTTGGTCTGAAGGGCCCAAAAATGACCTTTTTTTGCATGTTATGCTGTTGCAAGAAAAAGAAGGCAATTTTTAAATGTATGACAGAAGCAGGGACTGGGCCAGATATCGAAAAATTTATGTTCTTCCAAAGAAGACCCCATTCTAATTAAAATTACTTTTTACGGAATGAAAATCATATAAAAAATGCCGAAGATATGTGGATAAATGTAAATGTATACACTTGTTATGCATTTCCAATTTTTTACCTACGGTTATTCCACATTTAGAAAGTATACTTTTCACTGCCAAATAAATTAAGAAAACATCTGAAGTTTACAAAATAGATGCAATCACACATGAAAACCACACACATTTTTATGAAATGCTCTCCGCCTAGTTCTACTGGCCTAGCCAAAATCATGTTTATTTTGTATAGTCCGTAGCCCCATATTTCAACATGTGCTGTAAAGGTCAAATCATTGTCTATCTACATGATAAGCTATTTTGTAGTTTCAGACAATGACAGAACAGCAACACAAAAAGGGATTAGCGGCTGGTGGCCGGCAAAAAAATTCTACAGCCAATAACATTTTGTCCGTAGCCCTGTATTGTCCGTAGCCCCCCTAAAAATTCATACCTTACGATGATGTCATGTGCAAACTAGAGCTGTGGTTTTAGTAATTTTTTTCTGGAATATGCAGGGTAAGCAGATGAAGCTTTTGTGACATTCAAATGATGAAGTATCTGCTTTATTCCAACAAAGTAAAATGTGGATGATCTAATAACTGTAGGTGCTAGATTATATATTTGTGTACAACATACACATAATGCAATAGTACAGTGTCAAGTTGCATTTTAAAATGAAGTTTCATACTGTCAGACTAATTTAATACACTTTTTGGGGTGTTTTATAATTGTTTATTATGGAATTGTTTCGAGACATTAAAGGCTGATAAAGGGGCTACGGACTATACAGATTTTTGTGTCTGTCTTTCTATATTCGGAAATGTGACTACTCATTCCAGATAAGTTAAGAAATTAGTAGTTAACAATGAAACCTGTCCAAAGAAAAAGAAATTGGGAAGATAAAGTCAGATAAACACTTAATACCCTACCCAAAGTCACAGTAGTACATCACAGGGAGATGGCTCGTTATAGACAGAATTCCTGTCTGGAAGAGGCATTAAAACATGAAAACCCGAAACAACCAAGCAACCAAATCACAGTAGTACAAATAGTACTCGTTCAAGGACCTGGTTTAAAATGTGTCTCCCTATTACACTGTTGTACAATTTACAGTGATTTAAAGTGGCAAGGCAATTTGAAAATATTTTAACTATATTTAACAGTTGTTTGTGTTTCCAAGTGAAGTGGTACAGTTACATACAGTAGTTCTGAGTGTAATTAAGATTTTCCTTGTTGTTTCAAGTTGAAATTTGTTTAACAGTTATTACCATTATGTCTGTCTTGAGATGAGTTGCATTATTTTGTGGCATTGTCCATCTGTCTGTCTGTGTGCCCAACTGTCTTCTTTTTTTTAAACTTAAGTAAAATGTATGCCTTATCGAGACAATATGCTGAACTCATTTTAACAACGTCTGACAAAGTTTAAGGTCTAACAGAGGTTGAAGCTCAAACATTAACATTTTGTACGAATCTGCTCCATAGATCTGTAAAACAGTCAAGATTTCTTCATGAAAAATTGTACAAATATAAAGCACTATCAGATGACGTGCACAGAAAAAGAACCATTACCATACTTTCAGTTTTGATGGAATTGTGCCCCTTTGTATTTTTGGTATATAGTGATTTTATATTAGCATCACATCCACTCCATTTTTTGAAGCATATAAGATTTCTTCATGATAGTTCGTACAAATATAAAGCTTTAGCAGACAATGCACAGAGAGAAAAAAATCTACTTTCTGTTTTGACAGAATTATGCCCCTTTGTATAGTTCTTGTAGTAATTTAGTGTCTGCTCCAAGTAACATTAACACTGTATAAGAGCTTGATTTCAAACTTTGTGTCTTTGTACGAGTATAAAACATCAGCAGCAGGACATTATTTTGCGGTGTTCATCTGTCTGTCTGTCTGCCTGTCTTCTGTCCAATATAACTTTGTCCGCTCCATATCTCCTAAACCCCTTAAAAGATTTGCTTAAATTTGAACCAAATGTTCATCTTACTAAGATGATGCAGATTTGCTTAAACCTGGACTAAATGTTCATCTTATTTAGATGATGTGCAAAACTCATATTTTAACGATGACAAAGGTCAAGGTCTTGCACAGAGGTCAAAGTTCTAAAGGATATATATCATGTCTGCCCCATATCTTTAAAACTGTTCAGGATTTCTTCATGAAAGTTTGTACAAGTATAAAGTGCCATCAGACATGAAGAGTAAAAGAACCATTAGCCTATTTCTGATTTTGACAGACTTATTCCTCATTTTATAATATAGTGACTTTGTGTCTGCTTAGTAACTTTAAAAAATGTATTAGACTTTGCTTTGAACTTCACACAAATATAAGGCACTATCAATGTGCAGAGACTGCTTGTAGTTTTGACAGAACTTTTTGTATAACTTTTACAGTGAATTCATATCTGCCTCACAACTGAAGATTTCAGTTAGTGGTGAAGTTCTGATCAATTGTTTCCTTTCTTACATAAACCCCAATAGGCGTTTTATAATTGCCCCACTCTGCGGAGCTATTGCTAACTTGTTGGTATAGTCTCTAGCCCATCTTGATGGCTTAATTTTATGGTATACTCCAAACAAATTACAAATTTATACTTCAGTAAATTTCTATAGACTGTATAAACAGATACTGGTTGAACATGCTTGAGGTAAGGAATACCCTGGACTCATGGTACAAATTGCTTATAGTCTGTATAGTCCGTAGCCCCAGGACTATACCAATATAAAGTTTGTAATATGTTGTTTACTCCTTTTATACAACCATAACAACTGTTTAATTTTGTTTCTGAAATATTTGCAATTAAATTGTAAGACATTCAAGTCAGAAGTTAAGGTCTGAAAGCCCTTTTGAAGAAGCTATGTCAGGAAGTGCCTAACAGTTTTCTATGTGCTTATTAGTTTTGAAATAAAGTTATTCACAAAACATGTATTTGTTTATTCTGATGGAAATGCCATTGTAAAGTGATTTAGACTGTATTTTTAGAGTTTACCATGAAAATATTTTTTCCAAGTGCAGTTTTAGACATTCACTATATTTGTATAGTCCGTAGCCCTGCTGTGAGCAAAATTTGCTACTTGCACCACAAAGTCATGAAAGTGGTAACTGCAACAATATTTTCAGTGTCAACCACAGACAGCTGTATATTTCATGTGAGAAGACTTTTAAACATATTCAGCTGTCAGCTAAACAATACTGCTAAATGCAAAATTTACTTCTTTTCTGCTTTCAATTGTACTTGCAATCTAGCTTAATAAAAATATTTTTTTCCTTAAAGCAGCTAATTCTTTGGCTCAAAATTTTGATGTTGACAGATTGTCATTACCTAATGAACAGTAAAACCTGTCTGAAAGCAATGTTTTCTATCTTAAAACAGCATGTTATGCTCCGATATGTATAGTCCGTAGGCCCACGCAGGTACTAGTATATATTGGCCTGTAACTTTTTTATGGGGCCTGCGCCATAGAAATCGCTTTGGAATATTACACACAAAGATCACAGCTTACAAATTTTTATGGAAGTTTTAAGATTAAAACGATTCTAAAAATTGACCTTTGTGCAACACAAGTGTCCACTTTATCTTGGCCAAGCCGACAGTGAAACTTCAGGAGGATATAGATCATTTAGGTTGTTGGGCAAGGAGTTGGGGCATGAGATTTCAACCTGTCAAATGCAACATAATGCAAATTACAAGGAAACGGATCAAGAAGATCAATGCTTCCTACACCTTAGAGGGAACAGTCCTCAATAATGTAGAAACTATCAAGTATCTCGGCATAACCATTACCAATGATTTGAAATGGAACACACATGTCAGCAATATTTGCACAAAGGCTAATAGGACCCTCGGCTTCCTCAGACGTAACTTGGCAGCATGTCCGCAAGATGTTAAAGAGTCAGCATACAAGGGACTGGTGCGCCCAGTCCTGGAGTATGGCAGTTCAGTTTGGGACCCTCAAAGTATACTTCTTCAAGATGAACTTGAGAAGGTGCAGAAAAGGGCAGCTAGATTTGTAACGGGAAATTACACATATGAAACCGGGAGTATGACTGGCATTCTGGAGAAACTTAAGTGGGAATCCCTAAAAAAGAGAAGGAAAGATAGTAGACGCATAATGCTGTACATGTACAAAGGTCTGAGGGGTGCAGCCAGTATACCCATAAATGACCTTGTTCCCCCAAGTAGGCGTACCAGGAATCATCATTCCCTGGCATTTCAAACCCCATTGGCTGGGACTTACATTTACAAGTCCAGTTTCTTCCCCCAGACTATTAGAGATTGGAATTCCTTGGAAGATTCACTTATTTCTGCTGCTGAGTGTGCAGAGGATTCAGTTACTAAGTTTATTTCTCTTATAAGGGCTAGGGACTAGCTTCCTTGATTCACAGGTCCTGGTGAATGATTGTCCTTGGACGTATCACCAGTAAACAATTCTGATTCTGATTCTGCCGCTTATCCGATACTGAAACCGTCTAACCCAGCATGTGCAACTGGCTGTGATCTTCAGTTATGTTTTTATGTCAGTTGACTAAATTTGACTTTTTCAGTGTACGATCGATTTTATTTCACCGAATGAACACCAAAGCAGTATTTTACCAGTGGCGAAGCCACGAATGAAAATACCACTTTTGATGTCGATGAGTGAAATTAAAGTCAATCTTACACTGAAATAGTCAAATTTTCTGTTTCTTTAATGCTTTAAAATAGCAACAATTCACTTAATTCAAATTGATACTTAGTGTCGAAGCCGTATAACTGGGATTTTGGTGGTAGCACTATTGAATTGATTGTTAAGAATTCATCATTTTGACTGAAATGAACGGGCTTTGGTTTGGTACAGTGTATATATCGTTCGATGATATAAATAGTCTTGCTGATCTGTATAGCCGGACCCAAAGCGGGCACACAGCATTGAGATGCGTTGAATCAGCGTTGATTCAACGTCATGGCGTTGAATCAGCGTTGATTCAATTTTCGTTCATGGTTGTTTGCCCGATGGGCCCTTTATATGCCGTATCTGCCCCAAAATGTTCAAACTAAACTTTTAAGGGAACAGCGGAGACCCAAATCATGATGCCTACGGGCAGCTTGATTTGGTTCTGAGCTTTTTGTGAGCACTATTTAAATACTTTAGCTGTTTTTGTAGTAGATGCGGCATATCTGGGCTAATAAGGATGACATTTTTGTTTTGGTTCAGGTCGGTGATACATGTAAATAATTTGATCGAAAAAAAAAAAAAGCAACTGTTTTGGATTGAAATAAATGGACTCTGAACCGGTTTGGTATAAAGTTCGACGTCATTACTAGTCTTATTTAGCCGGTTTGTTTAGTCGGCCTTTTATATGCCGATCTGCCCCAGATACTTTGGACAGAATTTCTGAGTAGGTAACGAGGACCCATTACAGGCTGCTCAGGAGCAGCCTGGTCTTGAGCAGCCTGGTTTGGATCTACGTTATTCGCGAGAAGTTTTTTTACACATCCCTATGTGATACAAGTGGATTTATTCAGATCCGAAAATAATGTCGTTATAGGTCCTAAATGATTTGTCCTGATGTCTGGTGTGGCTGCGGTATATCTGGGTTTATAAAGGTGTTTATGCGGGATAATATTTCTTTAACTTTTCTTTATATTCCTGTATTTTATGTTATGGATTTGGTTTGGTTCAAATTGTAATAGATAGCGAGTTCAGTGGTTAATATTTCTTAATTTCGTCTGACATGTAATTGCCTGTGTCGCTTAAGGTTTGGTATACATTGTTGTTGATAGTGACAGATATCCGATATGTACCTATGTAAGGGACAAAACTCTTAAATAACTATTTTCAGGCTTATCTAGGTCACGCTGGGGGACGGTGTGATGACGTGCCAGTGTAGGTATGTGTCAGCAGTATTGACACTAGCCTGCACTGGCACGACAAATGTTTTTGTCCTCCAGCCTGATGGCTCTCCTGGGTGGAGACTATATCACGGTCTCGAAGTTGCCGCAGTATCACCATGCTGCGGCGACGTTGAAGTTTCCATTGATTTTGTCAAATTGTTTCTTTGTTGAACCAGCAGTACCACATAGTTTATATTTGCGGACGAAATGTACATATGTTATTGTTTTTCTCTCTACCTTTTTATATGTATTACTTATATACAAGATGATTTTGTGTGCCTCCATGGAATAATCGGCGTTTCGACGAGCGTACAGCCGGACAATCAAGGTTACAGTCCTTCTGTCATCAGAGTAATTTATATATGGTATTTTCTACTGCCCAATGGGTAACAACATTTGTCAGTGGCGGGTGACAGTGGGCCTGTTCTATAATAGATGTCAAAGACTTTCAGTTAGATGCAAGGTGAGTTTTAATATTTCATTTAATATATTTTTTTTACCCCTTATACTAAATATTATCTTCAAAATTGTTAAAGCGTTAATACGATTAAACAAACTGGTCTTGGGTGAATGTTTTCAATTTTTACTCACGCAGTAACTGCTACTATTACTACTATGTGGGGATATCGAATTAAACCCCGGCCCTGGCTGGTTGGGCCACAGCTTGTCGGTACTGCATGTTAATATTCGTAGTATCAGAACTAAATTAGAGTACATCAAAGACCAGTTCTTGGATTTTGACATTTTGTGTTTCACTGAAACACATTTAGACGATACCGTTTTGCCATCTGATACTGTAAAACACTTATATTTGGCGGCAGCAAAATTTGGCGGTTTTTATAAATGGACCTTTTGGCGTATTTTTATTTTGGCGGTTGTGCGATTTACAAAAAAAAAAAAAAAAAAAAAAGAACAAAAAAAGTGAAAGCGAAAGAAAAACAAATAAACGGAGAGAGGTGCCATAGTCTTATAGCTCATTTTAGTTCTAATTGGCATTCTTTAATTATGCGTCTGATTGCAGTGATTGCATTTCAGTTATATCATTATAAACAAAACTGTTTACATAATACAGGTTATTGTGTTGCTTCTGATGTAATTAAATTGGCTTGGGTACTAAGTAGCATGACATAAACGTCGCTACACTCTGTTTCGCCTGGGTGTTTTACTAGGACTTCGTTCTACTTTGATACTATAATGGAAGGAATACATATCTCAATGATAGCATTTCCCCTTGATCAGCAGCTTAATTGGCGGCATTTTAATTTGGCGATTTTCTTCTTTTCCGCCAATATCGCCAAAATAAAGTGACCGCCAAATATAAGTGTTTTACAGTATACATTTATCACAGACTTTCGACACATTCAGAAAAGATCGAAACTGTCACGGCGGTGGTATTCTTGTGTACCTGAATAAAAATCTGGCATATGAAAGAGTAGCCGAACTCGAAGTGTATTGGAGCGAATGTATTTGGTTTAAAATCAAACAAAAAAGCCAGTTGTTTCTCTTCGGAATATTTTATAGTCCTAAAACTTGTGATAAATTATTTTTTGAAGCACTTAACCAAAACTTGGAAAAGGCTTACGAATTTTCAAAAAATGTTGTTCTAATCGGAGACTTAAATGAAGATTTACTTAATGCTAATAATCATAATTTAAAGAATGTACTTTTAGTCAACTCTTTGAAAAACATTATTACTGAACCAACGAGAGGTAATGCTCTCTTGGATCCAGTGATTACTCTCTTTGATCAAATCATATTAGATAGTAGAGTATTAGCTATGCCCCAAAATATCAGTGATCATTCTGCAACGTACATTACCATCCCCTTTGATTATTCTTTACACAATTCATTTAAAAGAAAAATATGGTTATATAAAAAGGCAGATTATAACGAACTAGATAACAAAATTAATAATTTTGACTGGGATTGCCTTTACTCATTATCATTGAATGAAGCAGCTGATTTTTTCACTACATCCTTTTTAAATCTTGTTCAGCAATGTATACCGTCTAAAGATATAACTGTTAGAAGCGATGATAAACCTTGGTACGATTCAGTACTCCGCAAATGGTCTAGAAAAAGAGATAGATTGAAAGGGATAGCAACAGTAAGCAAAAAGTCTACCGATTGGCATAAATGCAAAGATACTAGAAATAAAGTAAACAATATGAAGAAATATGCGAAGGAAAGATTTTATAATAACTTAGAATTGACCCTTACAGACAGTTACGGTTCCAATAGACAAGATTTCTGGAAACTTACCCGTTATTTTATTAAGAGCAACTCTTCGTCAGTTTTAATTCCTCCACTGCGTACCGTATCAGAAAATAATGACCCCATTCTGCATTCTACTGATAAAGAAAAGGCTGATTGTTTAAATGATTATTTTACATCAGTATCGACTGTTTGTGATGATAATGTAGTATTGCCTGATTTTCAAAAGATAACAAATAGTTCCTTACGTTACATTAACATTTCAGAGAGTGAAGTTAAAGATATTATCGATTCTCTGGATATTAATAAAGCATCCGGTCCAGACCTTATCAATCATAAAATGCTTAAATATATTTCAAATTCCGTATAAAAACCCCTTGCAATTATTTTTAATCGATCTCTGAGAGAAAAAATATTTCCTGACTTATGGAAAAGAAATATGGTGGTTCCCATATTTAAGAAAGGCGAACGTTGTGACCCGTCTAAATATAGGCCTGTTTCACTCTGCAGTCCCTTGGGTAAAATAATGGAGCGCATTGTTTTTAAGAACTTATTTAACTACTTGTATACTAAAGATTTATTATACAAATATCAATCTGGTTTTATTCCTGGTCATTCGACAACATTTCAACTTGTGGATATTTACCACCATATTTGTCAAACTTTGGACAACAAACAATATGCCTGCATGGTATTTTGCGATATTTCGAAAGCATTTGACCGTGTTTGGCATAAAGGTCTATTATTTAAACTAAAACAGAATGGAATAGATGGTGACTTTTTAGAATGGATATCGAACTATTTGAAAGAACGTAAACAGTATGTTGTGTTGAATTCTTCAAGCTCGGAAATTAAAGGGGTATCGGCTGGAGTTCCTCAAGGTTCAGTATTGGGACCATTATTATTTCTTATATATGTCAACGATATTACAGATCAGCTATTATGCTTAACTAGATTATTTGCTGACGATAGTTCACTATTTATATCTGCAAGTGATATTCGGGATATTGAAGGCATAATTAATCACGATTTATTGATTATATCACAGTGGGCAAAGCAATGGCTAGTTAAATTTAATCCTAATAAAACGGAAGCTATCTTATTTTCATTACGTAAGCTAGATGCACTGCCTGATTTGATTTTCAACGACGTTAAAATTGATCTGGTTGACCAACATAAGCATCTTGGTCTTACTTTTAATGCAAACGGTAAATGGCATGATCACATTGAAAACATTTTATCATCAGCATCTAAAATAATTGGAATAATGAGGAAACTTAAATTCAGTTTCAGTAGAATTGCATTAAACCAAATTTACATTTCATATGTTCGACCAATCTTCGAGTACTCGTCTATTGTATGGGATAATTGTACAGCTGAACAAGCTAATTCACTCGAAAAAATGCAAAACAAAGCTGCCCGAATAGTTACAGGGCTTACCAGATCAGTTTCTCTGGAAAATCTATACAGTGAATGCGGATGGGATTCTCTCTCTCTAAGAAGAAAAAGCCAGAAGTTGAAATTTATGTATAAAGTGACCCATAATAATGTCCCTTCTTACATTTTGGATACTATTCCATCAACAGTTGGAGAAATTTCAAGATATGAACTTCGTAATAGACAAAATATTTCCACTTTTTCTCCACAAACTAGCATATTTGCTCAGTCATGTATTCAGTCGTGTATAAACGCATGGAATAATCTTGATATACAGCTTCGTGGTGCTGAATCATTTTCTTCGTTTTGTTACAAGCTGAAAAAAGATTTGTTTTCTTCAGTTAGAATACCAAATTATTATTTAAAGGGTAAACGCACATTATCAGTTTTACATTGCAGACTACGTAATAATTGCAGTATTCTATTCAATGATTTGTATCATAACCATCTTCGTGAAAATCCTATTAATGTCTTGAAAATATAGAAGACGCTGAGCATTTTATTTTCAATTGTCCGAGATATGACCATAATAGAGTTGTATTTTTCAATAGAACGAGAGTTTTCCATCCATTAAGTGTTAACGCAGTATTATATGGGAACCCTAATTTGACTGACGATGACAACACACTTCTATTTAACGCTGTTCAGTCATATATTCAGGATACGAGACGGTTTAGTAACTAACTAATCTCAATATTTGCATTTGAAGTTAATAAAATGAAAGTTCAAGCTTCTAATCATGCAAGGTTGAAGAAGCTAATCTTTGACTGCGGCCTGATGTTTAATAGATTGTTGTTTTTCTCGTCAGTACTTTGTTCCGTGTTTATTTCGTTTGCTTTAACCTGACCGGTGAACAGGGATATGTTACGCAGAGGGTCGCTCGTTGAAGTTTTTCTGCCCAAAATTGAGCTAGCCTTGCTATAACTTGTCCTTATTTTTGGCTTGCGCTTCGAGCGCAAGCCAGTATTCAAGTGGTTTAGTGATACCGAGTTATTTTCCGAAGAAATGATACGTCACGCTTAGTCGGAAAATACCAGGAGAGTGTGTACACAGAGAGTGTGTACTGCAACGATTCGTTCTAGATTTTTTTAGGGCAGCAATTAAGCCAAAGAGGTCGGAAAGTTCGTTCCGGTTTGAGACAACATTTCTTCATTATTTTCTTCACAGACATAACAAACAATATCTCGTCCGATTTTGTCTATTTATATCCATATCCGATTTGCCTCATCTGCTAAAAATAACGATGGAAACTTTATTCTATTTTTGATAGTTCGTGTATTTTTTTTTTAAATATTTCCGTTAAAAAAGCATGTTTTTCTTTGACAAGTGCCTTGAACTTGACCACATTTCGTTTGCTTTTTATAAACTGATGGAATAAAAAAAGAAACTGTGAATGCAATGCAAAGTATTTGGCTTTGCATCCTAAGAAATATACCAAAACTTGTGTAAGAAACAGTGTTTATATATAGCTTAGCGCAAAGCATTAGCTTTTCCAAAAAATTATGCAGCGGCGTCGCGAAAACTAGGCCTTAGGGCATCGCATAATCTGACTAGTCAGAGCAGCCGGCACACTGTCCAGCGCCGATGCATTCGTTGGATCTGATCACTCTTTTTCGGCATATATATATTCTTCGTCTTTCATGCTGATACCAGACTGATCAGACTGCGCTTATGCCAGAGTGGGCTGATCTGTGTATCAGTGTAAAATCCGAGAGAGCAGAGTTCAAATTTATTGTTTAAATTTAGAAACAAGCGCTTTTGACGATTTTCTTCCCTTATCACATTTACTGAAAAGAGATAAATTTCATTTGCCGGGAGTTCATGGAAATACGAACACAATGGGTCCTGTGCTTTGTTGTTCCCAAATGGTGTAAAGCAAGCTGTTGTCCCAAACAACAGCAGCATGCATATTTACTCAGAGTGTCAAACTTTTGTTCCAGTCACTGCCACTGATGCCACTTAAACCAAAAATAAACTTCAGTAAATATAAATTTATTGTCTTCTTTTGATGCCAAGTTCAGACGTGCCAAGATTCCATAGACATGGGTTTGAAACAGCCTTTCCTAAGATTTTGATTCAGACTAAATGTGACTCAACAGCCGTGAAGAAAAGACTTGAAATAGGTCCATATAGTTATTTTCCTTGAGACATGCCTAAAACGGCCGGCCAAAACGTTGGAATTTTGTGTGTGTGTGTGTGTGTGTGTGTGTGTGTGTGTGACTGTTTAAATATTTTTTTCCGTTTGTTTTTTTCAAATAAATTCTACACTTGTTTTTACCTTACACCCGAGGATAATGCCACCATTCAATAAGTTAGAGATTAAATACTTTGCTAAATAAAAGTTAGCAACAGAAAGTGCACTAACAATCAGGTTTATTTCAATAAACAACTCATGAAAATTTCACTGGCTTAGCTGGGCAAGCCTTCCTTTTAAAAGGAAATTTTATCTTATTTCAGGTGAGGAAAAGAAGTCATCGGATGACCGCTCGTCGATTGGTCGCGTTAGGCACCCAAGGATTCTTTAGATACTTATTAGCTCACCTGAGCCGAAGGCTCACAGGTGAGCTTATAGTATAGGCAGGCATCCGTCGTCCGTCGTCCGTCCGTCGTCCGTCCGTCGTCCGTCAATATTTTCAAAAGACATCTCCTCTGAAACTACAAGGCCCATTGTTACCAAATTTCATATATAGCATCTATAGGCAGGGGGAACCAATAATACTGTTTTTTATCCAAATCGCTTCAGAACTTTGGTTGCTATGGCAACTTAAACTTTCCATTGACTTGTATGGGAAAAATTGAAAATTTGCATTTATTGCTATGTCACTGCAGATATTTTGACAAAACTTTTACAGAAATGTTCCTTGAGTAGTCCTCTATCAACCACATGAAATTTATGTAAATTGCACTATTAGGCTGGTTGCCATGGCAACCGAAAGGTTAAAAATAGAAAAGATATTCAAAAATCATCTCCTCAGAAACTATACAACCAATAACAATCAAACTTCACAGAAAGGATCTAGGTACTACCATCTATAAAAATACTGTTTTTCTTGGCAATTGCCCCAGCAGTTTGGTTGCTATGGCAACTTAAAGTTGCCATTTACTTATAATGGGAAAATTGAAAATTTGCATTTATTGCTATGTGACTGCAGATATTTTGACAAAACTTTTACAGAAATGTTCCTTGAGTAGTCCTCTATCAACCACATGAAATTTATGTAAATTGCACAATTAGGCTGGTTGCCATGACAACCGAATGGTTAAAATAGAAAAGATATTCAAAAATCATCTCCTCGGAAACTATAAAACCAATAAAGCTCAAATTTCACAGAAAGGATCTAGGTACTACCATCTATAAAAATACTGTTTTTCTTGGCAATTGCTCCAGCAGTTTGGTTGCTATGGCAACTTAAAGTTGCCATTGACTTATAATGGGAAAATTGAAAATTTGCATTTATTGCTATGTGACTGCAGATATTTTGACAAAACTTTTACAGAAATGTTCCTTGAGTAGTCCTCTATCAACCACATGAAATTTATGTAAATTGCACAATTAGGCTGGTTGCCATGGCAACCGAATGGTTAAAAACAGAAAAGATATTCAAAAATCATCTCCTCAGAAACTATACAACCAATAAAGCTCAAACTTCACAGAAAGGATCTAGGTACTTCCGTCTATGAAAAGACTGTTTTTCTTGGCAATTGCTCCGACAGTTTGGTTGCTATGGCAACATAAAGTTGCCATTGACTTATAATGGGAAAATTGAAAATTTGCATTTATTGCTATGTGACTGCAGATATTTTGACAAAACTTTTACAGAAATGTTCCTTGAGTAGTCCTCTATCAACCACATGAAATTCATGTAAATTGCACAATTAGGCTGATTGCCAATGCAACCGAATGGTTAAAAATAGAAAAAATATTAAAATATCATTTTTGCAGAAACTATGTGGCCGATAAAGCTCAAACTTTACAGAACGGATCTTTGTACAAGCTTCTATATAATTACAGTTTTTTTATGGCAATTGCTTCAGCGGTTAGGTTGGTATGGCAACTTATAGTTTCCATTGAAATATAATGGGAAAAATGGAAAGCTGCAGTATTTGCTATCTCCCTGCAGTTATTTTTGGATTTTTTATCTACAGAAATGTTGCTTGAGTAGTCCTCTATAACTCCTATTAATTTTGTCCTAATTGCAGAATTCGATTTGTTGCCATGGCAATATTAAGGAAATATTTTTGAAAAAAATATTTAAAAATCTTTTCCTCAAAAACCATATAGGGGGATGAAGCTGATTCTTTGCATACATGTTCATGACATTAGCCGCTACGTAAATATTGTTTTTTATTATTGTTGCCCACATGGTTTCATTACTATGGCATTTTAAAGTTTCCATAGACTTGTATTGGGAAAAGTGCAAATTGGCATTTATTTCTGTGTTACTGCAATATTTAGGCAAAGAGTTTTACAAATATGTTTTTTTTTATTGTAACTTCATCAAACTTGCTAATATTTACTAGGACAAGCATAATAACTCAGTCAAAGTTGAAATTAGGCTGAATTGTACAACTTACTTCAGTGTTTCTTACTCTTGAGTGCTAAGGATGAATGGACTCAGGTGAGCTACAGGACCGATGGTCCTCAGGTTTTATATACTTATCGCATTTGATCGGTGGTTGGGCGGGGATTCCCCTCACTGTAGTGACTCCATGAATCCAAAGTAGTTTTATATGCGCCTGTTTTTATCAAAAAAAATTTTTTCCTATTAGATCGGTCCCGAAACTCCAGATCTGGCTTATAAGACCGATCTGGAGTTTTGAGATTATTCTGGAGTGAGGGGGCCTCCGTCTTGTAGCCGAAGAATTACGGTATTCATTTATTTACTTACTATCATCATTATTTATTCTATTATTATTATTTTTCTTCTTTCTCTTCTTCTTCTTCTTCTTTTTCTTCTATTTTTTTTCTTATTATTAAACTATTGTGAATTAGTTGTAATGCCATGTTGGACGTTTTGTATGTGTTTTAGGGGGAGGGCTGTAACTAATGTTGTGAGAACTTGTAGCCCAACCCCGTTGTTTGTACTTATTGTTTGTACAAAGGCAATAAAATATGTTTGAATTGAATTGAAAAATTCAAATGCGTCAGCCATCATGACAGAGACACAACCTTTTTATAGCAGTTTTTTGCCAAATTGATCTCTCCAACTTGTTAACTTGGTATGATAATGGTTGTAAGCAAAGTTTGCAAGTGAAAAAATAGCTTGAAATTCCAATTTGACAAATAGATCTCAAGAAATCTGCTAAGAAAGAATGCCTACAGGACATTTAGTTGGCCTGACATCGTGTGCATTAACAACGTTATGTTGGCATTTATTGACGTTTTTGTTGACGTCATTAATGCCGTAATGACGTGCAAACTTGCATAACGTAATTTTATGTCAAGACGGATAAGGTTTAGCCAGTTAATCAACAAATAAATGAGACTATTTAATGAAACTGCTATTTTTGAAACAGTGAAATCTAAAATGATAATTTCACTGTTTGAAATAATGAGATTATCAGTCTCGATTTCACCGAGAAATCTCTATAAATCAGTGAAAAGTATACAAGAAAATTGTTTAAACCTGATAAAAAATCATCCTTATTGCCATTGTAAAATTACATTAATCACTTTGTATGTGATAAAGTATTGTTATTTCATAAATGTACCGGAAAATTGAATGAACGATGGCAAGTTTAATATCCATGGTTTTGCTATTGACAAAAACGTGATTGACGCCATTTGTGCACATGAATTGGCGTTTGTAAGAATTCACCCGATTTCATTTAATAAAAAGAATATTTCGTTCCGTATTTGACATTTGTGACTTCTTCCTGGGCTTGTGAGAAGTTTGCGCTCTTGTTTCCCCTTCTCAAGGAGGCGGTTTCCATAATATGCGCTGCGTATGAGAAAAAGGAAAATGACGTATGCCCGGAGAAGCCTTCGATCAGCCATGCCCATGACCTATCCAGTCAGAAGAGACTATGCTTTCAGCCTAAGAAACGCTTGGTCTTCAGCTGCACAACGCGCACAGGGAAAACTGATCTGACCCGATGAAAGAGTGATCTTACTCTTCGCTGGGCACATAGTCAATTTCTTATTCTATCAAATTCGATGTCTAATGGAGTTAAAATTTGAAGTTTACATATTTACGCTTTCAAATTAGTGTTATGGGTTGATATTACGAGAAGTAGAAGACAAACACTATAAAAATATTTCCAAATTGCAATATATTGCGCCTTGTTCCGCATTTTAGTAAGAATTGACGGACGCCTGCGAAATTTCTTATAAACTACCAAAATGCAGTATTTCTTTTAACCCATATGACTTCTTTTAAATGAGTCCTTGCTTAGACATTAAACGGACCACTGAAAAATCTTTTTTTTAAACTTAAGGTCTAACTTAATAAGACATCGCACGGCCCAATCTGATATATGACTTGTGAAACTATTACCGCAAATATATATGACATAGTATGACTATGAACTTGAAGATGACCCAAACTCGCAGAGGCTTAATGAATGCGATGATGTTTGAAAGACGGCCTTTTTCATGCTTCTTTGTTAATTTTACCTTCAACTGAAGTTCGCACCCGTCCCTCACCCTCATGGTGATTAAGAAGCCGCTTCTATAAAGCCCTGCACCACTACTGTGCATGTGTATTCTACCATAAGGATTTTCATTCCTTGAAATTTGCTTTAGTCGATAACGACCGGTCATCATTAACTCATATTTTTTTAATGCTCGCATCGTTGCGCACTCAAGACATTTAGACAGTGGCTACTCTTACATATTTTGTTCTCATATAAACATGACTTTATTTTCAGGTCTTCGCCGGAAGACCATTAAAATTTAATATAAAAATTGCGTAAATACCTTTTTTCATAGCAGACGTAATATTTTGAAACGCTGTAAGCTAACTATTTGTGGTCCGATTGGGATGATTGAAAAACCGCATGACGCTGTTTTTCATGCCACACTTAACTGTGACTACGCGCACTTTACCTAAATTGTTCTAATTTATAAAATTAAGAAAATTAACAGGTGGCTCTCTCGATAAATTAGTGACACGGCGATAAGACTCGGCTCTTTGTCTAGGTGTGTCGGTAACGATGATGGTGTACAATGTTATCAAATTGATTAGCACCTCTCCGAGTAGTCTCCATAGAGATTCTACAGGACTTAATTGGTGTTAATTGGTCCGATTAGTCTGTTGTTATTCCTTCTCTTACAATTCCCTGGTTCTATGCTCAAAAAAAACTCAAAACCTTTTTTACTTGACGCAGTCTATAGGCCATTTCATAAGAAATGGCCAGGTATGTAAGCAAAAATGCCTCGATTTTCTATGACTGCTAAAACTGCTAGTTAGATGCACCCAACAAAAGCAAACATTGTTTCAAAATGTATCTATAAACATGATAAATTTGTTCAGTTATGGTTAATGCGGCGCTGTAATTCTGAATTCAAAATTTGCCAGAAAATCTCGTCGCCATTACGGTGTCCAGTTTCCGGTTTACTGTGCTGCGCCAAAGTTGAGCATGTGCTTGTCCGCTTTGAAATTCACACATCAGCGACATCATTCAATCACTCTTTTAGATATGACCAATGTCGTTGTATATCACCGTTTCCATGTATTTACAATATTAGGTTTGTTCAAATTTCGATCAAAACGTTTCTAACGAATGAAAACTTGAAACAAACATGATGAAAATGACGTCATGACTTTCGTGTCAACAACGTCAAAACTACGCAGTAACGTTGGCGTAAAATTTTCATACGTTGACTGAGGCCTACATGTACTGACTTTCCGAACAACAAAGATGCAGATTAGCTTGCACATCAGTAGAAGTCAGATCGGCGATTTTGTTGTTTGATGATAGGACAGAGTAGGAAGCTGTACATTTAAAAGGATCGTTATCTGCAGAATCACTTCATTTTTCCCGTTATAGAACCAGTCCTGTTGACCTTGCTGTGCAACGTTGATACACCGGAACTTGGAGACCGTAATGGAGTCGAACTCAAGCTTGCACACCTGGCCATTTCTTCAAAATGGCTCATAGCCTAGATGTTTAGCGGCATTGAAATATGTTTCGTAGCATAGAACTTCAAGCGCCTGTGCATAGGCCCATGATAGGGCACAGGAAACTGATGCTGTATCAATAAAAAAACATTCAAAGACCCTTAACAACCAAAATGGCCGTCATTTTCTTTCCGTCGCTTCGGCGATCTTTTTCTGAATACACATTTTGACTTCGACACAAACAGTGGTAAAACACATGGAAAGTGTCGGAGGGGAATCAAAAATCACTTCGATACAGCAGTGTTTTCTTTATAAGCGAGTTCGACACAATGGAGGTCGAAATGCAATATTATATAGGGGGGAATGTTCGGGAATTGGAGATCACTCCGACACTAGCAGGGTTTTCGAGATAAGCAAGTTTGACACAATGAAGTTGGCCTGTATTTACATGTATGCACAAATAAACAAGCATCAGATTCTCCAAATATGGAAAGCACTTTATTGGATCTACCAAGCAAGCCCCAGAACCTGTCCCCAGGCACAGTACCGAATGGAAACACCCAAGCTTTATCACAAAAGAAGTTCCCATCCCCCAAATCATGCACAGATAAATATTCCAGTAATCCACCCCACTCCCACAACCCTCACAGTCCCTATCCAAAGGTGAATACCATATTCGGAAAATCCAAAATTATGTATATACAAAAAAAAAAAAGACATATCAGTTAGTAATCCACACACAACACACACCCATACACATCATATCTATACTGAGAAAAATAAATTTAGCAAGTTTTCCAAAAGGTTGTGAAATTTTCTTTATGGATAGTATTCCCAGGTTGTTGATCGCGTGCAGTTAGTTTAAGTTAAGAGACTGTGATTACATCAAACTGGGACGAAAAAGGTGACTTAACGCACGTTTGACGTCACTTTAAATGAATTCACTCTTTGCACGGGCTGACAAACAACTGAACAAAGAAAATTGTCAAAATGCTTTTGAAAGGTTTTAACTGGGTCCTTGAACAAGAAAACCGTAAATGGGTTTGCAAATAAACGCATAAGAAGCCGCCAATGAGACACACTAGTTTGACGTTAACTTGCCGAAAAATTCAACTGCCATTTTAAACATTATCAACTGACGTTTCGACTCGAATCTTTTTGTGCTTTATTACTATCAACTTGGAGAACAGTATCATGCAAAAAGATTACCACGGGTAATTCATTAGTTTTAATGCTACGACCAGAACCTTTCAATATTTGAATGGAGGCATCAAGCTTACGTTATGACGGAAATTGACAAAATCTGTGCATATGAAATGACCCTTATGCGCACGTAGAGAAGAGAAACTTTAAGTTCAATATTGCTGATGTCAAGAGGATTTTTGATGGTTTTAAAAACTGACGTCAGAATGACTTAACTGTCGAACATGGTGTTGTTAAATCTGCGGGAATAGCGCCAATTTACTGCAACAAGTTGCTTTAAAGTGTTCTAGTCATTAAGAGGCAACGCCATTGCAGTTAGGTTCAAGATTTTGGAACAATTCGTTAACGGTGACTTTTGCTCAGTCACAATTGCTTTGTGAATGCCAGTTTTGACGGCGTCATAAGCACATTTACATTTATCATGGTAATAATCTTTTAGCACACAACACTGTGTCCTTGTTCACAAATGTCTACATCGCCGCAAAATGGCTCTGGTGTAAGATTTGAAGATGAAACAGCACCTGAAAAAAAATGAAGTGCATAAAAGATTCATGACATTTTTCGGTTAAACCCTTGGGTACAAATGCGACGCGATGCTGCTCTGTAAATAAACTTTTGACCTTAATTGTTCGGTTTCTGGTACCCAAAATGGAACATTTCACAGCGGAAACAATACAATTTCCAACTTTTTTAAATCAGTCTGAATTACACGCTGATTTGTAAAAACTTGCTAAATTTATTTTCCTCAGTATATATAAAATATAAAATTACATATGTACAAGTTAAGAAGAAAAAAAATCATGATGACTTCAACTTTTCATCCACTTGACACATCTAGAGTGAAAAGATTCAAGGGAGGGGGCTGCTTTTATTTCTTTTGTCAAACAGTTCCAAACTACAGGTCATGAAAAGGCCATGCTGTTCTTATAAAGAACTGTATTAACTTTTTGAATAACAAAATTTTCTGCAGTCACAGAGCGTAACATGTGAGAGTCATTCCCATCATGATCAACAATTTGACGTTTTGTAAATATGGTATTTATGTAGTCAGGGGTAATTGCTGTTTGATACTTTGAACATAAACTTTGCCTTCCTGATAAATATTCTTTCAGATAGTGTCATTATTTAAGGAATGAATCTTATTTTTTTAACGTTTACTGAAGTATAAACTACATCGGGTCACAAGCAAAGTAAGTGAACCCCGAAGGGGTTTACGTAAACTTTGCTCGTGACCCAATGTAGTTTATACTTCAGTAAACGTTTAAAAAATAACATTCATTCCTTATATTTATATTATTAAACGATACTTTTGATCAATAAAAAGATAAACAAAATTAAGAAATACATATATAAAGATTGTTTAAAAAACATTACCGGCCGAATTTAGCAATAGTTTGGAACAGCCGCATTGTCACTGCCTACCAGTAAATTCCACCTCCTGCTGTAGATTTCGCGTGCAAGTAGGCGTAGCGAGCTGTCACTCAATGTTTACTAGCCATTCAAGTACATAGAATGTTGTAGATTTCACGTGCTAGTTAGTGAGATGAGCTGTCACTCTGAAGCGCGTGATACAATGTAATTATTGACTTTTAAACACCATTGACGCCCGCATCACTTAATTGGGTTAACAGAGAGCTCTACACAGATAATGTAAATATTTTAAGGTCTTTCATAGACTGATGGATATTTTCAACATTATAATTAAGAATTACTCTACATACCCGTCGCTGTAGTCTTTCAATTTGCATAAGACTAGTTTTTGGGGCATTCCCCCAAATAATGTTTACATAGTCAATATGAGGTTTGAATGTAGCTTTTGTAAAAACCAATTCTATGTTCAACAGATAAGTAGCTTTTTATCTTGGACAAAAGCCAAATATTTGTGGATAGTTTTTTTGATATTTTACTCACATGCTGTGTCCATGAAAGATTATTATCAACTTGTACACCTAGTACTTTTTCATTTGAAACTACTGATAGAGGCATATCTTGAAGTGATACTTGCATATTATCATCTATTCTTGATCTTTTCTGCCTTTTAGTTACCAACATAACCTTAGTCTTTTCAGTATTAATTACCATACCGTTAATTTTACACCAATTTGCTAAGTCAAAAAGGGCATTTTTTTAACTGAAGCTCTATTTCTTGCTTTGATGAGTAGATTTCATAGAGAGTTGTGTCATCTGCATATAGATCTGTAAAGACATCAGTATGAAGAGGTAGGTCATTAATAAAGAGAAGAAATAAGAGAGGCCCTAAAATAGACCCCTGAGGGACTCCGTGTTTTATCTGCCCTTGATCTGACATATTATTTTCAAATGAAACTCTGCTTCCTATTTGTAAGATACGAAGTAAACCATTTTAATGCATCATGATTTATTTGAAAAATGTTCATCTTTTTAAGGAAGATATCATGGTCTACAAGATCAAATGCTTTACGAAAATCAACAAGGATTACACCAACCAAATCACCTCTATTTAGTGCTTTTAGCCATTTGTCAGTCATATGAACTAGGGCTGTCTCACAGGAATGTTTTGGCCTAAATCCTGACTGAGTACTATGCAATAATTTGTGAAACTCCAGGAAACTTAGAAGTTTGTCATGCACATGTTTCTCTATAAGTTTTGAAAGCACGGGCAATATGGAAATGGGTCTAAAATTGTTTGGATCATTATTCGGACCCGCCTTATGTAATGGTTTCACCTTAGCTTCCTTCCATTTTGCAGGGAATGTGCTTGTTTTGATACTCAAGTTGCAAACATATGTTAAACTGTCAACAATAAATGGAGCTGCTATTTTCAGCAGTCTTGGCCCAACATTGTCAGTCCCTGTTAATTTTTTAGCTCACCTGAGCACGAAGTGCTCAAGGTGAGCTTTTGTGATCGAAATTTGTCCGTCGTCCGTCCGTCCGTCGTCAACAATTTCTTTAAACGACATCTCCTCCTAGACCAGTAGGCCAATTCCAAAATAATTTCACACAAATGTTCCTCTTATAGCCCTGTACCAGCATTGCTAAAATGGTTCCACTCCGCTGAACAAAATGGCCGCCAGAGCTAAAAAAAGAAAAACCTTTAAACGACATCTCCTCCCAAGCCAGTGAACCGATTTCAAAATAATTTCACAGAAATGTTCGACTCATGGCCCTGAACCAAAATTGCTAAAAAGCTTCCACTCCACTGAACAAGATGGCCGCCAGAGCTAAAAATAGAAATAAATCTTTAAAAGACATAGAGGGCACAGTTTTGATCCAACCCTCATGAAACTTTGTCAGAATGATTATCTTGATAAACTTTAGGCCAAATTTGAAACTACGTCATATCGGGTCAAAAAGTAGGTCACTAGGTCAAATCTTATTAAAACCTTGTGTACACTCTAGAGGGCACAGTTTTGATCCAACCTTCATGAAACTTTGTCAGAATGATTATCTAAATGAAATCCAGGCCAAATTTGAAACAAGGTCATGTCGGATTAAAAACTAGGTCACTAGGTCAAATCTTAGTAAAACCTTGTGTACACTCTAGAGGGCACAGTTTTGATCCAATTTTCATGAAATTTTGTCAGAATATTAATCTTCATAAAGTCTAGATGAATTCTAAAACTGGGTTACGTCGGGTCAAAAACTAGGTCACTAGGTCAGATCTTAGAAATACCTTGTTAACACTCAAGAGGGCACAGTTTTGATCTAATCTTCTTGAAACTTTGTCAGAATGTTTATCTTAATAAAATCTACGCAAATTACGAAAAAGGGTTGTGTTGTGTCAAAAACTAAGTCACTAGGTCAAATCTTAGTAAAACATTGTGAACACTCTAGAGGGCACAATTTTTCTTCAATCTTTATGAAACTTTGTCAGAATGTTTATCTTTATGAAATCTAGACTAAGTTTGAAACTGGGTCTTGTGGGGTTAAAAACTAGGTCACTAGGTCAAATCTTAGAAAAACCTTGTGTACACAATTGTCGCTTTATTTTGCATTGAATCTTCATGAAACATTGTCAGAATGTTTATCTTCATGAAATCTAGGCCAAGTTTGAAACTGAATTATGTATGATCAAAAACTAGATCGCCAGGTCAGGTCTTAGAAAAACATTGTGTACATGCTAGAGGGCACAGTTTTGATCCAATCTTCATGAAACTTTGTCAGAATAATATATTGGAAAGTGCAAAACTGCTCCAGTTTAACCGTCATCAAATAGATGATCATCCATGTTATTTCATCATAACTCAGGTGAGCGATTTAGGTCCATCATAGACCTCTTGTTAATATCTAAGCCATGAAGAAATTTAAGCACCTTGTCTTTGTTTAAAAATGGTATAACAAAGAAGGCATCAGCTGGAAGTTTTTCTTTGCAAAATTCCTGAAGCTTTTCATGATCAGAAGGGGCTGTTGGTTCTTTAATATTCTCTGCTATGTCAACAAAGAAGTCATTAAATGCATTGGCTATTATCATCAGGATGGTTTATTTCTTGATTGCCTATTTTTAATGAACTAACCTTGTTTCCCTTATCATTTTTCTGTTTGCCAGCACTGAGTTCTTTAGAAATTTTCCATACTGTTGTTGGCTGTTTTTTACCCTCCTCAATAAGATTTTCATAATGGAACTTTTTAGACTTTTTTTATCAAATTAACAACCTTATTACGCCATATCTTATATTGCTCCTGATTCCCTACAGCTTTAAATCTATCTCGTGACTTAATGCTATCAATAATTTCATGATTACCGGTAAGCCAATTGGGTTGGTTTTTATGTTTTACCCTGTGTAGCTTTAAAGGAACATGTTTGTCAATAACCTCAAAAAGAAGAGAATACCAAGTGTCTAAAGCATCATCAACATTGTCGAAAACTTTTATTACGTCCCAGGGAACAGACTGAAGGTCTTCACTAAATTTATTTTCGTCAAAATTTTTGAAGGACATTACTATATAATAGAAGAAGGAATTCATGCTGAAAGTGTGGTTGGGGAGACCTGCTGGTGCGCTCACAGGCATTTTTTGTGGTGCGTATTGGGCTACAGATACCAACCTTGCATGAGACATGTAGAAAAACTTTAAATCCTCGTATCAGTATGGGTTCTTTTTTACTCAAAGCGTGCCAGTTTTTTAGCTCACCTGAGCACGAAGTGCTCAAGGTGAGGTATTGTGATCGGTCTTTGTCCGTCGTCCGTCGTCCGTCGTCCGGTCGTGCGTCCGGCGTCAACTTTTGCTTTAAACAACTTCTTCTCCAAAACTGCTAGCCGGATTTCAAAATAATTTCACAGAAATGTTCCTTGGGGGACTCTCTACCAAAATTGCTCAAATGGTTCCGCTCCGCTGAACAATATGGCCGCCAGAGCTAAAAATAGAAAAACCTTTAAACGACTTCTCCTCCAAAACTGCTGGGCCGATTTTAAAATAATTTCACAGAAATGTTTCTTAGGAGACCCTCTACTAAAATTGCTCAAACGGTTCTGCTCCGCTGAACAATATGGCCGCCAGAGCTAAAAATAGAAAAACCTTTAAAGGACTTCTCCTCCAAAACTGCTGGGCAGATTTTGAAATAATTTCACAGAAATATTCCTTAGGAGACCCTCTACCAAAATTGCTCAAACGGTTCCGCTCCGCTGAACAATATGGCCGCCAGAGCTAAAAATAGAAAAACCTTTAAACGACTTCTCCTCCAAAACTGCTGGGCCGATTTTAAAATAATTTCACAGAAATGTTCTTTGAGACACCCCCTACCAAAATTGCTCAAACGGTTCCGCTCCGCTGAACAATATGGCCGCCAGAGCTAAAAATAGAAAAACCTTTAAAGGACTTCTCCTCCAAAACTGCTGTGCCTATTTTGAAATAATTTCACAGAAATGTTCCTTAAGAGACCCTCTACCAAAATTGCTCAAACGGTTCTGCCCCGCTGAACAATATGGCCACCAGAGCTAAAAATAGAAAAAAGCTTTAAACATCATCGTTTCTAAAGCCAATGGCTCGATTTCAAAAAAATTTCACAGAAATGTTTTACTCATGGCTCTGACCAAAAATTGCTCAGACGGTTCTGCTCCCCTGAACAAAATGGCCGCCAGAGCTAAAAATAGAAATAAATCTTAGAATGGCACAGAGGGCACAGTTATGATCCAATCATCATGAAACTTTGTCAGAATGTTTATCTTAATGAAATCTAGACCATCTTCGAAACTGGGTCATGTGGGGTCAAAAGCTAGGTCACTGGGTCAAATCTTAGAAAAACCTTGTGCACACTCTAGAGGGCACAGTTATGATCCAATCTTCATGAAACTTTGTCAGAATGTTTATTTATATAAAATCTAGGCCAAATTTGAATCTGAGTCTTGTGGGGTCAAAAACTAGGTCACTAGGTCAAATATTAGAAAAACCTCATGTACACTCTAGAGGGCACAGTTATGATCCTATCTACGTGAAACATTGTCAGAATCTTTACTTTCATGAAATTTATACCAGATTTGAAACTGGGCCATGTCAGGTCAAAAACTAGGTCACTAGGTCAGTTCTTAGAAAAACAGTGGGAACGCTTTTGAGGACACAGTTTTGTTCTAATCTTCTTGAGACTTTGCCAGAATGTTCGTCTCCAACGAATCTGGACCAAGGGTGCAACTTGGTCATGTTGGGTCAAAAAGTAGGTCACTAGGTTAAACCTTAGAAAAACATTGTGTACACTCTAGAAGGCACAGTTTTGATAACTTTACCAGAATGTTCATATCCAAGAAATCTAGACCAGGTTTGGAACTGGGTCATGTAGGGTCAAAATCTAGGTCATTAGGTTAAATCTTATAAAAACCTTAGGTACACAATAAAGGGTTCATTTTCCATTTAATCTTTGTGAAACTCTGTCAGTCATATGGCTGTCTCTGAGGTTAAGTTCACAGGATATTCAGGTGAGCGATCCAGGGCCATCATGGCCCTCTTGTTGTATCAAGACTTTTTCCATGACGTTTATTTCACTTCCGTGTTGTTTTGGAGAACCATTATATGACATCATCAAATCCAACTTGGAGCAATTTCGGTTTGTCAACTCGAGTAACTACAGTTACTGACTGAACAGCACAAGTAACCACAATACACATGCGCACATATTTTACAGAGTGGTAGAAAATAGATTGACGTTTGATAATATTTAGAAATATAACAATTTTTTGTTGAGTGCCTGTGTACTCGAGTACCTTTAGTACCTTTGTATGCATGCGCCAAATTTCGACCCGAGCAACACGAGTGGGCAACTCGAAAATGCTCCGACAACGCTGATGTCATGCACTAGTTGACACGATGGTTCGCTAAAACAAACTCGGAAACAACACGAAGGCAACAAAAATGACTCGGTACAAACAGCAAGCCGCGTTTTCTCAAAAAGCACCCGTACCGATACAAAGATAAAGAGTTCTTCTGAAGGCCTTGTACAGTGTTGGTAAGGATTTTCCGTTATCGGCCATAAAAAAGCATGTGAACACAAACACACGTCTCCCTACCCACACCCGGTGTTGAAATCCTTCTTCTCTTATATATAATATTGGTTGTTACGGGTCTTTGAATGTTTTTTTATTGATACAGCGTCAGTTTCTTCTTCTGTTATATAGTAATGTATACTAAGCCTCAGAAGCTTTTGTATTGGTTCCATAGATGAAACGTCTATGTCCTGGGGATAGGGGCAAGCTGGCCTAAGTGACAATGACATGTCTCTGCTGAATGCACTCAAAAAGATCTCAAGCCTAGCTGACACATCAGCGCTACAGAGGGACTTGGACCGGCTCCAGCAGTGGGAACAAGACAGGCAAATGTCGTTTAATCCCAGCAAATGCGAAGTGGTCAGGGTGACCAAAAGGAGAAACCCTATCGAAGCCACTTATCAGATCCATGGCCATGACCTAACAATCTCCAGGACTGGAAAGTATTTGGGCGTTGTCATTTCGGAGGATCTCTTATGGAAGGCTCATGTGGTGAACAAAAATTTATTCATAACGCCCAGGTCACATGACCAACATGGCCACCATGTCCATATATGGTAAAAACCTTTAAAAATCTTCTTCTCCAGAACCAGTTGACCAATGGCCTTGAAACTTGGTATGTAGCATTGGGCACTCAAGTACTATCAAGATTGTTCAAATTAATACCCTGGGTTGACCTTGACCTTTTTTACGCCAAGGTCAAATATGGGAAAATTCTAGAACATGAGATTTCATGTGAAGTTTTGAAGATTTTGGCCCGAAAATTATTATATACAGTCATCTTAATGAGTACATGAAGATTTGTCAGTACAAGAGGTCAAGGTCATTCTTTGACCTTTGACCCAGAACTCTCATACTTTGACAATTTCAAACAATCTTCTCAAAAACCACTGGGCCAATTGTGTTCAAATTTCATATAGAGCCTCCAGAGGTTGAGGGAATCAAAAAATTTCTAACAGTCCTGGTCACATGACCAACATGGCCGCCACACCCATATATGGTAAAAACCTTTAAAAATCTTCTTCTCCAGAACCAATGGACCGATGGACTTGAGACTTGGTATGTAGCATTGGGTACTTGAGTACTATCAAGAGTGTTCAAATCATGACCTCGGGTTGACCTTGACTTTTTTTTACAGCAAGGTCAAATATGGGAAAATGCTAGAACATAAGATTTCATGGAAAGTTTTCAAGATTTTGGCCTAAAAATTGGTATATTCAGTTGTCTTAATGAGGTCATGAAGAATTATGAGTACAAGAGGTCAAGGTCATTTCTTGACCTTTGATCCAGATCTCTCATATTTTGACATTTTAAAACATTTTCTCAAAAGCCAAAGGGCCAGTTGTAAACACATTTCATATAGAGTCTCCAGGGGTTGATTGAATAAGAATTTGTTAAAATGGTCAAGGTCCCATGACCAACATGGCCACTATTACCACTTATGATATAAATCTTTAATATTTTTCTTCTCCAGAACCAATACACCTATGGCCTTGAAACTTGGTAAGTAGCATGGAGTACTAGAATACCACCAAGACTGTTCAAATGATGACCTTGGGTTTACCTTGACCTTTTTTGCAGCATGGTCAAATATGGGAAAAAGCTAGAACATAGGATTTCATAGAAAGTTTTGAAGATTTTGGCCTCAAAATGGTATATGTGGTTGTCTTAATGAGTACATGAAGATTTATGAGTACAAGTGGTCATGGTCATTTAGCTAATTCTTTGACTTTTGACCCAAGACTCATATTTTGACAATTTCAGACATGATAAGAAAAAGCCACCTTGCCAATTGCTCAGGTGAGCGATTCAGGGCCTCATGGCCCTCTTGTTTAGTTTTAATAAAACCCATGATAAAGTAAGTAGAAATAATATGTAATTCCAAGCAATTTAATGCTGATGTGCACTCACAATACAAGCTCACAGTATGAGCTAATTATCAGCTCTATAATCATTCAGTAATTATCAATTAACATTGTAAGTAAGTGCTGATCAAAGGTACAGATAGTACTGTAAAGATAGGTTTGCTAAAAAGAATTAAAACAAAATACATATTAAAACAAAATAAATTAATTTAATAAAAAAGGAAAGGGAAATAAAAAACAAATATGAAAATTTTTTCTTCGAGTAGGCGAAATGGGAATGAAGTCATATTTGACAGTAGGCGAAATGGAAATAGGCGAAACGGGAGTAGGCGAAATGGGAGTAGGCGAAACCGGAACATCCCCTCACCACAACCTTGTACATAGTTCAAGTACGACAATGCTCCAGAGTGGGCCCTGTACTGTACAGGAAGAAGAGAAGAAGAAGAAGAACTTTGATTTCACAAATAACGATAACTCTGTCCTTAGGCTGGAAGCACTACCCCATGCGTAAAGGAGAAGACCCACCTTTTTCTGTCACGTGACGATAAAAACTTTAGAGAGCAGACAGTTTACACACAAAATCTAAAACATGGAATTTAAGTGGATATAAGTCAGAATCAGTTCAAATTCTGTCGATATGCTGCAGGAAACACTTTCTAATTTCTTTTTCAAACATTAATTGTAATAGAAATACAAAACTTGCATGGAAAAATAGTTTTACTCTAGTGTCCGTACTTTCTCCACCAATTTTGCCAGGTGAAAAGCTACGGACACAATCGTCTTTGATATTTTGGTTAACTAAGTGTGAAACAAATACAAATTTTGAAAGAAGTAGACGTATTTATCAAGTTTTCTAACATCAGAGGCAACCTAACTGATACTGACATGCGTTTTGTCCACCATCATTTAATAGCACCCATAAAATTTATGTATTCACCGTCCAAGGTTAACCTGTAACATTGAGAGAGAGAGAGAGAGAGAGTGGGAGGGGGGCTGGGGGCGAATTCTGGCTTCGGAACTCTGTTGAACACTGAATCACCATGTAAATTATCATTTTAGAAAGTTCATTTTGGTGTTAAAATGCAGCTATACAAAATGTTGTAATTGTCGGGTGATAAAGAAGTATACAATATTCAGGCCTCATACTTTTCAGGCTTTTGCAGGATTTCAGGCTTTCATTTCTTGAATTTTACTTGATTTCAGGCTTTGATTTTTAAGTTTTCAGTGTTTTTTCTGCTTAAAAAGGGCTATTTTAGGCTGCGAAAGCAGGTATTTCAGGCTTGGAAAAGCTTTGTCAGTATGAGGCCTGAATATTATATGTGTTCGTTCAAATGGTTGTGGTCACATGAGCAAGATGGCTGTCATGCCCCTGTATAGTTGAAAACCTTGAAAAATCATGTCCAGAACCAAATGGCTGATGACATTCAAACTTGGTATAAAGCACATGGTTCTCATTATTATACAGTATTTCTTCGTATATAAGGCAGGGGTTTCCCTTTCAAAACAATCCAAAAAATCTAGATCTTATAAGATGGATCTAGATCATTTTGATTGTTTTGGAAGAGAATACCCCATTTTATAGCTGAATTATACAAGTGTGATTGACATATTTGCCTTTATTTGCCTTTATCTCCTGACGCTGGTCAAGAAACGGAAACTAAGGTGGTTTGGCCACGTTTCAAGGTCTTCTGGTTTAGCAAAGACAATTCTTCAGGGCACAGTGAAAGGAAAAAGAAGAAGAGGTGGGAAGACAATATCAAGGAGTGGACAGGAATGGATTTTGCCAGCTCAACTAGGGCAGCTGAAGGCAGGACAATGTGGAAAGGGATTGTTTTGAAGTCATCTGTGGTGCCCCAACGACCTAGTAAGGTTATGGGATAGAATAGAATAGAATAGCCTTTATTTTGGAAATGTAAACTCCCTTAATTAGCTGAATAAAAATGCTACTGTCATGTCTATTCAATTGATGGCCCTAGGTTGACTTTTGAAATGAGATTTCTTTAAAGCTGTGGATGTGCATCGTCATTGGTCAACTCAGGTGGGCAGGTCAAGGCCTCATGACCCTCTTGTTAAGGTATGCTCCTAGAAATTAATAAAATGAGCTTTGTCAGAGTTCTGCAATTGCCCTTAGTATTGAGACAACATGACTAAGTACTGTAATTCTCCTTAAGTTTGAACAAGTTGGTTTTACTTTCAAAACTGTTAAAACTTTCTCAGGGAATGACAAACAGTGCAGAGTCTCATGGCGCAGACTGAGCATGGTCTGCATTGATTATTCACACACTTCAGTCCCAGTGTTAGAAATAAGCAACCATCCGCTTGCCCGACACGAGTTGAAGTTGCTGGGGGGCAGTCAGATCTTCTTTGAAGGTTGCCCCCAGGACAACATGAAATTTTGCAAGATTTGATTCCATTTTTCAGGTTTCAAGTATTTGAATTCTTCAAAAACATGCCAGGCCGCGTAGGGCAGTCGGTAGGGCACCTGTCTTATAAGTCAGGGGTCCTGGGTTTGATACCTGGTCTGGTCACATGCTTTAGTTTCTGCTTCCGCTGATTCAAGAAGGGCAGTAACTGCTGTCAGCTACTGGAAAAAATATGTGCACTTAGTACTGGTTAACCGCTTAGGAGGTCTAAGCCTGCCCAGGAATAGTGTGGTTACTGGTTAGGTTAACTGATCATCCCGACATGACCAAAGCTGTTTACTGTGGACGTAAAGCAATAAATCAGTGTTCAAAAACATAGAAACAGGAACAGGCAGGATAGAAAGAAAAAAAGTCCTTCAATTTACTAAAATTTGCCTCAATTTTATGCTTCTTTATGTTTCTCCACCAGGAGGGGATGATTATCCAGGCAAATAACTGGAATAAGACAAGTTTTAACATGAATTGCTAATTGTCTAACCATGAGTCACAACTTAGTGTTTTAAACCTCCTAAAAGGTCATTAAAATTTGAACAAAATTTCTGAAATTTCCAGCTAAGGTAACTTTGGTTCTACTCCAATATTATGGTGTTCTATCAAATCCCCAAGGGCTGGGATGCTTTGACGAATCTCCTGCAACATCACCCATATCTCCAGAAAGAAATAGAGCTCTGCATTTATAAATACAAGTTATTTTCCACTTAAAATTTCAACTTCCAGAATAAAGTAGTTTCTGAGCATGTGAACTTAATGATTAGAGCTGCATAATATTATGTATTTAAATAATTGTTAATGAGGAGCACTGCTCAGTCTTCCTCAAAGCTTTTCTGCAGTACAGCACATTCAAGAATGAGGGCAAGTTAAAATGTTGTTGGGGGGGTGGGGGGGTGCAAGTTGATTGTTGTCCCCCAGCTTCCTTTCTCCAGCTTATTTCTAATACTGCTATCCATAACTATACTTATATTGGTGTTTAAATTTTTCAGATTTTTGGATAGGAGAAAACAGTTCCAAGCGACAAACATATTATAAAATTTGGACAGAATTAAGTTACCAGGTCCATGTCAAAGGAAACTACGGAAAGGCGTGAAATGGCAGTACCAGGTATATTTTTTTTACCCGTCTTTTATGTCCCGGGCATACAAAGTATGTTTATAAGTAAATAGTATTGTCTTTCCACCTGTATGTTCATTGATTTGTCATTGTATTACAGTGGGAACGCAGACTCATCACATTTGAGTAAATCATTTTCTGAGCGGTCGTCTACGCACAAACAAATAATCCTTTATTTTCGCCGGAAAAAATGGCGGGAAATTTTGAACAGAATCAATCCCAAAATAATGCTCGTTTGATAAGAGACGCAGTCATAGTTTTCCAACGAACCAGATCAGATTGAAATTTGATGTTTTGTTATTGAAATCAGACGCATATCAGTACCTCAATGCAGTTTGCACACCCAAAACAACGATCACAGTTTGACAACCGTTTTTCAGAAAAGTAAAACCCTACGACAGTACCCCAAAGTTATTTTGCAAAGAAAATTGTCCCAAAAACCAAATTAGATGCCATTATAACTGAACCGTAGGTCATACATTCGACCGTCTTTTAGCGGGGTATATCTTCGGGAGAAAGTCTATTTTTGTTGAAAATCGATAATGAAGTTGGTCATTTTTACGTATACATGGCACGTGCGTTTGTCAACACACAGACATTTTTCAGCTGGATCGACTTGAGGAGACCAACTGTTTCTTCATTTATGGTATAGTAAAGCTTGTAATCATTTAGCATACAATCAATTTATTAAGATTTTGCGTTAGTCTGTCTGCCTGTGATTTTTTGGGCTTCTGAATTTAGGCTACACGCTGAGAACGAGAGAAAGCAAAACAAACACACTGGTCAACCACAAAGTTTGACAACGAAAAACATTGAGTGATTGACCGGCTATCTAATTGATAGTGGAACAAGCAGGAGCATGCGGAATGATAATAAATATCTTAAATGAATACTTTAAGTGAAACCTAGGACATGCTTTAATCGAATTACGGACAACTCGCCCCACAAAAATCTTGCCCCAAGACAAGTCGCCCCACCTTCAGGTGACAACTCGCCCCAGATTCTGAGACAACTCCCCCATACAACTGCCCCCAAGACAACGCGCCCCACATTCTGAGACCACTCGCCCTTCTAAAGAATTCTGTCCCAGACGACGCCCCCCGCTCCTCCCCCCCCACCCTCCCCAACACACACGTACCCTTTCAGAAGGCATCCCACAAAAAGTACATGAGGCAGCTTAAATCTGTCAAAACTCTGACCCGCTAGGCACTAAGGGACCGACCATTTGATATTCTGAGGGGGGAGGGGGGGCTGGTTTATTTTTCGAAAAAAATCCCTGTCTTTGGATATGCAAGAAAAAACTAAATTAGCTCATAAGGGGATTTCAGAAAATAATCTGGCCTCAAAAACCAGTGAAAATTAATAACCTGGCTCCACTCAAAATTTCCAAAAAAAAAGGCTGGACTCTGCACTTTTGGTGGTTAGATAGCAACTGCCTACCTACCCACCAAAATTCACCTCCCCCCCACCCCCACCCCCCCCCCCCCCCCCCAAAAAAAAAAAAAAAAAAAGATGGCCACTTGGGACACCCTAGATCTACATTTTTTATTATTTAACAGCACATTTACTGTGATCAACCTGCATAGTAAGACAAACAGGTCTGAGCAAGCAGTGTAGACCCAGGAGCAGTCTGATCTGGGTCAGCAATTTTTCCTTAATACCTGCACATTTTGGGTACACCATTTGTGGGTGACATAGATATGTTCAAAATGTAGGACTGCTGCTATCTTAGTATTATGGGTAATTACTGTAAATGTGTGTGACATTTTATGTAGAACTATTATTTGTTTTTGTTGTTTTCATAGTTTGCAGGGATTAAAAAGAAAGCCTACATACCTACTCTCCAAAAAAATCCTAGTTAATAGGCAACTGCAAACAAAATACTTGTTATGCTTGGCCTGTGGCTGAGATGGGAGGGGGGAGGGGCATGAAGAAATATATATTTTATAGAATTAAATGCCAAAAGTTATGTTTTAGCTTAAATCTCATAAAGAAAATTAAAAGGCTCATATTGAAGTTATATCAATAGAAATGATACCATAAACTGAAAAATAAAAAAACATTTTTATATTTCCTGATTAATTTAATCCAACTTAAATGTTTGCAGCTTCTGACCAAAGCAAAGAAACCTGTAATTACTAATCAGTTATTAAGTTACTAGAGAGAAAAGCTTGATGACAGACAATAAATGGTGAGTCATGACTGTAAAGGGATGCAGTTTAGTGCAGTTGAATGAGAGGTAGCCCCTTCCTGTCTATCCCCCCCCCCCCCACACACACACACACCAACCTATTAAAAAAGCATTTTCACAGAGGATTTTATTGGCCAAATATTAAGGACTTTATTATGCTAGCAAGTTTATTTATATCATTATAAGTGCTTAAAATAATGAATGGGGCATACCCTGCTAACTGCTGGACCCTGCACCTTATGTGGAATGTTGCATAATGCTGTTTGTCCTTCTACATGTCAAGACTATGTTAGAATGAAAACAATTAAACAGTTCTACCATAAATGTTGCACCAGCATCAATGGGCTTCATATTAACACCTTTTGTGCCCTCTTATTAGAAGCACTTCAGCAAGAGCATAGATGGTTCTGTTAATGGATCACAACAAATGTTTTTATGGCTGAATAAGACAGAATTCCCAGAATTGCTATCATGCCCCAGCTGAGTCTTTGTAAAATCATTATCATAAAACCATCACTTGTGGAAATGTCTCCAGATTTTTTTTCTTATTATGTACATATGTTATAATTTATTTTAGATATTTACTTATTTATACTTATAGGGAAAACACTGAAGGGCAATGCCAGACTGTATGTGAATATTATAATTTAATCAAAGCTTTATACATTTAGGATACCTATATAGTAGAAATTTGTTCATTTGAACTTTCTGTTAAATTTTAACTTTTGACCAAAAGCAACTGTGATGAGACACCACAACATACAGATGTACATTTTACTTGAAGAGAAATGATAAAGAATAACTCCACTTTGTATCACTAAATATTGGCCTATTATTTTTCCTGTTTAATCATGTTTATATCTTACCATTATTCAACTTAAAGAATAGATTACCAAGTCCTGAGCCTTTGCCACATTTTTAATCAAGTTTTCTGGTTTGCTGGGCAGCTGTGCTTTTTATTTGTTTTGTTTTTGTGAGTGTGACTCAAAATCATATTAGAGAGCACATCTGATTGAACTAAAATTTTTGAGAAATTCTCCATTCTCAATGAAAAGTTAAGGTACCATTCATTATAAATTATATAATTTTTGCATGAGATTTGCCCCTACTGATAGATTTCCATGAGATTTTTGGCAACAGTTAGAGCAAATCCCTCAAAAGATCACTGAGTATATAAACAATGAGTGAGTGAGTGAACTCGGGTTTAACGTCCCACCAACAACGAGGTCATATGGAGACGGGACCTCGGTTTAAAGTCTCATCCGAAAGACCGGAGAAGCGGGGGATCGATCTTGCAACCCCTGGATTGGTAGTCTGGAGTGTTATCCACTACACTACAGCCGCTCCTGTATATAAACAAACTTTGGCATTTTAATTTATGAACCAAGGCAAGACCAAGGGCATTGCAGAGCTGACAGCCCTCACCCCACCTGATGAGCTAGTATTTGACAAACCTGGCATTTCATAATAAACATGTATGTTGTAACCCCTCATTAGAACTCCTCATTAAGGCAGTTCTACAGAGGGCCAAAACATATGTTATAAAAAAATGCATACTGCAATTTTAATGCTTAAAAGCTCATTTAACAGTATATATGCTGCTTCTCAATGTTGGCTGACATTATATGGAGTGTAAAGGAGTGTAAAGTGTATGTATGGCCAAGTCATTTGCTAAGCTTAAAGTTAAAACAAAATCTTCATTACTGCAATTGTCCTACCACTTTCACCACCTGATTGTGTCTCGAAATTGCTGGGAAAATCAAATAGTACTGACCCTGATTGGCCTGCTGTTTTGGAAGTAGTCTAACCCAACATCTATTATATTTTGCTTAGTTTTTCATGTACAAAAAAGGTTAAAAGGACGAGTTACACTTTACTATTGCAATGTGCCCACTGAAAAGGCCGATTTTCGAAGGTAGGCAGATAAGCACAAACACATGCAGAAATGTTAGCTATATGTTTCTAGTTTATTCTGTACGATTTCATTTTCCCGCATTTTAATGCCTTTTAGGTTAATTTTGCGGTTGAATATATGTACTGTCTGCAGCAGTTAACATTGAGCCTATGGGAATTCGAACTACCAACGTCCACTTTGCATCCAAATTTCACTTCATCCTACCCTCGTAACCACAACAATCTTAATATATAATTATTCCTCATATACATATTCATCATAATCGGGTTATATTAGAGTGGTTACGAGGGTAGGAGTAAACGAAAAATAAACTTTTTGGGTAAATTTTCATGTATCCAACACTAGGACTAAAGGATTTATATTAAAATCGCAGCAGTATATTTTGTAACTGATAGAAAATAGTGGCATAATTCGACATAACACATCTTTCTCAAAGTGTTCATTTATGTAGTATGTGTTTCTAATGCCCCCACCAAGGATTCCGTGTATGTGTGTGGGGGGGGAGGGGGAGGGGGTGTCGGAGGGATGGGGGCACAGCGCTGGGCATACGTATCGGTATGGCGTAATATGCGTATGTAAGGCGTAAGACTGAATGCCCTCCATCATCATACTGTGGTATAAACTCTGGTGTTATAATGTTGCGACGTGGTCAGATGATGTATTCCTCTTCCTGAAGCTGATACATTGTAAAATTCTGTGACCTTGAACTTTGGTTCACTAACTTTGTATGAAAAGTTACTTGGATGAGCTTTTTCCTTACCTCTCTTTGCATTGGGGTAAGAAAGCTGATATTTGATCATATCATATCCATTAAATGTAGGAACTGCAAAGCATCCATGCACACTGAGTCTTTAAAGGTAGGTTCCTGGACTAGCGATAACAGTTATGTTCACAAAATAATTTTGTCTTTTTCTAGTTAGTATTGAATTCTTTTATTTTTTCTGAATCTATTGCTACTGAAAAAATCGTCAGATGTTGTAGAAAATAGTTGTTTTCCCTTTGGTTTATTTTTTTTCGTTGGAATTCCAGGTCTAAAAATATAAATTGTGTTATTTATCTATAAGTGAACAATTTTTTATGTCATTTGCCAACGGTTAATTTTCTCTTGCTGTGAGCTGTCCTAGAGGACCTGGCATGGCGGATGGGTTAAAACTATCCCGAAATGCAATGCAGCATGACATCAGCAGCATTATCTATTTTTGGCGCGAACTAAAAATAGCGCTAACTGGTGTGCGAAGCAGAGTTAGGAAATCCCTTGCAAAACTACTTTTCTAAGATTTTTTATTAACACTTTTTAGTGAAACTTATTCACTGCCGTTGTATAAGTGCTTTCCAACAACAGGGATAAAAATCATCAAAATTATGATTCATTCCAAAGTACAGGAACCTACCTTTAAACTTTATGCATGGACCAAGATTTTCACTTATTTCTCAACACGCTTTTTGGATTCGCAACATAATTACAAATAGTTGGTCGGTCAAACGATGCAAAAAAAATCCTCATACTATTTGTAGGTTACTGTGACATATGTTTAAAAGTTTATTGTTCCTTTCTGATATACTCAAGATTATATATGCATTATACTAAAGACAATGGTTCAGTCAGACATTGCAAATGACGTCATACTATGTGTAGGTCATTGTGACTTGTATTTCAGGATCCATTGAATAAATGTTTTATTTCAAACTATTATTTAATTGAATCTTCCTCGGACTCGGAATAGTAAGTCATTTCAGCGCTGCGTCTTATTTGGTACTACAAGTAGGTCCTTGTGACCTGAATTTCTTGGTTCAGTGATTTTGTCTAATATTTTTTCTAATATATCTGTACCTGTGTAGCATCCATAAATACGTAATATTTCATACGTGTTTATTAATATTTGGTATGACGAAGCTTTCATTATATGTATAAGTAGTGAATAATGCTTAAAGAAAAGAAGAAGGCTGTTGACCTTTCCATGCACTTGCCAGAGCACAAGAGTACAAAGCGTTTCGCCAAGAATACATTTGCTTAACCTTATCGGTCGGTTAAAATCGACTTCCTGTTCATTTGTTTCATCAAACGCTTTACATGCTTATTATTGTGTAAATAAACACTTGTAAAATCTACTGTTCTGAAGTTTCGTAAAAATTCAAATAAAATTTCTCCTTACTAGATGTTTTGAACGAATACATCTCTTTTAGACTGTGGATAAGAACTAAAAGTATTATATCTGTCAGTTTGGAGGGCTGGTATGTCAGCGGAATTGCTGATTATATCGAAAAACCGCAGGTAGTTAGTGTACCCCGTTCAGCTCCCCATATGCAATAAACCGGAAGTCACGTGATTATTAGTGAAACCGCAAACTTAAAAATGTGCTTATATAAACTGCCAAATGCCAAGTTTTTATTAACATAAATTCTATCAAGATCGGTCGTGGGCACAAAAACGGCCAAAGTGTAACCCGTCCTTTGTGTGTGTGTGTGTGTGTGTAGGGGTGGGGGGGGGGGGGGGGAGGAAGGGTGGTGGAAGGTGGGGGGAGAGGGGCCTTAAGTTGGGTAGGGTGATCGTGTGAGTTGCAGGAGAGGCTTTGAAATATTGGCACGTGCAGGATTAATTGGTTGGCAAAATTACTTTTTTTCTAGCAGTCCCTCTGATTTTGACCACAATGTACCGGTCTGAATAACTTATAAGCAAGTAAATGCGAAGGCTGAAACAGTTGACGCGGTTATGTAATTGCGTCACAACTGTCATAAATCGATCGATTTGTTTACAGTATGGTGTAGGATACTGATCAGAATTCTTTTTCCAATCATTCTGAAGAAAGTACAGAAAAAAATATTGTTGTGTGTTGAATTACAAGGTGCGTTCCTCTTCGTGTGTCGGATTTCAGGATTCAAGAACGTTTCCGTAATGTTTGAATTTATTACAGATTGTTTTGCTGTCTATCGATCAGGTAAAAAATCCGCCATTGTTTGAGAAAATGAATAGGGTACCTAAACATTATTTTGCAAAGGAAATTGTCCCAAACACCGAATTACTTAATTTTTATAATGGAGAAAGGGCAGGCACCATGGTTTTTCATGGCATATGTCCGCCGACGGGAGAAAGTCGATTTATTTTGAAAATTGCTGTTGAAGTTGGCGGATAAGAGTCGTCTTTACATGATCACGTAAAACGTTCGATTGCCGAATATCTCGGTGTTTAGCTCTGCTCTTAAAGGCATAGAGAATTAAATTAAGATGTAAGGAATAAAACCATATATTATTTTCGGCTATGTGAAGTTTGATTCGCCGACAAAGCATCACTGAAATTGCGACACGTTCGTCGATTGAATCTGAGTCTCAGAAATTTAGAACGTTTTTTTCGTTGCTATCTGTATAAAAATATCACTCCGCCATGGATACGCGTTCCCACTGTTAGTCTACTTATGTTCACCTGACATTAATTTGGGGACCAATGGTTTTCTGTTGTGTCTTTGAAAAGCAAACGAGAGTTTATGCATTACCTCCAGTGTGGTAGTCTGAGTATTCATCGGCGTTCACATCCACATTTGTGTCCCCATCTGTGATCTGTTTAACATCTGTTGATATATAGGTTTGTTCCTCACAAAATACAGAGTATTGAAACTTTATCTATACAAGACCACCTGACAGCAAGCACCATTTTTACCTGGCCCCAAGGTTATAAAACTTGAGTTTATTCTCAAACTCAAAATAAAGCACACTGATTGGCTGCTTCCGAGCAGATGCTCGGGGGCAGCCAATCAGTGTGCTTTATTTTGAGTTTGAGATTATACTCAAGTTTTATAGCCTCGGACCCTGGACATTCATGTATTGGTCCACTGACTTTGCAAAATTGAGATTAGCCAATGTAAAGCTTTTGTGTTTAGGTCAGTTCCTCAGTAACTAAATGATTTTTATGCCCCCACCATTTTTAATGGGGGGGGGGGGGGGGGGGGGGGGGGGGGGGGGGGGGGGGGGGTGCATATGGTATCACCCCTGTCCGTACATCCTGTCCTGTCCTGATAAAATGGTTTCTGCGTTATTATTGTGGGAGTTATGGCCCTTTTTCAACTTCATTTTGTACGGAAAAATGATTTCCGTTCGATATCTTTTGAAAACATTGGTGTAATTCATATTTTATACACAGTATATTCATAAAATACAGGTCAAGTTCGATGTTGGGTAAAGCCGTCTAATTATTGTGGGAGTTATGGCCCTTTTTTGACTTCATTTTGTATGTAAAAATGGTTTCCGTTTATTACCTTTTGAAAAGGTTAGTGTAATGAATTCATATTTTATACACAGGTATATAATCATAAAATACAGGTCAAGTTTGATTTAGGGTTAATTCCGTCAATTATTATGGGAGTTACGGCCCTTTTTCGACTTTCTTTTGGTTTCCGTTCGTTATCTATGTATTGGATTCATATTTTGTACACAGATATATAATTATAAAATACAGTTCAGGTTTAATTTATGGTAAAATCCGCCTATTACTTTTGGAGTTGTGGCCCTTTTTAGCTCGCCTGAACAAAGTTCAGGAAGAGCTATTGTACTACCCCCGGCGTTGGCGTTAGCGTCGGCAGTGGCGTCGGGGTTAGCAAACGGTTAAAGTTTTACGTTAAAATTTTTTAGGTGATGGGCAAGGCGCTGTCAGGCGAGCTATCCTGTCCCGGTGACAGGTCTCGTTCTACTTCATTTCATGCAAAAATGGTTTCCGTTTGTTAGTTTTTTGAAAAGTTACTTGTATCTGGGCTTTTTCTTTTGGAAAGTTGCATGGTATCCATTTCTGTGATTTGGCACTAGGAGGGGGCATCCGTGTCCTATGGACAGATTCTAGTTTTTATTTGCCCGTTTTCAAAAAATGGACATATTATGGCATGGGGCCTTCCGTCAGTTCGTCCGTCAACATTCTTGTCCGTCTGTTTGTCCGTCCGTCCGTCAACATTCTTGTGTGCATCCTCCCCATAGATCTCAATAACTGTTTGAGATATCTTCTTGAAATTGTAGGTATGTATATTGTGTCGCGTACAGTAATGGTTGCTCCCCCTTTCTTAGTTTCCAAGTTATGCCCCTTTGATTATTTTTTACCCTGCTAGTCATGTGCACACCATAACTAGATAACCATTTGGGATATCTTAATGAAACTTCATAGCAATGTGTGTGAGGGTCTGACGATGTGTCGAGTATAACAATGGTTGTGCTCCCTTTCCTCGTTTTGGTGTTGCATCTCTTTGATTAGATTTTTAGGCTATTTTTTTTGTATACTTTTCTTGTGCATTCAATAACCTAGTAACCATTTGGAATACCTTGATGAAACTTACTTACAATGTGCATGATCACAAGAGGTTGTGTCACATATAAGAATGGTTGTCCCCCTTACTTAATTTTGGAGTAAACTCCCTTTGATTAGTTTTTTTTGCTAGCTCCATTTCCCCATTCACTCCATAACTCCTTTACCCTTTGAAATATTTTAATGAAACTTTGTATGAGTGTGTATAATAATGGGGCAATGTTTCATGAGCATGAACCACAACTCTGGCTTACTTCCTGAATTATCTGCCCTTGCATCAATTTCCGTTTTACTCTGTAACTCCTTAATCAATGGAAGTACTTTAACAAAACTTTATGGTGATGTGTATATTGTCAAGGGAATGTATTATGGCCAAGAATGGTACTCCAGTTAACTTAGTTTATGAATTATCTCCCTTGTTTGACTTTGGCATTTCTCAATTTCTGAGCTGCTACACCCTGGAAGCTGAGTTTTAGCTCGCCTGGACGAAGTTCAGGAAGAGCTATTGCACTACCCCCGGCGTCAGCGGTGGCGTTGGTGGCAGCGGCGGCGTTAGCAAAATATTAAAGTTTTTACGTTAAAGTTTTTAAGATCTCATAGTTTCTAAACCCTTTGATCGATTTGAATTATATTTGGTATGATAATAGATATTGGTCCAAAATTTTATTCAACACCATCCCCACCCCCCAGACATGACCTATAGGTCAAGGTCAAGAACTTCGAAATTTCATGTTAAAGTTTTTAAGATGTCATATTTTCTAAACCCTTAGATCAATTTGAATTATATTTGGTATGATGGTAGACTGATGATGGTAGATATTGGTCAGAAATTTGTTCTACAGCATCCCGACCCCTGCACATGACCTGTAGGTCAAGGTCATGGACTTAGACATATCATGTTAAAGTTTTTAAGATTTCAGAATTTCTAAACATTTTAATCGATTTGAATTTAATATACTTGGTATAATGATAGGTATTAATCGGAAATTTTGTTCAACCACGTCCCCACCCCTGCATATGACCTATAGGTCAAGGTCATGGACTTTGTGATTTTATGTTAAAGTTTTCTGACGGTGTCATAGTTTTTAAACCATTTGATATTTTTGAATTATATTTGGTTTGATGATAGATATTAGTTGGATATTATATCAACCACATCCCTACCCCTGGACGTGACCTAAAGATCAAGGTCAGGGACTTAGCAATTTTATGTTAAAGTTTTACAATATAGTTTATTAGCTCACCTGTACAAAAGTACAGAGAGCTATTGTTGTCACTTGGACTTCGGCGTGGGCGTTTGCGTCACATTTTAAAGTTTTACGTCAAAGTTTTTTTATGTGAAGGGCAAGGCACTGCAGCTGAGCTATCCTGTACGGGCAAGGTCTTTTTGGTATACTAATAGTATTTGATTTGTTAAATGTTTTAATAACATTGCAGTCTTTTATTACAGAGTTGTTGCCCCTGTTTGTGTGCCTGTCTATCCTGTTATTAACAATCTTGTTCATTCTGTAATTCCTTCGGGACACTGAAACGGGCGCATAATGCGCTGCTTGCGAAGCTCTTGTTTTTTCTATTTTGCATATGTAAATTTTGTTATCTGCTTTTTAGCTCACCTGAGCCAGCGGCTCCAGAGGAGCTTTTAGGATGGTAAGGCTCCGTGCTCTGTCAGTCCGTCGTCCGTCCACAATTTCAAACGACTTCTCCTCTGAACCGCTGGGCCAATTGTAACCAAATTTCATATGTGGCCTCCAGAGGAAGGGGGAACAAAAAGTTGTTCAAATGGTCTTGGTCACATGACCAACATGGCCGCCATGCCCATATATGGTAAAAACCTGAAAAAATCTTCTTCTCCAGAACCAATGGGCCGATGGCCTTGAAACTTAGTATGTAGCATTGGGTAGGCAAGTACTACCAAGATTGTTCAAATTATGACCTTGGGTTGACCTTGACCTTTTTTACGGTAAGGTCAAATTTGCTTCCTTGTGCTTTTATATGGCAAAATGCTAGAACATAAGATATCTTGGAAACTGTTGAAGATTTTAGGCTAAAAATTGGTATCTACAGTCATCTTAATGAGTACATGAAGTATTATGAGTACAAGAGGTCAAGGTCATTCTTTGACCTTTGACCCAGTACTCTCATATTTTAACAATTTCAAACAATCTCCTCAAAAGCCACAGGACCGTTTGTAACCAAATTTCATATAGATTCTCCAGGGGTTGAGGGAATGAAAATTTTTTCATACAGTCCAGGTCACATGACCAACATGGCCCCCATGCCCATATATAGTAAAAACCTTTAAAAAATCTTCTTCTCCAGAACCAATTGACTGATGGCCTTGAAGCTTGGTATGTAGCATTGGGTACTCGAGTACTATTAAGATTAATCAAATTATGACCTTGGGTTGACCTTGAACTTTTTATGGCAAGGTCAAATATAGGAAAATGCTAGAACATAAGATTTCTTGGAGAAGATTAAGGCCTAAAAATTGGTATAGGCAGTCATCTTATTGAGTACATGAAGATTTGTGAGTACAAGAGGTCAGGGTCATTCTTTGACCTTTGACCCAGAGCTCTAATGTTTTTACAATTCAAACAATCTCCTCAAAAACCACTGGGCCAATTATAACCAAATTTCATATAGCACTTCCAGGGATTGAGGGAATGAAAATTTGTTCAAACGGTCCAGGTCACATTACCAACATGGCCGCCATGCCCATATATGGTAAAAACTTTTAAATATCTTCTTCTCCAGAACCAATTGACTGATGGCCTTGAAACTTGGTATTTAGCATTGAGTACTCCAGTGCTATGAAGATTGTTCCAAATGATGACCTTAGGTTGACCTTGACCATTTCACAGCAAGGTCAAATATGGAAAAATGCTAGAATATAAGATTTCATGGAAAATTTTGAAGATTTAGGCCTAAAAATTGGTAAATACAGTCTTCTTTATGAGTACAAGAGGTCATGGTCATTCTTTGACTTTTGACCCAAGACTCATAGTTTGACAATTTCAGACATAAGAAAAAGCCTATTTGCCAATTGCTCAGGTGAGCAATTCAGGGCCTCATGGCCCTCTTGTTTAACACTTCAAGGGTTAATTTTAAACTTCCCTTTTGCATGATGCAGCTCACATGATTTTCTCTTCTCGTGCAGTGGAAACAGAGGGAGAAGATGCTTCGATACTGGTAGTGCCTTCAAATCGACAGATAGAACGCAGGGACAAGAAATGTAGTGAGGAGAAATGTAGCGAGAAGACGATAAGTATGCTGAAAAGGAAATTATCAGAGAAGTCTCAAGATCACAGAACTAAGACGTGAGAAAATTTCTTTGAGCTTTACACTTTTCATACCTCTATATAAAAGGTAATCCTATACTTCCTGTCTGACAGAGATCTTTCTAAAAAATTTATATCTCATTTGCCAAAAATGAGAGAAATTTTCTGTCTTCAGTGAGAGATGTCTGTTATATGTAAAACCAGTTAAGATATTTACAAAAGATTTTCTTTCTCCAGTTTGGTCAATTTCAATGGGATTTCAGTCAAAAGTGGAACAACTTCCAAAATCTTGCCACAAGATGAGCCTGCTGCCATTACAATATACACCGTCTATCATCACCACCGGAAATAGCTTACCACCGAATCGAAAGTGAAAGACACGTGTGACTGGGTGCCTGTCGAAAATGGCATATTTGATTGGTAATTTATCACTGTTTCATAATTAAATTACAACACATCTCTAGTGGATATAGTCACCTGATATGGTAAGTAAATGTTTTAGATAAATGTGTCTTTAATGGTTGGTATGAAAGGAAAAACCGTTGGCTGGTACCGAAGACAAAACACATTTTTAATATTTCACTGGTTTCTCTCTGGACATTTGAATTTTTCTTATGCAAATTTTGCCATTATTAGCAACAATGTTTTAGGAAATAATCGTATTTACTAGCATTTCAGCTGGAATCTAGCGGTTTAGTCAATTATTACCTGAATAATAAATTACATGTTGTACGGCCAATAGAATCCGACGTGTACGGCTTGTTGCAAAATAACATAAAAAAAACGTATACGGCGAATAGTTCTAGAATTTTCTAACTAAACATGAGCCAGTGCATTTATTTCCAGTATTCTTGCAGTTGTTGCTATGTGCACTAAGTGTACATATTATAATCTTGATTTCAGGATAAAGATGGATGCATATAAGTGCTAGATTTTGCTGAAAAGCCCGCATCTTTTAAGTGACTGGGTTTCTAAATTATGAAAACCGTCATGTATAAACTCAAGTTTAGGTCTTTAGATCTTGTAATTTCTCCCGAGAAGCGTAATGTACAACGACTGACTGCTACTGCGCATGTGTTTCATCTGATGCATGCATGATTGGTAGCTGACATTTATGTTTTGCTGCATCTTTTCCACTATATGTGAATGTACAATTACACCAAGTATAATAGAAGCCAATGAAACCGTCTAAGAGATATTGGCTTAAATCAACCATTTTCTTAAGAATAAGTTTTTCCATGAAACAGTGTTAGCAATATAAGGCAAAATCTCTGGACTATGCAATATAGGTCATTGTGACGTACTGATAGTTTGAGGTCAAACATCCTGTCATACTGAGTCATTATCGGAAGCAATCATGTTCCTACATCTAAAAGTCTGAAATAAATAAGCCTAAACTACTGGACCATAAAATGTAGGTCACTGTGATCTACAAATTGTCAGAGATCGAATATCCGGTCATATTGAGTCTTTATCAGGAGCAATCATGTTGGTACATCAGATAGTAGTCAAATGATAAAGCAAATTCTCTGGAACATTACGCATAGGTCAGTGTGACCTACTGTTTGTTTGAGGACAAATTTTGTGTCATACTGAGTCATTACCAGGAGAAATCACGTAACATCAAATTGTCTTCAAGAGATAAAGCAAAATCACTGGCTCATGAAATATAGATCAATGTGACCTACTGTTAGTTTGTAGTCAAACCTTGGATCATACCGAGTCATTATCCCAAGCAATCATGTTCTTATATCCAATAGTCTTCAAGATTTAAGGCAAACTCACTGGACCATGAAATAAAGGTCAAAGGGTCCTACTTTTAGTTTGGGTCAAATTTTGAGTCATACTAAATCATTATCCTAATCTATCATGCATAAACATCAAACAGACTTCAAGAATTAGGTAAACTCACTGGATGAAATACATGTCACTGTGACCCACTCTGTGTTACCATCTTGTAATACTGAGTCATTATCTAAAGTAGTCATGTTCATACATCACGATGTCTTCAAGATATTAGGTAAAATTACTAGACCATGAAATAAAGGTCAATGTGACCTACTGTAAGTTTAAGCTCAAACTTTGGGTCATACTGAGTCATTATCGAAAGCAATCATATTCGAACTTCAAAAAGTCTTCAAGATATAAGTCAATATCACTGGACCGTGAAATATAGGTCAATGTGTCCTACTGTTAGTTTGAGGTCAAACTTTAGGTCGTACTGAATCATTATCCTAAGCTATCATGTACAAACATCAAACAGCCTTCAAGATATAAGGTAGAATTACTGTACAATGAAATATAGATCAGTGTGACCTATTGTTGGTTTGAGGTCAGACATCGGGTCATGCTGGGTCATTATCACAGACAATCATGTTCATACATCAAATAGTCTCCAAGAAGAATCTTTGAAACATGTTTGAAGACTCGGCTACTGAGAAACTGAGTGAAAAGCAACAGGTGAATATTTATTCTATGTTCAACCAACCGTATAATATAGGTCATGGCCAAACATGTATTGTTATTCTCAGTAAACCTTTCTCAGGCGTGTCTCTGGAGCAAGTTTGAAGACTTTAACCATTGCAGTTACTAAGAAACTGAGCTTAACACAACAGCTGAATATTTTTTCTATGTTCAGTTGACCGCGAAATATAGGTCATAGCACGACATGCATCGCTGCCCTCAGTAGATTTTCTCAGAGGTATCTATGGAGCAAGTTTGAAATCTCTAGCCATTGCAGTTTCTTAAAAACTGAGCCAAATTCAACAGGTGAATATTTTACAAAGGCGCACGCAAACGCACATGCATACTCGCACGCGGACACACACTAAGGGTTTTGCATAAATCCATCTATGCTTTGCAACGTCGCGCTTTAATTGATATAAAGCTTATTACCGTAATAATTCGATGTATTGGGACAGGCAAAAATAATTACTTTCTCTGATGTCCCAATACTTAGAATAATTAGTTTTTTCTGTGTCCCAATACATACAATCGTACACTGTGTGATGTTGCCTTTGGCAGTATATGGAATTAAAAGGGTCTTACCGAAATTAGCCTTCATCTCCTAATCTGTTTACCGATGATGAAATAAACTAGAAAATGTTCACTTCCTCAATATTAATATCCTTTTATCACCAACTGATTTAACAACGAAATGATTATCCTCCAGACAGCTTAATCCCATTAACTGATAACACAACCAAACTTCGCAGGTGCGCATGCTGGTCACTGCATACTGATTGCCCTAAGATGAGTTTTCACCCAACCCTATACATTTCTGTAAGGTCAAGCTGTGTCAGGTGTTACATAACTAATTGATTTGACAAGCGGTGAAGACCATATTTACTCATTCACAAGTCATTACACAAGAAAAAAAGCTATACAACGTGTTAAAAACCCAGATCAGTAAGAGCATCTATACAGACTTATACTTGGGTCTCTGCTATTCTTAGGCAGTGTAGATAGTTGATACAGAGAGTAGGACTGGTGACAAATGTGCAGGTCGATCAGGCTCTCTTCTTCTTATTATTATTTACTGATGCAGTGTGCACCTTTTCTCCTGTACAAAAAAAACCAGACACTCAAAAATAAAGTCTGTCTCACAAGCATCAAAGAGTCAGCGATGGCAAATCGGCAAGAGTAACAGGTGTTCTTACCGTAATTACTATCAGTATTTGGACTACTTACAGTCTGAGCCATCCCTTAGCTTTTAATGTGTGCTGATCGGTATTTTCAGTTCCTTGATGCGATGAGGACATTTCCTTTAATATGCCATTATGCAATCATACAATGCAATCAGGACAATAAATTAAGGCCTGTCAGTCACCGCTGGTATTTGGCCAACACATGTGGTAATTTCGGTACCTTTCAAGGCGGCAAAATCTTATCGTATACACCTTAAGTATTTGGACTATATAGCTCAGCAAACAGTTTAAATCCATCTGGTTATTTCTAACAATCAGTGCGTCCTAATTAATACAGTCACAAAATTAATGACATTTTCCTGAAATCTTAATTTGTCCCAATATATATAATCGTTTAATTAATTGTTGTCCCCAAAAACAGCAGGTGTCCCAATACATACAGGGTCCCAAAACATCGAATTATTACGGTAGGACAATGGCGAGTAACAAGACACAACTGATAATTTCATAATGACTACTTCAATATTCTAACACACCCCAGACTAGTTTGGACCTTTGCTAGTAACAAAACCATATTATTGTTTTTTACGTGACAGCTCAGTCATCCCCGACAGCAATCCAAAGTAGTTTTCACGTTGTCACATGATCAAGTGAACAGCTCTTTTCCAGTAATGGCGACTGCCAAACTGAATCTAAAAAATGAGAATATCGAAGCTGAAACAGTGATAACTATGAACCATAACGATCATCTTGGTAATAAATTACTTGCTGTCGGTTCATGTTGAAGACTTTCACGGCCTAGTATACAGGCCTTGAACAGGTTATAGAAGATCCAGTCCCTCTTCCTACCTTCTTAAGGTCTACTGCTATGCTCAACAGCTGGAATCTAAATGGTTGGCTAAAAATATAAATAAAATTATTCTCTCTTCTTTCTTAACTTCGGAAGACTCCAACAGTGTACATTCACTACACTCGAGTTTTGCTGGATAACGCCTACAAGTAATCATTGGTCTTCCTGCGATCTCATACAATACCAAAAAATGAATGTAATATTCGCATTTTCTAGGCATGCTTGAAACTATCTCTCATCTGAATCATGCAAGACAAGCAGAAACCATGAAAACGTGGGTGCTACTTGCCGTACATTGTTTGAGCTATGAGCCGTACATAAATCTGGCTACAAACAACTATTCGCCGTACACAACCGTTTATGCTTTAACTACAAATGTAGCTATAAAATCATTAAATTGATACCAGACAAAAAGCAGAGCTGATGCTTGTTGTTAGTTAAACAGGTAAAATAACTTGTATGTCAAGATTATCGATGTAATCATAAAATCGAGACCTGTTTATGTAAAAAGCCTCGATTCTCCGGCAGTACCAAGCCCCGATGTAAGTGTGTAATTAAAGCAATGCCAATGTGTAGACCACAATAAACACGTTGAACAACGAAAACAGCCACTCAATAATGTACCTTATATAAACTGATTATGCACTAACAAACAGAAAATTGTAAATAAAGGCTTCAACTCACCGACTGCCACTTCGTGTGTCTTTCACTTTCGATTCGGTGGTAAGCTATTTCCGGTGGTGATGATAGACGGTGATATAGTGTGATCTGTTAGCTATAATCAAATGTAGCATCAGCAGTACAAAATTACTTTTATTTTTACTTAAGAAATAGATTCTTGCTTATAGTGATTTGTTACCTGAAATATCACAGGTTGAAGGTCAGTTGTGAAGTGGATATATCACGAGCGTGAAGCTCGAGTGATATATTCACTGACAATTGACCGACAACCAGTGATATATTGGACAACAAATCACTTGTTATAAAGACTCTATTTTGATTCTAACAAGCAAAAAATGAAGAAAACACAAGTGTTTCCTTCAGATTTTTCTGTTTTTAGCTCACCTGAGCCAGCGGCTCCGGGGGAGCTTATAGGATGATAAGGCTCCGTCGTCCGTCGTCCGTCCGTCGTCCATCCACAATTTCAAACGACTTCTTCTCTGAAACCGCTGGGCCAATTGTAACCAAATTTCATATAGAGCCTCCTGGGACCTTAGGAACGAAAAGTTGTTCAAACGGTCCTGGTCACATGACCAACATGGCCGCCATGCCCATATTTGGTGAAAACCTGGAAAAATCTTCTTCTCCAGAACCAATGGGCCGATGGCCTTGAAACTTGGTATGTAGCATCGGGTACGCGAGTACTACCAAGATTGTTCAAATTATGACCTTGGGTTGACCTTGACCTTTTTTACGGTAAGGTCAAATTTGCTTCCTTATGCTTTTATATGGCAAGATGCTACAACATAAGATATCTTGGAAACTGTTGAAGATTTTAGGCTAAAAATTGGTATCTACAGTCATCTTAATGACTACATGAAGATTTACGTGTATAAGAGGTCAAGGTCATTCTTTGACCTTTGACCCTGAACTCTTATATTTTGACAAGTTCTAACAATCTACTCAAAAGCCACTTAGCCAATTGAAACCAAATTTCATATTAAGCCTGCAGGGGTTGAGGGAACAAAAATTTATTCATACCGTCCAGGTCACATGACCAACATGGCCACCACGCCCTTATATGGTAAAAACCTTTAAAAATCTTCTTCTCCAGAACCAGTTGACCGATGGCCTTGAGTTTTGATATGTAGCATTAGGTACTTGAGTACTATCAAGATTGTTCAAATTATGACCTTGCGTTGACCTTGACCTTTTTTACGGCAAGGTCAAATTTGGGAAAATGCTAGAACATGAGATTTCATGATAAGTTTTGAAGATTTTAGCCTAAAAATTGGTATATACAGTCATCTTAATGAGTACATGAAGATTTGTGAGTACAAGAGGTCAAGGTCATTCTTTGACCTTTGACCCAGTACTCTCATATTTTGACAATTTCAAACAATCTCCTCAAAAACCACTGGGCCAATTGTGACCAAATCTAATATAGAGCCTCCAGGGGTTGAGGGAATGAAAAAAATTTCTAACGGTCATGGTCACATGACCAACATGGCCACTATGCCCATATATGGTAAAAACCTTTAAAAACCTTCTTCGCCAGAACCAATTAACCTATGGCCTTGAGACTTGGTATGTAGCATTGGGTACTTGAGTACTATCAAGATAATTCAAATTATGACCTTGTGTTGACCTTGACCTTTTTTACGGCAAGGTCAAATATGGGAAAATCCTAGAACATAAGATTTCATGGAAAGTTTTGAAGATTTTGGCCTAAAAATTGGTATATACAGTTGTCTTAATGAGGTCATGAAGAATTATGAGTACAAGAGGTCAAGGTTATTTCTTGACCTTTGATCCAGATCGCTCATATTTTGATATTCCATTTCCTCAAAAGTCAAAGGGCCAATTGTAAACACATTTCATATAGAGCCTCCAGGGATTGATTGAATAAAAATTTGTTCAAACAGTCCAGGTCACATGACCAACATGGCCGCCATTACCACTTATGGTATAAATCTTTAATATTTTTCTTCTCCAGAACCAATACACCTATGGCCTTGAAACTTGGTAAGTAGCATGGAGTACTAGAGTACCACCAAGAGTGTTCAAATGGTGACCTTGGGTTTACCCTGACCTTTTTTGCGGCATGGTCAAATATGGGAAAATGCTAGAACATAAGATTTGGTGGAAAGTTTTGAAGATTTTGGCCTAAAAATGGTATATATGGTTGTCTTGATGAGTATATGAAGATTTATGAGTACAAGCGGTCATGGTCATTCTTTGACTTTGGACCCAAGACTTATATTTTGACAATTTCAGACATGATAAGAAAAAGCCACCTTGCCAATTGCCCAGGTGAGCGATTCAGGGCCTCATGGCCCTCTTGTTTTGGCTATGATTACATGAAGAAATACCGCCAACAACTTTGACTGTAACCGAAACATTTACATATTTTAAGTTTTTGATGCGAGAAAACAATGTTACAAGGTCTGTCCTCATTGTCACCAAAGGAATCAAAATGACGTCTGAATGGTGCTGAAAATTGTCTCACTAGTCCAGCCAGTGATTTGTAATGCAGTATACCACTAGATTCTATCTTTGGCTATATAGGCGACCAGCCTTTGAATCTTAGAGAGTGTCAAATCATCCGTGCTGGAAGGTAGTAAAGGATTCATTTGCCAGACATCATATTTATGACTTGAGCTGCGATACGACAAACCAACAAAGTGGCATGTGCACCCAGCGAAGAATTGAACTAGCCTGTGCATCTGCCAAGTCTGATCAGAGTCTTCGCTGTCAACATGAAGGTAGCTTAGACCCTTAGCTACCTATTAAGTGCACAGTGAAAACTGACCAGATCGGGCAGATTCCCAGGCTGACCTGTCTTTGCTGGGGGCACATGCCTCTTTGTTGGTTTTGTCGTGTCGTGGTTCAATTTTTAGCTTACCAGAGCCGAAGGCTCCGGGGGAGCTTATAGGATAGGCAGTGGTCCGTCGTCGTCGTCGTATATCGTCGTCGTATGTCGTCTGTCGTCCGTCAACACTTTTAAACGACATCTTCTCTGAAGCCACTAGGCCGATTGGGCACAAATTTCATCTGTGGCATCCTTGGGATGGGGGATTGAAAGTTTGTGTTTTTTTATGAAAATTGGCCTCTTAGTTTGGTTGCTATGGCAACTTTAGAGTTCCCATTGACTTATAATGGGGAAAATTGAAAAATGGCATTTTCTGCCAAGCCATTGCAGATATGTTGATAAAACTTTTATAGAAATGTTCCTTGAGATGTCTTCTATCAGCTATATGTTTTTTGGCCCACTGCTCCTTTTATTGCTTGCCATGGAAACCGAAATGCAAAAAAATGGAAAAAATATTTAAAAAATTATCTCCTCTGGAGCCACTGGGCCGATAAGGCCCAGATTTGATCTGTGGCGTCCTTGGGCTTGGGGATTGAAAGTTTGTGTTTTTTATGATCATATGCCCTTTAGTTTGGTTGCTATTGCAACTTAGAGTTCCCATTGACTTATAATGCGGAAAATTGAAAAATATCATTTTCTGCCAAGCCATTGCAGATATGTTGATAAAACTTTTATAGAATTGTTCCTTGAGATGTCTCTATCAGCTATATGTTTTTTGGCCCACTGCTCCTTTTATTGGTTGCCATGGAAACCGAAATGTAAAAAAAGGAAAAAAAAATATTTAAAAAAATTATCTTCTCTTAAGCCACTGGGCCTATAATTCCTGGATTTCATCTGTGGCATCCTTGGGCTGGGGGATTGAAAGTTTATGTTTTTTATGAAAATCGGCCCTTTAGTTTGGTTGCTATAGCAACTTAGAGTTGAATTGACTTATAATGGGGAAAATTGAAAAATGGCGTTTACTGCCAAGCCATTGCAGTCATGTTGACAAAACTTTTATAGATTGTTCCTTGAGAAGTCTGTTATTAGCTGTGTGTTTTTTTGCCCACTGCTCCTTTTATTGGTTGCCATGGCAACCAAAATGCAAAAAAAGGGAAAAAAAATACTTAAAAAAATTACCTCCTCAGAAGCCATTGGGCCAGTAAGGCCCAGATTTCATATGTAGTATCCTTAAGCAGGATGATTGAAAATTTATTTATTTAGTTTTTTTTTTTTTAAATCTGCTCTTTAGTTTGGTTGCTATAGAGCTTAGGGTTGCATTGACTTGCAATGGGGAAAATTAAAAAATGGCATTTACTGCAATCAATATATGAAAAATAGTTATATATTTTGTTATTAACTCAACAGACTGTCAGACTGAGACTTTGTAGTTGTATATTTTGTATTAGCCGGTACGAATTGACAACAATTTTTAGCATATACAAATTTGATAGCAATTTTGAGCTAGAGATCTGGTGAGCTTTGTGGCCCGTGGGCCTCTTGTTATTGTTGAGCCCAGCTGCTTTGAGGGAATCTTAATGGCTATTTTGATGTTAATGCAGCTGTGCATTGGTCCATTTATTTTTCTTTCATTTGTTTGTCCATCAGTGGACACTGGAAAGAAGTCAACATACCTTGGTTTCTGCAATGCTCAGGCCATTGAAACTGCACCACTGCATGCTTCCCATCACCACAGATCACCTCCTGTAAGATCAGGCCCCGAGGTTATAAAACTTGAGTACATTCTCAACTCAAAATAAAGCACACTGATTGGCTGCTTCCGAGCACATGCTTGGAAGCAGCCAATCAGTGTGCTTTATTTTGAGTTTGAGATTATACTCAAGTTTTATAACCTCGAACCCGGGAGACACTGACCTACTTTCTAAGAAAAACATAAGGGCTACGTTTTTCAGAGGATGCATGTTAAGACTTCCTAAGTGCAGAGGCCCTTGAAACATCACATCAGTGCATGCATTCTGCCACTGCGGATAAACTCCAGCAAAACTGTATCATGGTGACCTACTTTTACAGAAAGGTTTAACATCTTAGATAAGCCTACTTTTGGAGAAAGTACATGTTGGTTTGCTGGAGTCTTATGCTTATCTGAACTTCTGCAATGTGCAGACCAATGAAACTTCAAATCCCACCACTCCTTGTCCCTTCTTATTGTGAACATATTAATTTTACCAGGCACATTTCATACCGTATTCTACCTAATTAGCGCTTATGCCCCTATAAGCGCACACCATGGCAATTTGTGAGACATAGGACTATAAATGCACATATTTTTTACTGGTTTATTCCTTTGTTTGCTTGTTTACAAGAGCTGAAAATGCAACAGAATATATCATTTTTATTTCTAAAGCTTCTCTATGAATTTAAAGGTTAAGCATCAGAGAAAAGCTGCCTATAAGCAGCTTTTCTCTGATGCTTTACCTTTAAATTTGTTCCTTTCAATATATAATAACCTATTAGCTCGCCTGAACAAAAGTTCAGGAAGAGCTATTGTTGTCACCACGGCGTCCGCGTCAGCGTCAGCGTCGGCGTTCGGATTGGATGTTTTGGTTAAAGTTTTTTAAAGACCTATATCTCCTTAACCCATGGATGGATTCTTTTGATACTTGCACTGTAGTTAGATATTGGTCTAAAGGTTTCGATGGTACTACCCCCACCCTCCTCAGTGACCTTGATTTCAAGGTCATGGACTTAGAAAATTGGGAGTTTTTTTGGACTGGATGTTTTGGTTAAAGTTTTATAGAGCCCAATATCTCCTTAACCCATGGATGGATTCCTTTGATACTTGCACTGAAGTTAGATATTGGTCTAAAGTTTTCATTGGTACTACCCCCACCCCCCTCATTGACCTTGATGTCAAGGTCATGGACTTAGAAAATTGTCTTTTTATTGATTGGATGTTTTGGTTAAAGTTTTTTAAAGACACATACCTCCTGAACCCATAGATGAATTCTTTTTATCCCCCGACCGAAAGATTCGGGGGATATAGCGATGAGCCTGGTCTGTCCTTCTCCATCAGTCTGTCTGTCCCCCCCCCCCCCCCCCCCCCCCCCCCCCCCCCCCCGTAAACATTTTCTTGTCCGCTCCATATCTTGAATACCCTTATACCCTTTGGAATATTTTCATGATACTTTACAATTATGTAGAACAGGTAATGGCCATATGTTGCGTGCAAGAATTGTAACTCTTGCTTTTTTAATTTTTGAGTTATCTCCCCTTTGGTGAATTTTTTGCAGATTCGTGTCCGCTCTGTAACTTAAATACCCTTTGGAATATTTTCATGATACTTCACAGATATGTAGAGCAGGTCTTGACGATGTGTCGCAAACAAGAATGACAACTCTTGCTTTCTTACTTTTTGAGTTATTTCCCCTTTATAGTTTTAGGTGTGATTTCGTGTCTGCTCCATAACTTGAATACCCTTTGAAATATTTTCATGATACTTCACAGATATATAGAACAGGTCATGCTGATGTGTTGCGAACTAGAATGACAACTCTTGCTTTCTTACTTTTTGAGTTATTTCCCCTTGATGGTTTTAGGTGTGATTTCGTGTCTGCTCCATAGCTTGAATACCCTTTGGAATATTTACATGATACTTCACAGTTATATAGAACAGGTCATGCTGATGTGTTGCGAACAAGAATGACAACTCTTGCTTTCTTACTTTTTGAGTTATTTCCCCTTGATGGTTTTAGGTGTGATTTTGTGTCTGCTCCATAATTTGAATACCCTTTGAAATATTTTATGATACTTCACAGATATGGAGATCAGATCATGACAGTTTGTCCGATACAAGAATGACATCTCTTGCTTTCATACTTTTCCGAGTTATTTCCCTTTGGAAGCTAGAGCTGCAGTTTTGTGTCTCTGCTCCATATCTGAAATACCCTTATACCTTTTAGAATTTTGATGATCATGCCCCATGACATCCTATTAGTGTTCCTAACTGAGTCCACTACGGCCCCCCCCCCCCCCCCCCCCATTTTTTTTTTTTTTTTTTTTTTTTTTCAGATTTGGATTCTTTGTCCAAATTCACTTACTAGAGAGCTCAAAATTAGATTTGTAGGGCTTGTACTTTAGAAGTTATTCACACATTTTGAAATGTTGAATGTATCATATGCAATACATTGTCTACATGGCTGCTGTTTGAGATTTTACCTCTTTTTAGCAATCTGGCATACTGTTTTGGTGATTGTTAGATAATCATGCATCTGTTAAACAGATAATGTCAATAAGGAGCATAAAAGAATGACAATAACTATTTATATGCTCGTTTTGAAGTGCACCCTGTTTACCAAGGTGCACAGGGCCTTTGGTCAGGGGAATTGCCATCTCCTCTGATGGCTATTTTTAGCTCGCCTGAACGAAAGTTCAGGAAGAGCTATTGTTGTCACCACGGCGTCCGCATCAGCGTCCGCGTCCGGATTGGATGTTTTGGTTAAAGTTTTTTAAAGACCTATATCTCCCCAACCCATGGATGGATTCTTTTGATACTTGCACTGTAGTTAGATATTGGTCCAAAGTTTAACAGGGTACCACCCCCACCGCACTCCTTGACCTTGATGTCAAGGTCATGGACTTAGAAAATTGGGAGTTTTTTTGGACTGGATGTTTTGGTTAAAGTTTTATAAAGCCCAATATCTCCTTAACCCATGGATGGATTCCTTTGATACTTGCACTGTAGTTAGATATTGGTCCAAAGTTTTCCAAGGTACTACCCCCAGTCCCCTCATTGACCTTGATGTCAAGGTCATGGACTTAGAAAATTGTCTTTTTATTGATTTGATGTTTTGGTTAAAGTTTTTTAAACACGCATATCTTCTGAACCCATAGATGAATTCTTTTTATATTTGCACTGTAGTTAGATATTAGTCTTAAGTTTTACAGAGTACTACCCCAGGCCCGCTCAGTGACCTTGATGTCAAGGTCAGAGACTTAGGAAATTTGGTCTTTATTAAAGTTTTCTTATTGCATACTGATTCGTAATGCTTGGCAGAGATTTAGTTTACACTCGAACTGATGTTAGACACTTTTTTGAGTTTTTACAAAACATTATATACTTACCCCACTGGATGACCTTGATGTCAAGGTCATGGACTTTGAGTTTTGTCTTAAAGATTTTGGTTAAAGTTTTATATTAATGAAGACGTAATTTCACAGTGCCACGATGGACTCAGTTGATACTATTACTTGGAGTGATGTTAGATAATGGTTTAAGGTTTTGATACATCCTAACCCCCCCCCTCCCCCCCTCCCCCCCCCCCTTAGTTCTTTGACCTCAAGCTCATGGACTTTGAAATTTCATGCAGATTTTTTTTATTTTAATTTTATCTTAAGACTCATTTCTTAGATAGCTTTTGTTTATAAATGTGTTGTCATTATGGACATGCTTGCCTGAAGTTATATGCATAGCAGTCCCCTCCACCATAGCGACTGTGTGATGGGCAAGCACCTATTCAGGCGAGCTATGCTGTCAGGCGACAGCTCTTGTTAAAATGTGCGCTAATAAGAAAGAAAGTTTACTACAAGTATTTGCCGCCATTTTGAAAAAGTTAAGCGCACAGGGTGCTAATAAGGTCGATTACGGTAATTTGTTGACAATAGGGCCGAGACAGGTAGAGAATTTATACTTGGATACCTAAGTCCCCATTACCAACGGGTGCCTGGGTACCCATTACCAGAGCAGTTTGAGCATTTCCACAGCTAGAAAATATACATTTAGATAAATAATAAGTGAAGTATCTGACAAGTGTGCATCTGTCATTTGCACAAGTGTGCATGGGAAGTGAAAGAAAATAGAGAAATTTTTGTTATACAAATATGGTTTACATTGGCAATATATTATTGCAGTTTATGCAAGACAGCCACACTAAACTTTGCTCTGTTTGCTTGGAATTTTGTTGAACTAGAATATTTGTAAATTAGATAATAATAAGCATTCAAGTAACGGGTAGTAAATTTGGTCTTGGGTAATTGGTCTGCCCGACCCGAACTCAGGTACCCGGTACTTGTCCCAGCCTTAGTTGATAAATATATTTTTCTGTAATTCAAAGAGTTACTGCCAAGATATTGACATGTCCACATTTTGGGGTTAATTGGTGGGTCTTTTGTACTTAAATCTGATGTCAAATCTTATCTGTGTCAATTTCACATATCAACTTTTGTTCTGAATATTTGAAAATGTAGCTTTGATGCATTTTTCAGAAAGAAAAGAACTTGTAGATCAAAAGAGACAGAGCCAGTGTCTGAAATGGTAAGTAGTGCTCAATCCAGGCCTTCCAGATAAGAAGGGGTAACAGGGATAATTCCGGGATAGTTTTCCTTATTTTTCCATTAAAATATATATTGTGACCACTCATTAGAACCGTCTCACCGAGATGGTTCTAATTAGGGGTCACAATGTATGTTTTCGTTGAGAAATAAGAAAAATCATCTCTGAATTATCCCTGTTACCCCTTCTCATCTGGAGCTCTGCTGGGTGCACATTGCTACATTTTAATCATTTCTGATGTGGAAATCTACTGTAAAAATAAAATTGATGTAGATTTGTATTATTAGGGAAATGTTACTTGTTTCTACAATGGTGTAGATTTGTATTATTAGAGAAGACTGTATTTGAAAAGATATTTCTTGTTTCTGTTATAGCATTATGGCAGTGTGATATTATATGATCAGGTTTCTTCTTTCTAGATTTCTTTTTAACTTGTCAAAGATGATGTTGTTGATTAAAATTGTATAATGTAACGGTTTATTTATGTATTTATATATATATATATATATATATATATATATATATATAAGTCGAAAACTGTCTATCCACAACACAGGAAATGTAGAAATGAAACAAAAAGAGGAATAGCCAGATATTACATTGTTTAATTCCAACGCGTTTCACTACTTCAATAGATCGTCAAGGAATGAACAATAATGACGTTGGCTTCATAGTAACAACGTTTACAACGTTAACAACGTTAATAGATTGAGTTAAAATAACGCCTCTAATATATTTGACAAATAATGAAAATTCACTAAAGCGTTCGATTAAGTTTAGGCTTAAATAAATCTATAAAATATGTCTCTTTAAGCTTTCTTGAAATGGGGTTGTCTGTTTTCATTTTGTAAAGTGGGAAAACTTTAAAGTTTATATCAAGTCCGCTTGCACAGGTTGCAATGTGTTCGCTAACAAAAAGTTTACGAACGCTACTGTGCCTAATATGTTGACGATGTAATGTCATGCGGTGGCGCAGGGTATCACCGGTCTCGCCAATATATTCCTCTCCACAGCCGCCACACAGTAAAACTTATATAATATTTTTTGCATCACACGTCATGTCTACAGTTACAAAATATGTTTTCCCACATTTGAAAGTAAACTGATTACCAATTATAATATTTTTACAAATTCCACAATTCGAGCGACCACACTGTGTTATGTTTGCATGGTGCGTTTTCTCCTCAAATTTAGCTGAAGTGAGTAATTTTTTAAGACTTTGGGGTTGACGTTTACTTTTTATAATCTTGATTTTGCTTAATATATTTCTCATCCTGTCATCCTCATACAGGATATCCATGTTTTCATGTATTGCACGGAACATCTCTGGATTTTTCGGATTGAACGTTGATACGTATGTCACCACATTTTCATCCGATTTCTCTCTTACACGTTGTAAATCTGCTTTACTGATGCTCAATGCTTTTCAATGCCGGTATCTATAATTGTATTAGGATAATGTTGCCTAAGTAATGCCGTTTTCAATTCAGCCAGTCTTTGCGCTAAGATATTGTCATTTGTAACAATCATTCGTAATCTTCTTGCTAGTGAAAAGGGGATGCTTGTTTTTATGTGCTTAGGGTGACAAGAATATAAGGTTAAATATAGTTTACTATCTGTTAGTTTATAATATATGTCTGTTGCAATGTGAGTGCCGTTTTTAAGTACTAAAACATCAAGAAATGGAAGTTGACTGTGCCTGAATTCCATAGTGAAACTTATATCTCTGTAAATTGTTTAACATATCTTGTAATGTATGCAAATCATTCTCAGACCTCGTCCATGGTACGAAACAGTCATCTAAGAACCGATTCCAATATTTAATGAAATATTCTTTGAATTGTTCTCCCAATTTCGCGGCTACTTTTATGTATAGCTTTTCTTCAAGATATCCCATTGCCAAAGTGGCATATACGGGGGCAAATTTGGTGCCCATTGCTGTTCCTATTTTCTGTCTGTAAAACTTCCTGTTAAAGTAAAATGTATTGTTTTTCAAAATAAAATTAATCATGTCTAAAATAAAATCTTTTGTAAAACGCCTATGTATGTCGTCGGGATAATTTTCCAACCAAAATCGAATAGCCTCCAACCCAAGATCATGGGGTATATTTGAATATAGAGATACAACGTCAAATGAAACAAGGAGAGTAGTTTGAGGGACTTGCTCTGGTAGATGGTTGAGAAAATCCATAGTATCTCGGAGATAGCTTTTTACTCGTTTGGTGAGAGGTCGTAATAATATGTCTAAGAGGTTACTTAAACGATGCGTTAAACATGATGGTCCCGCTATGATTGGCCGCAGCTTTAAGTCTGTGACATTGTTAAGATTGATATTTTGTGTTCGAGTATTGTTACATTCGGAAGTTATTTGTAGACTTTTATGCACTTTGGGCAATCCATAGAAATTACTTTCTTTTACTTCAAAATTGCGCAAATAATCATCTTCCTTTTGTGTAAAACAATGCTCGTGTTTCTTCAAAAATCTCTTATAAGTTAAATTGTTTGATCGTTGCGGATCGCTATCTAACAGTTCATAATATTCTCTATTCTGTAATATTTCATATGCCATTTCCTTATAATGGTCCCTGTCCATAATTACAACCGCCCCGCCCTTGTCTGCCTCCTTAATGACTATGTTATTGTTTTCGGACAAATTTTTAATCGATGCGCGCTGCTGCCGAGTTATGTTTTCTTTACATTTAGGGTTTCTGAGTTTAGTAGGGGTATTTTCTAAATTAGAGATGAATTTTTCTAAAGCCATGTTTCGGTTTTTAGGTGGCATGAAATTGCTATTATTTCTAACGAGGGAATCGTCGTCAACCTCATCTTCATTATGAAAAAACTCTAAAAGTCTTAGTTTTCTATTGAAATTAGCAATGTCTTCTTTTAATTCCTGATCGTTATGCCTATGCGGAGTAGGTGTAAATTTCAACCCCTTTTCAAGAACGCTTATTTCGACAGGATCCAGCATTGTTTTGGATAAGTTTATTATCTTTACTGGTGTTTTGTCATCTAATTCTGACGAAGCATTGATTGACTGATTTAATCTTGATACTAAAGTTCGTTCGCCGAGGCCTCGTCCTGCTCTAAAAAATAATTTCGGTTAGAGCTAAGATTTCCCTGGTTTTGAGTTGCATAATTATGTGAGTCTGTTGCATAACTGTAGTCCCAATTATACTGTGTTCTATCCTGCGTATGGTAGTGCTTGTCTTGGTTCTCATTGTTTATTCTTTGTGATGTTTCACGAACCCCGTCTGTGTAGTTTCTAGGTGGCGCACGTCTCCTGTTGAACCGCTGTCCTATATATGTTGTGTTGTTGCCAGTTCCTGAATTCCATACGCGTTTGCCACTATCCTGTGTATAACTAGCTCTTGTAGCGTTTGCGTAGGATACAGGTGCCTGCAAATTTCGGGTACGCCGTTCATCTCCCTGAGGAAAGTTGTGTTGGGGTGTGGTGGTAGGTACTGCCATTGTACCATTTCTGTTCTGTTGTTGCGTATAAAGCCGTTGATCTGCTCGCTTATTCTGAGGTCGCTCTACTTCCGTATTTAAAGGGCGTTCTTTAATAAAAGGGTTTTTATCTGAATACTTGGAGGAAAAGTCTGTCTCATACTTTTGTAACCAAATTTTGTTTTTGTTATCCCATCTAGACTGTGAAATCTCTTCTTGCTGCTTTGTTTCTTTTTGCCACATGTCTACTAGTTTTTCTTTTACTTTGCCAGAACACTTTTCCGAAAAGATCGAAAGCATCTCTTCATCAATATTTCTATATTTCTCTTCATGACTTTCAGCTCTTAGAGTCAGCAAGTCTCTTTCAGTTCTGTAGTTGTCAAGAACCTGCCGCTCTCTTCGTCTAGTTTGGTCGTCTGGTTCACCATTTATTGCAAACATTTGAAGTTTTTGGGGTAAAATCATGGGTGTTTTATTTCGCCATTCTTCATATACTTTGGCGGTATTTTCATTCCTAATTTTTAGCCAAAATTGGTTTCGCCGGGCAAACAGTTTCTTATTCCAAACAGTGGTTATTGTTTCCTTGATTTGAGCAGCTTCTCCGACAATTCTTGGCTCGCTTGTTACATTAATAAATTCCTTAATATTTTCACAGAGCTCCTGCGTATTTGTCTGGCATAAATGCATCGTCTCATTGATGTTTGTCGAGCTGGATTGCGTTTGATTGTCCGGCAGTTTAAGCAGAAAATCTAGAATTCTACTCACATTGTCAGATATACTGCTTAATCTCTCCAGAGTTTGATCAAATTTCCCCAGTACTGTCGCCAAGTTCGTCTGGTCCTGACTGGCGCCTGTAAATGTGATATTGACATCCGTGTCTCGAAGCTGGTTTGTTGTTGATCTTGAAGTCCTGGTGGCCGGCATTTCCTCACTATGTTGCGTAAAATACAAGTCGAAAACTGTCTATCCACAACACAGGAAATGTAGAAATGAAACAAAAAGAGGAATAGCCAGATATTACATTGTTTAATTCCAACGCGTTTCACTACTTCAATAGATCGTCAAGGAATGAACAATAATGACGTTGGCGTCATAGTAACAACGTTTACAACGTTAACAATGTTAATAGATTGAGTTAAAATAACGCCTCTAATATATTTGACAAATAATGAAAATTCACTAAAGCGTTCGATTAAGTTTAGGCTTAAATAAATCTATAAAATATGTCTCTATAAGCTTTCTTGAAATGGGGTTGTCTGTTTTCATTTTGTAAAGTGGGAAAACTTTAAAGTTTATATCAAGTCCGCTTGCACAGGTTGCAATGTGTTCGCTAACAAAAAGTTTACGAACGCTACTGTGCCTAATATGTTGACGATGTAATGTCATGCGGTGGCGCAGGGTATCACCGGTCTCGCCAATATATTCCTCTCCACAGCCGCCACACAGTAAAACTTATATAATATTTTTTGCATCACACGTCATGTCTACAGTTACAAAATATGTTTTCCCACATTTGAAAGTAAACTGATTACCAATTATAATATTTTTACAAATTCCACAATTCGAGCGACCACACTGTGTTATGTTTGCATGGTGCATTTTCTCCTCAAATTTAGCTGAAGTGAGTAATTTTTTAAGACTTTGGGGTTGACGTTTACTTTTTATAATCTTGATTTTGCTTAATATATTTCTCATCCTGTCATCCTCATACAGGATATCCATGTTTTCATGTATTGCACGGAACATCTCTGGATTTTTCGGATTGAACGTTGATACGTATGTCACCACATTTTCATCCGATTTCTCTCTTACACGTCGTAAATCTGCTTTACTGATGCTCAATGCTTTTTCAATGCCGGTATCTATAATTGTATTAGGATAATGTTGCCTAAGTAATGCCGTTTTCAATTCAGCCAGTCTTTGCGCTTAGATATTGTCATTTGTAACAATCATTCGTAATCTTCTTGCTAGTGAAAAGGGGATGCTTGTTTTTATGTGCTTAGGGTGACAAGAATAAAAGGTTAAATATAGTTTACTATCTGTTAGTTTATAATATATGTCTGTTGCAATGTGAGTGCCGTTTTTAAGCACTAAAACATCAAAAAACGGAAGTTGACTGTGACTGAATTCCATAGTGAAACTTATATCTCTATGTAAATTGTTTAACATATCTTGTAATGTATGCAAATCATTCTCAGACCTCGTCCATGGTACGAAACAGTCATCTAAGAACCGATTCCAAGATTTAATGAAATATTCTTTGAATTGTTCTCCGAATTTCGCGGCTACTTTTATGTATAGCTTTTCTTCAAGATATCCCATTACCAAAGTGGCATATACGGGGGCAAATTTGGTGCCCATTGCTGTTCCTATTTTCTGTCTGTAAAACTTCCCGTTAAAGTAAAATGTATTGTTTTTCAAAATAAAATTAATCACGTCTGAAATAAAATCTTTTGTAAAACGCCTATGTATGTCGTCGGGATAATTTTCCAACCAAAATCGAATAGCCTCCAACCCAAGATCATGGGGTATATTTGAATATAGAGATACAACGTCAAATGAAACAAGGAGAGTAGTTTGAGGGACTTGCTCTGGTAGATGGTTGAGAAAATCCATAGTATCTCGGAGATAGCTTTTTACTCGTTTGGTGAGAGGTCGTAATAATATGTCTAAGAGGCTACTTAAACGATGCGTTAAACATGATGGTCCCACTATGATTGGCCGCAGCTCTAAGTCTGTGACATTGTTAAGATTGATATTTTGTGTTCGAGTATTGTTACATTCGGAAGTTATTTGTAGACTTTTATGCACTTTGGGCAATCCATAGAAATTACTTTCTTTTACTTCAAAATTGCGCAAATAATCATCTTCCTTTTGTGTAAAACAATGCTCGTGTTTCTTCAAAAATCTCTTTTAAGTTAAATTGTTTGATCGTTGCGGATCGCTATCTAACAGTTCATAATATTCTCTATTCTGTAATATTTCATATGCCATTTCCTTATAATGGTCCCTGTCCATAATTACAACCGCCCCGCCCTTGTCTGCCTCCTTAATGACTATGTTATTGTTTTCGGACAAATTTTTAATCGATGCGCGCTGCTGCCGAGTTATGTTTTCTTTACATTTAGGGTTTCTGAGTTTAGTAGGGGTATTTTCTAAATTAGAGATGAATTTTTCTAAAGCCATGTTTCGGTTTTTAGGTGGCATGAAATTGCTATTATTTCTAACGAGGGAATCGTCGTCAACCTCATCTTCATTATGAAAAAACTCTAAAAGTCTTAGTTTTCTATTGAAATTAGCAATGTCTTCTTTTAATTCCTGATCGTTATGCCTATGCGGAGTAGGTGTAAATTTCAACCCCTTTTCAAGAACGCTTATTTCGACAGGATCCAGCATTGTTTTGGATAAGTTTATTATCTTTACTGGTGTTTTGTCATCTAATTCTGACGAAGCATTGATTGACTGATTTAATCTTGATACTAAAGTTCGTTCGCCGAGGCCTCGTCCTGCTCTAAAAAATAATTTCGGTTAGAGCTAAGATTTCCCTGGTTTTGAGTTGCATAATTATGTGAGTCTGTTGCATAACTGTAGTCCCAATTATACTGTGTTCTATCCTGCGTATGGTAGTGCTTGTCTTGGTTCTCATTGTTTATTCTTTGTGATGTTTCACGAACCCCGTCTGTGTAGTTTCTAGGTGGCGCACGTCTCCTGTTGAACCGCTGTCCTATATATGTTGTGTTGTTGCCAGTTCCTGAATTCCATACGCGTTTGCCACTATCCTGTGTATAACTAGCTCTTGTAGCGTTTGCGTAGGATACAGGTGCCTGCAAATTTCGGGTACGCCGTTCATCTCCCTGAGGAAAGTTGTGTTGGGGTGTGGTGGTAGGTACTGCCATTGTACCATTTCTGTTCTGTTGTTGCGTATAAAGCCGTTGATCTGCTCGCTTATTCTGAGGTCGCTCTACTTCCGTATTTAAAGGGCGTTCTTTAATAAAAGGGTTTTTATCTGAATACTTGGAGGAAAAGTCTGTCTCATACTTTTGTAACCAAATTTTGTTTTTGTTATCCCATCTAGACTGTGAAATCTCTTCTTGCTGCTTTGTTTCTTTTTGCCACATGTCTACTAGTTTTTCTTTTACTTTGCCAGAACACTTTTCCGAAAAGATCGAAAGCATCTCTTCATCAATATTTCTATATTTCTCTTCATGACTTTCAGCTCTTAGAGTCAGCAAGTCTCTTTCAGTTCTGTAGTTGTCAAGAACCTGCCGCTCTCTTCGTCTAGTTTGGTCGTCTGGTTCACCATTTATTGCAAACATTTGAAGTTTTTGGGGTAAAATCATGGGTGTTTTATTTCGCCATTCTTCATATACTTTGGCGGTATTTTCATTCCTAATTTTTAGCCAAAATTGGTTTCGCCGGGCAAACAGTTTCTTATTCCAAACAGTGGTTATTGTTTCCTTGATTTGAGCAGCTTCTCCGACAATTCTTGGCTCGCTTGTTACATTAATAAATTCCTTAATATTTTCACAGAGCTCCTGCGTATTTGTCTGGCATAAATGCATCGTCTCATTGATGTTTGTCGAGCTGGATTGCGTTTGATTGTCCGGCAGTTTAAGCAGAAAATCTAGAATTCTACTCACATTGTCAGATATACTGCTTAATCTCTCCAGAGTTTGATCAAATTTCCCCAGTACTGTCGCCAAGTTCGTCTGGTCCTGACTGGCGCCTGTAAATGTGATATTGACATCCGTGTCTCGAAGCTGGTTTGTTGTTGATCTTGAAGTCCTGGTGGCCAGCATTTCCTCACTATGTCGTGTAAAATACAAGTCGAAAACTGTCTATCCACAACACAGGAAATGTAGAAATGAAACAAAAAGAGGAATAGCCAGATATTACATTGTTTAATTCCAACGCATTTCACTACTTCAATAGATCGTCAAGGAATGAACAATAATGACGTTGGCGTCATAGTAACAACGTTTACAACGTTAACAACGTTAATAGATTGAGTTAAGATAACGCCTCTAATATATTTGACAAATAATGAAAATTCACTAAAGCGTTCGATTAAGTTTAGGCTTAAATAAATCTATAAAATATGTCTCTTTAAGCTTTCTTGAAATGGGGTTGTCTGTTTTCATTTTGTAAAGTGGGAAAACTTTAAAGTTTATATCAAGTCCGCTTGCACAGGTTGCAATGTGTTCGCTAACAAAAAGTTTACGAACGCTACTGTGCCTAATATGTTGACGATGTAATGTCATGCGGTGGCGCAGGGTATCACCGGTCTCGCCAATATATTCCTCTCCACAGCCGCCACACAGTAAAACGTATATAATATTTTTTGCATCACACGTCATGTCTACAGTTACAAAATATGTTTTCCCACATTTGAAAGTAAACTGATTACCAATTATAATATTTTTACAAATTCCACAATTCGAGCGACAACACTGTGTTATGTTTGCATGGTGCGTTTTCTCCTCAAATTTAGCTGAAGTGAGTAATTTTTTAAGACTTTGGGGTTGACGTTTACTTTTTATAATCTTGATTTTGCTTAATATATTTCTCATCCTGTCATCCTCATACAGGATATCCATGTTTTCATGTATTGCACGGAACATCTCTGGATTTTTCGGATTGAACGTTGATACGTATGTCACCACATTTTCATCCGATTTCTCTCTTACACGTCGTAAATCTGCTTTACTGATGCTCAATGCTTTTTCAATGCCGGTATCTATAATTGTATTAGGATAATGTTGCCTAAGTAATGCCGTTTTCAATTCAGCCAGTCTTTGCGCTAAGATATTGTCATTTGTAACAATCATTGGTAATCTTCTTGCTAGTGAAAAGGGGATGCTTGTTTTTATGTGCCTAGGGTGACAAGAATAAAAGGTTAAATATAGTTTACTATCTGCTGGTTTATAATATATGTCTGTTGCAATGTGAGTGCCGTTTTTAAGTACTAAAACATCAAGAAACGGAAGTTGACTGTGACTGAATTCCATAGTGAAACTTATATCTCTATGTAAATTGTTTAACATATCTTGTAATGTATGCAAATCATTCTCAGACCCCGTCTATATATATATATATATATATATATATAGGGAGAAATGAGACAAACATCAAACAAAAATCTTCCCGGTAGCACTGGATCCAACAAATGGATTCAAAATGATTGAAATAAGTATATGGTAGGATTAAATCATCAACAGTGCAAAACAATATTTACTGAGCGCTTTCGGCTTTCGCCTTCTTCAGAGTTTACAGGTACAAGAAAAAAATCAAAATTTCAACATTTCTACAGGTAAATCAAGAAAAAACAAAATAATCATGAAAACGTTTCTCAATTTACTATTCAAATTCACATTAAACGACCAAAGAAATTGAAAAAAGGTCGTTTAACAAAGCAAAATTGCTACAAGGCGGCCGTTTCACGGCCCCAGTTCGAATTTGAAATTGCAAATGGCTGCCAAAATGAGGATTTTTCTCATTTTGGCAGCCATTTGCAATTTCAAATTCGAACTGGGGCCGTGAAACGGCCGCCTTGTAGCAATTTTGCTTTGTTAAACGACCTTTTTTCAATTTCTTTGGTCGTTTAATGTGAATTTGAATAGTAAATTGAGAAACGTTTTCATGATTATTTTGTTTTTTCTTGATTTACCTGTAGAAATGTTGAAATTTTGATTTTTTTCTTGTACCTGTAAACTCTGAAGAAGGCGAAAGCCGAAAGCGCTCAGTAAATATTGTTTTGCACTGTTGATGATTTAATCCTACCATATATATATATATATATATATACTGAACGCCAAAAGAAACGCATACAATGTATAGCCCAATTTATTTGAAGGTATAGGTATATGCTCTTATTTAGACATTTTGAGTTACTTTGTTTATGATATTCCGACAGAATGAGCACCTTAACACATCGATAGTCAATAAACGTTAGAGACCAGAATGCTTGCTTTTGTGATGGGGTTAAACTTAAAGTCACCATACTTTCAGAAGCTGAATTTTAAATTCCATATAATGCTCAGCTAATAATTTTCTCCAGACATAATGCCCGTGGCAAGGGTAAAAAACAGTGAAAAAATCAAAGCAGTCGAGCCTTGCTCTTTAGAAAAACAACCAGGTGAAAGTTGGCAGTAGAAACAGTAACACTGGCTTACCATTGGATTTCCATAGACCTTTTAACACCCTGTATTTCTTGAAAAGAACAGAAACCATTCATACGAAGAGGTTAAATGAATTAACAAGAGTAAAATAAAAAGCTTTGCAAAGAAATTTTTCGTAGCACTGCAGAACTTTTGATGTTATTGGACTTCCCATTTTGCTATTTTTTTGATTGCAAGGGAGATAATTTGACAAGTGTTCAACTTCAAACTGCTGTCATGTTCCTAAGAAGAATACCATGGTATTAAAACTGACGTTTTCTTCATAACCACACATCAGGGTCGTATTTTGGAAACAATTTGTTATACAGCCAAGGGAAAGACAACTCTTACAACAACTTTGAATGTTTCACGATAAATTGAGATAACTCTTTAATCCAAGTTTAATTTTGCAAGAAGATAAGATTATATTGTTGGCAGACGTCAGAAGTGTTTTCTGCTATATATGATTTAAACCATAAATCAGTTGACAGAAGAAAACTGAACCTAGACTTGTATGCGTTTCTTTTGGCGTTCAGTATATATATAACGCAATATTTTGATATGTTTTTCCTCTCATGGTAACATAGTATGCCGCCACTCATGGTTTTCGACGATCAGACTGTGTCCATTGTGATTTCAAAGTACACTGAATATCCAGACCCCAATTTATCATTCTAAATGACAAAACAGTCATTCTTTTTCAACACCAAAGCATTCTTTTCAGTCAACATGAGTGGCAAGTTGACAGAGGAGGCCATATTTGATCACATGGCCTGTCAATTTTTGGTAACCCTACCTCCCATTTTTCGTTGATAGAAAATCGGTATCGTAATATTCATCATGAAATGAAAAGGAACGGTTAGAGAATGTGGTTATGTTATTGCACAGTGTTTCTGATTTTAGCAGATGGATTTATAATTTCTTGCTCCTCCGAAAATATGCAGTGCATGAAGTTTACATGAACTACTCCTAAAAATATTTCGTTCATTACGAAACGGAGCCATTGCACAAGTGGCGGGGCCTAAGTTTACTACTCTATTTGTATTGGTCGAATGCACCTACTGACGATTTTGAGTTTAGAAGGTTTACATTTTAGTAGCATTATGCCATAGCAACTCCTGGGCTTATCTCAGAACGGCTCACATGGTCGAAAACCCAGTGTGGTTGAATTCGGGGTGCTTGGCCATATATTGTGGACAGTGAAACCTAAAAACATGTGTTTGATTTGAAAAGAAAGCCTGCCATTTTCATTTATGTCTCCATTCTCAATGGGGATCACCTCTTAAAGGAAAAAATTTGCTTTCCAAGGAGCCAGTTCTTTAGGGTAGAAATTCTTCTCTTTAAGGCATAGAGTGGACTGTTTTGAGTGGCAGCTCTGCTTACAGGGAACCGGTACTAAATCTTGAAAATTATCTCCCAGTGCTGCAGATAAGAGGGGGTAAGGGGGAAAATTTAGGGATTATTTTCATTATTTTTCATATAACATAAAATGTACCTTGTGACCGCTCATTAGAATGATCTCGGCAAGAGGGTTCTTATGAGGGGTCACAACATATGTTTTCATTGAGAAATAAGAAAATAATCCTCAAAACCCTCTGGCTCCCATTTAAAAAGAGGGCAGAAAAACATGGAGGTGTGTTCATTTACTGTAACCCATTATCCCATTAATGCTTAGCATCACAAAAAAAGGACATTGGCAAACCTTGTAAACACAGATCAAATGCTGCAGGGCATCAGAATTTCTGAATGGACCGGTCCATAGCATGAGGTAGAAGAGTCTACTAGGCATTAATGGGTTAAAAAAGAAGAAAAAAAAACTCAATTTCTCACCCCCACCCTCTTTCGTGGAGATCTTGTAATAGTCTGTTGATTACTTTGTAGAGTCTGCCACAACAAGTGGATGCTGACAGAACAGGTAATATGTCGGTGAAAAGGACTCCAGATAGGGTGGGGCATGATGATAGTTCTAAGATAATTTCATAAAGTGTGCTACCACACATGTTAGAACTGCTTCCGTTAGTTCAAAATCTTTGACTAACGGTTTTTCAGTCTCTGGACAAAAAAAAACTCATTTTACATTGAATATTCAATAATTTTCCATTTTTTTATTAACCCCATGTAAAATTATAAATATAAAAACTATGTCCTCTGGCCTAAGAAATTTTTGCAATGAAACCAGAAACATACCATATTAATCCTTATAAAGGCCCCTGCTCTAATAAATGCCCCCTGCCTTTTTTCAGAAAATAATGTTATATTAACTTGCATGAATTCCTGCTTCTCTGGATGAGGTAGCTCCTGGACATGGGGTCTACACTTAAAGGAAAGAATTTGCTCATAGAGGAGCAAATTCATCCCTTTAAGAGTTGACCCCTACTGGAAGTAGGCAAAATAATAGAGCTGCTTCCTCTGCAAGTATACCCATTCACCTTAATACTGTTTATTAGAGGTGTTATGCAGTGGCTGATTTACTACAATTTAGGCTCTAAATAATGCCCCCTCTTTTGTAAAATGCAATGCCCCTGTGGCGTTTAATAGGATTAATACGGTAGTTATTTTGAAGCAGTACCATATTGATTTTCTGGAAAAATGAGAGGTTATTCTGGAATTATCAACACATATCATCTTATATGGAGCTCTGTTGGGCTTTGGGGAAGAGGGATGGATGACTTGATTTTACCTCCTTTTCAACAATATCATGTCAAGATGATGGGAAGGTGATAATGAAATACTATGTGCAGTGTAACTCCATTTGAGCAACGGCAGTAGAAAACCAACAAAGTGTTTGTGCATCCAGCGCAGATTCAGATCAGCCTGGGCATCTGCCCAGTCTGATCAACGTCTTCACTGTCTGCATGGAGGTAGCTTATACCCTTATCTACCCTCAAAGCGCTTTGTGAAGAGTCTGATCCCACTGGGCAGGTGCCCAGGCTGATCTGATTCTGGGCTGGGCCCACAAGCCACTTTGTGTGTTTTGTCATGTTGCAGCTCATTTATAGTTGAAAAGATTTCCTCCTCCTGCAGGAATCAAACTCAGACTGCTAGCTTAGCAGGTCAGTACTTAAACCACTGAGCTACCAGGGCTCCTGTCTAAAGAAGAAGGGATGGTTTAGGTGTGTGGGTCAGATTGAGCTTTAATTTTTACGCAAAAAAGTTGTGTCCATTCATTAGAATCTTGGTTTGTCAAGGGAATCATAATGAAATGCAAAAACTTAAGCAAGTCTGGAGGATTAAAAGATTAACTCAAACATAATACATGTGAAGATAAAAAGTATGAAAAATTTAAAATATAGATTTTACACAAAAAAAAATTGTTGCACCTGCCTAAGCAAGGTGCAGTATATGCATCCGGTTTTCCGTCCGTCCGTCCGTCCATCCGTTCACAAGTTAAGTCAACCCTAGCATTTAAGTCCATTGAAATGACTTAGTCTCTAAAGCCACTGCATGCATGGTTCTCAAATTTCACTTTCAGCATGTTCAGACTGCTGGGCTTCAGAACAGTAAAATCAGCCAGGGCTGTTTTTGAGACCAATTTTGCTAAAATGCCAATATCTCAAGAAATGCTGACCAGATTTTAGTCAGATTCAATAAGAATGGTCCGCTAATGGAGTTCTTTCAAATTAATGTGATTGGGCAATTTCAAGATGGCTGCCAGCTGCTGTTACTTAAAATAGTGAAAACATGAAAATGACATTTCTCAGAAACTTCAGAATGAATTTGGAGCAGCTTAATGTCAGAATATTCATTGCATGAAGCTATTTCAATTGTTTTGCAAATTGACCATTCAAAATGGCTGCCATCTGCTGTTACTAAAATAGCAAAAAATATGAAACAAACAATATATCTTGATCTACTGTCCAGTTAGGCTATTGTGACAGTGACGTCTACTATTTTGGGCAATGCCTATTATTTCAGACAGGGATATTAAGTTTCCATATAAGCAATACAGATATTATTTACAACCACTCTGGGCAAATAGTGGTTAAATAGAGATACGAGAGTAGAAGTTTTGGTGTGGCAAACAAGAAAATGCAGGTTCGAATCATAGAAACTTTTTTTCCTTTTTATTTATTTTCTAGTTTATTTATTTTATTGTCCCCCGCCTTTTCGAAGAAAAGCGGAGGGACATAGTTTTCGGCATTCCGTCCTTCCGTCCTTATTTCCGTCCTTCCGTCCCCCTAAAGTAGTAGGTACCTTGTGTGCACAACTCCTCCTACAGTTTTATGCCGATTCTTTCGAACCTTTACAGCTGTTTTTGTCAAGGTCTGAAGATACGCATGTGGGTTGGATATAATCCTGAGATTATTTTTTGTCACTTTTTCCACAAGTTGAACTTAGTCATATTTTAGGCGTTTTTACTATCAAAGTGACTAGATAGTGGGTACCTTGTGTGCGCAACTCCTCCTACAGTTTTATGCCGATTCCTTTGAAACTTCACAGGTATTTTGGTCATGGTCTGAAGATATGCATGTGGTTTGGATATAATCCTCACATTATTTTTTATCACTTTTTTCGCAAATTGAACTTAGCCATTTTTCATACATTTTTACTATCAAAGTGAATAGATAGTGGGTACCTTGTGTGTGCAACTCCTCCTACAGTTTTATGCCGATTCCTTTGAAACTTCACAGGTGTTTTGATCATGGTCTGAAGATATGCATGTGGTTTGGATATGTATATATATAATCCTCACATTATCTTTTAGCTCACCTGTCAAGGTGAGCTTATAGTATAGACTTGGTCCGTCGGCGTCCACAATTTTAAACATCTTCTTCTCAGAAACCACTGGGTGGATTGAAGCCAAATTTCATATGGAGCCTTAACAGGATGGGGGAACGAAAGTCTATATATTTGGTCCAGGTCACATGACCAAGATGGCCGCCACGCCCATATATGGTAAAAAACCTTTCAAAAATCTTCTTCTCCAGAACCAAAAGGCCTATGACCTTGAAACTTGGTATGTAGCATCCGGCATGCGGGCCCATCATACTTTATGTAAATCATGACCTTGTGATGACCTTGACCTAATTTATGACATGGTCAACTTTGGTACTTAGGCTTTTATATGGGAAAACGCTTAAACGGTGGATTTCTCAGAAACTGTTTAAGTCTAAGGTACAATACTTGGTATACATGGTTGACTAAATGACCAGATGAAGATATTATGTCACTAAAGGTCAAGGTCATTCCGTCGGACCATCCGTTGTCAAGATTTTCAAACATCTTCTCCTCTGAAACCACTGGGCCGATTGAAGCCAAATTTCATATGGAGTCTCAGTGGGATGGGGGAACGAAAGTTTATATATTTGGTCCAGGTCACATGACCAAGATGGCCGCCATGCCCATATATGGTAAAAAACCTTTCAAAAATCTTCTTCTCCAGAACCAAAAGGCCTATGACCTGGAAACTTGGTATGTAGCATCGGCCATGCTGGCCCATCATAATTTATATAAATCATGACCTTGTGATGACCTTGACCTAATTTATGACATGGTCAACTTTGGTATGTTAGGCTTTTATATGGGAAAACGCTTAAAAACGGTGGATTTCTCGGAAATTGTTTAAGTCTAAGGTACAATACTTGGTATACATGGTTGACTAAATGACCAGATGAAGATATTATGTCACTAAAGGTCAAGGTCATTCCGTCGGACCATCCATGGTCAAGATTTTCAAACATCTTCTCCTCTGAAACCACTGGGCCGATTGAAGCCAAATTTCATATGGAGTCTCAGTGGGATGGGGAAACGAAAGTTTATATATTTGGTCCAGGTCACATGACCAAGATGGCCGCCATGCCCATATTTGGTAAAAACCCTTCAAAAATTTTCTTCTCCAGAACCAAAAGGCCTATGACCTTGAAATTTGGTGTGTAGCATCGGGCCTGCGGGCCCATTAAAGTTTATACAAATCATGACCTTGCGTTGACCTTGACCTAATTTACGGCATGGTCAACTTTGGTACGTTAGGCTTTTATATTGGAAAACGCTTAAACAGTGGATTTCTCAGAAACTATTTGAGTCTTAGGTACAATACTTGGTATATATGGTCGACTAAATGACCAGATGAAGATATTATGTCACTAAAGGTCAAGGTCATTCCGTCGTCAAGATTTTCAAACATCTTCTCCCGTGAAACCACTAGGCCGATTGAAGCCAAATTTCATATGGAGTCTCAGTGGGATGGGGGAACGAAAGTTTATATATTTGGTCCAGGTCACATAACCAAGATGGCCGCCACGCCCATATATGGTAAAAACCCTTCAAAAATCTTCTTCTCCAGAACCAAAAGGCCTATGACCTTGAAACTTGGTATGTAGCATCGGGCATGCGGGCCCATTATATTTTATACAAATCATGACCTTGCGTTGACCTTGACCTAATTTACTGCATGGTCAACTTTGGTACGTTAGGCTTTTAAATTGGAAAACGCTTAAACAGTGGATTTCTCAGAAACTATTTAAGTATTAGGTACAATACTTGGTATACATGGTCGACTAAATGACCAGATGAAGATATTATGTCACTAAAGGTCAAGGTCATTCCGTCGGACCATCCGTCCTCAAGATTTTCAAACATCTTCTCCTCTGAAACCACTGGGCCGATTGAAGCCAAATTTCATATGGAGTCTCAGTGGGATGGGGGAACGAAAGTTTATACCCGGGGTCTGGGTCACATGACCAAGATGGCCACCATGCCCATATATGGTAAAAACCCTTCGAAAATCTTTTTCTCTAGAACCAAAAGGCCTATGACCTTGAAACTTGGTATGTAGCATCGGGCATGCTGGCCCATCATAGTTTATACAAATGATGACCATGTGTTGACCTTGAATTAATTGACGACATGGTCAACTTTGGTATGTTAGGCTTTTATATGGGAAAACGCTTATACAGTGGATTTCTCAGAAACTATTTAAGTCTTAGGTACAATACATGGTATATATGGTCAACTAAATGACCAGATGAAGATATTAAGATATGTCACTGAAAGCTCAAGGTCATTTTGTCGGTCTGTCCGTCATCAAGATTTTCAAAACATCTACTCCTCTGAAGCCACTGGTCTGATTGAAGCGAAATTTCATATGGAGACTAAGTGTGATCAGGGAATAAAAGTTCGTTCTCAGGGTCTTGACCAAGATGGCCGCCATGCCCGTATATGGTAAAAACCCTTCAAAATCTTCTTCTCCAGAACCAAAAGGTGTATGACCTTGAAACTTGGTATGTAGCTTTGGGCACTCAAGCCCATCATAGTTTATACAAATGATCGTGCGTTGACCTTGACCTAATTTATGACACTGTCAACTTTGGTACATTATGTAGGCTTTTATATGGGAAAATGCTTAAACAGTGGATTTTTCAGAAACTATTTAAGTTCAAGGTGCAATATTTGGTATATATGGTTGACTAAATGACCAGATGAAGATATTGTGTCGTTAAAGGTCAAGGTCATTCTTTCACTTCTGTACAAGGTCATTGAGATTCTGTCACCCGTCAACATTTTCAAACATCTTCTCAGTGGCCACTAGGGTCAATTGAAGCCATATTTCACTGGCTTAAAGGAACCATAGTTTGTTCAGATGGTCTTGGTCACTTGACCAAGATGGCCACCATGCCCATATATGGTAAAAACTCTTCAAACGTCTTTTTCTCGAGAACCAAAAGGCCTATAACCTTGAAACTTGGTACCGGTATGTAGCATTGGGCACTCAGGCCCATCATAGTTTATACAAATGATTACTGTGTTTCATATATTATGGAGCTTTAATACTGGGTCAAAGGAATCAAAGTTTGTTCAGATGGTCATGGTCGTATGAACATGGTGGCCGCCACACCCATTTATGATAAAAACCCTTCAGAAATCTTTGTCCAGAAACAAAGGCCCAGTGACCTTGTGGCTTGGTACATAGAATTGGGACTCAACATTAATCCCCAAGGGAGGGGGGTTATCTGCCCCTGCCCTGGTGCTATATACATGTATAAAAGCATTAAAATATATATCAGGACCAAGTGTCTGGTGAGCTACAGGACCATTGGTCCTCTTGTTTTATGCCCCCGCCACGAAGTGGGGAGGGGCATTATGCCCCCGCCACGAAGTGGGGAGGGGCATATAGTTTTGCCCTTGTCCGTCCGTGCATACGTACGTACGTCCGTCCGTATGTACGTCCGTTCGTCACACTTTGTAGTACTGTTCTTGTCTCCGCAACTCCTCCTACAGTATTCGATGCAGGGAGTTGAAACTTGCAACACAGTTCAGCCATGCATTGAACAGGTGCATAAAGGAAACATAACTTTGATTCAGGTCTTTATTGCAGAATTATGTCCCCTTGAATAATATACATATTATGACCATATTTCACATTTGAGTACTGTTCTTGTTTCCGCAACTCCTCCTACAGTATTTGATATAGGGAGTTGAAACTTGCAACACAGTTCAGACATGCATTGAACATGTGCATAAAGGAAACAGAACTTTGATTAATGTCTTGATTGCAGAATTATGTCCCCTTGAATAATAAACATATTATAATAATATTTCACATTTGAGTACTGTTCTTGTCTCCGCAACTCCTCCTACAGTATTTAATGTAGGGAGTTGAAACTTGCAACACAGTTCAGACATGCATTGAACATGTGCATAAAGGAAACAGAACTTTGATCCAGGTCATTATGGCAGAATTACATCCCCTTGAATGACATGCATATTTTGACCATATTTCACACTTTGTAGTACTGTTCTTGTCTCTGCAACTCCTCCAATAGTATTTGATGTAGGGATTTGAAACTTGTAACACAGTTCAGACATGCATTGAACATGTGCATAAAGGAAACAGAACTTTGATCCAGGTCATGATGGCAGAATTATATCCCCTTGAATGACATGCATATTTTGACCATATTTCACACTTTGTAGTACTGTTCTTGTCTCTGCAACTCCTCCAATAGTATTTGATGTAGGGATTTGAAACTTGCAACACAGTTCAGACATGCATTGAACATGTGCATAAAGGAAACAGAACTTTCAGTCAGGTCTTTATTGCAGAATTATGTCCCCTTGAATTACATACATATTTTGACCATATTTCCATAGCTTAAATACAATCTCACCTTTTATCGTCGCTCTAGCGGCCTCATTCATTAACCGATTTTGGTATTACATCACAGTTTTATTGGGGATGACAGTACCTCGAACAACTTTGCGTTTCAGTTTGGTAGGATGAAGGTCAAGGTCACAGTTGCTATTTTCAGAAAAACTAGAGCATTGCTCCAGCGATTTCATTTATAGATCGATTTTGATGTAACTTCACATAAATGTTAAGTATAACAATATCTTGAATAAATTGCCACTTCAGCACCCCAGGTCCAAGGTCAAGGTCACAGTTGCTATTTTTAAGAAAAACTCAGTCATCCCTCCAGCACCTTTATTTATTGACAGATTTTGATGTAACTTCACACAAATATGTTTTAACACATAACTCATCTAGTGAGGCATATGGCGGAGGCATTCATCACCTTTAGTGATTGTCGAGTTTATTACTTTTTTCACATTTTTAACTTAGCCGCTTTTCCAGCTCACACACTAAGTGTATATACAGTGGAGACCTAGTTTCCAAGGCGGGGGACATAAATTCATTGAATTTGCTTGTTTGTATGTATGTGTGGAAATATGACGAAAGGTGTGTTCATTTTCAGCACATGGTGGCTAAAACCCCTATTGTTTTGCCAAAATAAATGGACTAATCGGTTATATCTGATAAATTAGACAAAACAAACAGAACATGTTGAATGAATATTATGGGGATGGTTGTGGTAGGGCGATTGTGCTGGGTAACTTTCAGTGCTGGGCTTTCCTACTTATTTGGGTGATAGTAGGGAAAGGGCCTACTGTTCTTGCAGTAGGTGCGGGTGGGGGTGGTTTGGACATTTTTCTCTCCCCCATCAGACCTCCTTTCTTTCTCACTCTCTCTGAGAGACGGCCCGATATAGACTGAAATACTGTTTCAAAGAGCTGTCAAACCCAAAACAACCAACCACCATAAATATAGCATGTTTGGAATGAAACATAAAACAGATCAAAAATAAAATAAGTGGCAGATAAGAAATTAAAATCTAAGACTGGAGAACTGTAGGCATCAAATTATAAAGTTTCATTTTATCAGAAAGAAAAAAATGATGATTTCAAGCTAACCGGGGTTCGAACCTACGACCTTTTATCTGCAAAGTCGCCACGTTACCTCTGCACTATACAGCTTTGCCTGAAGGAGGACAGTCAATTTAATACCTTGTTAAATTAACGGTCTGAATTTTCTATGATACACTACGGTTTCACCTATCGCAAAGTAATGGTTCAGTCTGTTTATATTCCGAATATCGTAACTGGACAGTACCAATTGGAGTTTGATCAGAAAGGTGTCAAACTGATGCTTTCATTGAGTTCTTAATGTGAAGGCACAAAGTGGGTGCAACATAGCATTTCACACAATTCTTGTCTAACAATATGAATTACTCAAATGATGTCATAATAGTCGTTGCATATTTTCAGTCTTTTAAAATTTAAATTCCTTACAATTTTTTAAACCTTTGGAATTTTTCCTTGCAGTTTTCAACATTCTTTTAGATAAAACATTAGCATTTATTTTCAGTGCTTTCAAAGCATGTTGAAAAAACAGTACAGTAGCTCTGGGTTTCATAGTTTATTAGTTATTTCCCCTTGATGGCTAAATGCACCATTTTATGTCTCTTGCTTTGTAGTTTCATGTTCGCTCCATAACGTACATACTCTTGACTATTTTCATGTTACATTACAGCTTCAGACCTCGACCATCATGAGCAAACTCACAGGGACAGTCCAATCATCTGGTGTTCTGGCAAAGCCATTAACATGACAAACATTACAGATGACAGGTATAGTAACTTTCCCTTTATAGTCTGTTGTAAGTTTCAAAATTGCCCTATGAGTCTAATAACTATCATTACCCTGAATATTTGGACCATTATCCTATTAACATAATTATCCTAAGTTTGGACAGTCTTGTGATATGTCAGAATTGCTGATGGTGTGGCAAATAGTGCAGACTCTGATCAGACTGCTCAGGTACTTAGTCAGTACTGTGGCAGTAGATTACCAACATTCCAGCTGTTTTCATTGTTTCTGTTGAATTTAATATATACACTTTTAAGACAGTAAGTTGATCTGACTGTTGTATCACAGTGTCTGGTCCCAGATCACAGGACCATATAATGTGGTCGCTTTGGCTGTGTTCCAGAGATATGGGCCCATTTTCACAAAGCTCCTTTGTCATATAAAGTTAAAGTTCATGTGACAAATTAGGGGATAACTGTACTCAAAATCGTCATTTGGGGAGGTAAATCATCAGTTTCATGGTCGGAAATTTCGTTTTACGGCTACGCGCCAGCAGAGTCGTAAAACCCATTTTGCGACCATAAAACCAATGATTTACCTCCCCAAATGACGATTTTCAATACAGTTATCCCCATTCTAATGCACTTTTCCACATTTTCATCTTTCATAATGTACTATTTTGCACCCATTTCAAGCGCTGTCAGCAACGTAAAACCAATCGTCAGCCAATGAGAAAAGACCTTACTTAATGACGTCGGGTTTAAGACAGTATATCGCAGAATATACTGTCGCAAATTTTTGACATTATCCAATCAGATGTTGCGTTATATTTGTAAGTGCATTAGAATTCTTGTTTAATGCACGGGGAACACCATAAGACGTTATGTTCAAAGTGTCAGATCAGGTTACTGTAATAGTGATATGCTATTATATATCTTGGTATTGGGCTTAATATCCTTTTCTTAAATCAGTTTATTCATATTTCAAATAAATATTAAAGTCAAACAGTGGTCAGAACATTATGCCTATCATCATCTTTGTTGACATTACATCATTGTATGGTTCTTCCACCTACAATATTAACAGCCTCAGGGTTTTCCCGGACTCGAGATTGAGAGTCTCAGACCCCCAAAATGGTGTCTGGGACTCCCAGAAAAAAAATCTGTGCATCCATTGGGACTCTCAAAACAAAATCCAAGTCCCAATTCAAAGTGATGAATTCTTATAAAAATTTTGTTATTCTTGGCACAATACAAAGTAATGATTTTCAAAATAAAGTATTTATGAAATTCTGATATCTGATTTGGACATTTTATAAATATTTTCAGAGTACAGGACCCTTTACTTTTGGCATTGGACTCTTAAAAAATTAATATGTGGGTCTCAAAAGCTCCTTAAATACAAGGCCGAGGGAAAACCTTGAGCCTGTCGTCGGATTTAAGCTGGCATTACCAAAGACATTGATTATCAGCTGTTGGAAGCCGTTTTGAAACTTCATCAACCACAAGCCAACCAAAGCTGCCCAAGCTGTTGGTTGCCATGGAGTTGATGACAAACAATCCATCTACATGGCTGCAGTGTCTACCACTGTATGCCAGTAGCTACCTTCAGCTACCAAGGCCACCATCTGCAGCTGAAGGAAGAGCTCTTAATGCACTTTTGTTGTCTTGCCAGGGACTAGCCAAGGCAAAACATAGGTATTACTGGTGTCGGTGTCGAAGGCCTATTCTTTGCATTGAATCTGGTTTAGCTACAGTTAGTTGTCTGGGCTCAGGTGTTCAAAACTAACAATGTCGTTAGTTAACGTTTTGTTACAATTTCTAACATTAATATTTGAAATACACCTGTATTTTTTGTTGAAAAATGTGAGAAGCTTTTGCACTGGGATCAGCCTGTCGGTCATTTTTGTTGCTATAAAACTGTTTTTTCCATCTGTACAATGACTGTAAATATCTACTAAAGTCAATCTTATAGATTTCTGTTATGAGATGGGGTTTTTCCTTCTAAAACAATCCCAAAAATCTAGATCTGTCCTTTAAGACAGATCAAGATTTTTGGGTTTGTTTTGGAGGAGGAAATCCCATTTTATACACCTTTCCTATAATTCAGAGTCTGTTCGAGTTGTGTCCCTTGCAACGCCTATGACGTCATCTATAGGATAGGCTACCGTTTTTAGCTCGCCTGAACGAAAGTTCAGGAAGAGCTATTGTTGTCACCACGGCGTTGGCGTCTGCGTCCGCGTCCGAGTCGGCGTCCGGATTGGATGTTTTGGTTAAAGTTTTTTAAAGACCTATATCTCCCTAACCCATGGATGGATTCTTTTGATACTTGCACTGTAGTTAGATATTGGTCCAAAGTTTAACATGGTACCACCCCCACCCCACATCTTGACCTTGATGTCAAGGTCATGGACTTAGAAAATTGGGAGTTTTTTGGGACTGGATGTTTTGGTTAAAGTTTTCTAAAGCCCAGTATCTCCTTAACCCATTGATGGATTCCTTTCATACTTGCACTGTAGTTAGATATTGGTCAAAAGTTTTCCAAGGTACTACCCCTACCCCCCTCAGTGACCTTGATGTCAAGGTCATGGACTTAGAAAATTGTCTTTTTATTGATTGGATGTTTTGGTTAAAGTTTTTTAATGACACATATCTCCTGAAACCATAGATGAATTCTTTTTATATTTGCACTGTAGTTAGATATTAGTCCAAAGTTTTACAGAGTACTACCCCAGCCCTGCACGGTGACCTTGATGTCAAGGTCAGGGACTTAGGAAATTTGGTCTTTATTAAAGTTTTCTAATTGGGTACTGATTCATAATGCTTGGCAGAGATTTAGTTTACACTTGAACTGATGTTAGACACTTTTTTGAGTTTTTACAAAACACTATATACTTACCCGACTGGATGACCTTGATGTCAAGGTCATGGACTTTGAGTTTTGTCTTAAAGATTTTGATTAGTTTTATATTAATGAAGACATAATTTCACAGTGCCACAATGGACTCAGTTGATACTAATACTTGGACTGATGTTAGATAACGGTTAAAGGCTTTGATACATCCTAGCCCTGCCCTCCTCCCCCCTACCCCTTAGTTCTTTGACCTAAAGCTCATGGACTTTGAAATTTCGTGTGGATTTTTTTTTTATTTTAAGACATTTCTGAGATAGCTTTTGTTTATAAATGTTGTCATTATGGACATGCTTGCCTGAAGTTTTATACATAGCAGTCCACACCACCATAGCGACTGTGTGATGGGCAAGCACCTATTCAGGCGAGCTATGCTGTCAGGCGACAGCTCTTGTTCATTGTGTAACCAAATAAATGCCGGTGTAACAGGCCAGTTTTTCCCCCCAGTCAGTTTTTTCCCCGGGGAAGAACTGGGCCGGCCCGTTTCTTCCCCAGGGAAGAAACTGACTAGTCAGTTTTTTCCCCACCCAGTCAGTTTTTTCCCCACCTTGATTTTTTTTATTAATTTTTTCATCAGTGTTGGGGGATTGGGGAAAACCTGGTTATATTATTTTTGCCTCAAAAGACTTACATTTACATAAAATTTGTGTTCTGATTTGGGTGGGGAAGAACCAGGCCGGCCCATTCTTTCCCCACCCTGATAAAAATATACAACAAATTCTAATGAGCAAACAACATTCATTGATACTGGGGAAATCTTGCCAAGTCAATTCTTGCACACAGTACCTATAAGCTAAAACTTATCTTCCACGGTTTATTATGGGGTCAAAGAAAACTGCTTGGGGGTGGGGAAAAACTGGGCCGGCCCATTCTTTCCCCACCCTGAAAAAAATATTGACTGTATGCAAGAATAATGAATATTCAATGGAAATACTGGGTGATTACCATCTCCCCCAACTTGAACTAACTAAAGTTGAATGTTTCACTTTTTACTAAATGGAGTTATGGAAGAACTGCCAGAGGGTATGGGGAAAAAACTGGGTTGGCCCATTCTTTCCCCACCCTGATGAAATTATACCACTAATTCTAATAGGCGAAACACATTCAATGGAGGGTATAGAAAAGCTCCTCAAGTCATTTCTAAAAACCAGAATAAGTAAAAAACTTATCTTATACAGTTAATTATCGAGTTAAAAAATGCTGCTAGGGGGTGGGGAAAAACTGGGCCGGCCCATTCTTTCCCCACCCTGAAAAAAAATACAGACTGCATGCATGAACAATGAATATTCAATAGAAATACTGGGTGGTCACATTTTCACCAACCTTGAATTAGTTGAAGAATCTATCACTATTTACAAAATGGTGTTATCACTGTTATGTAAGAACTGCTAGACGGGTTGGGAAAAACTGGGCCAGCCCATTCTTTCCCCACCCTGATAAAATTATACCACTATTTCTAATTAGCAAAACTAATTCAATGAAGGTAGGAAAAAGCTCTCCAAGTCAATCCTAAAAAACAGTATACAGCAAAAATGTTTCTTTCACAGCATAACACACCAGCATAACACACCAGTTGTTCTCAAATCATATTACTTCAAATAATAGGGGTGCGCGGTAAAACCGGTATACCGGTGAACCCCGGTATTTAGTCCCGGAGGTACGAACTGCGGTATGTTTGGGCAGTACCGGTACTTCGGCAGACTTCGTGACCAATATTTACACGGAAATTGCCGAGTTCATCCGTATTCTTAATTCAGGCAGAAAAGAATTTATTTTATTTTCAGAACATAAAAAACAACAGAAATTATCAGTAAAAGGTTAAATTCTGGTGTTTGTATTAATATTTATGTAAAAATATTTAAAAATTTTCCACCACGTGCGTTTTGCGTCTGCGCACTAAAGCATCTCAAGATGGCAGATAGCAACAGCATTGAGGAAAAATCCGCAAGGAAAGCACGCATTTGGCATCACATCAGGTTGAAAAAGAACTCCGACAGTCGTATCGAGCAGAATGTAGCCATCTGTAGAGCCTGTGACTGTGTTGTAAAGCGCGCAGGTGGTGGCACTTCAAATTTAACAATCCACATGACGGTTGTGAACCGAAACCGAAAGTAGAACAAAAACAAAATGGCAGTCACGGTATACCGTGGTATGTACCGCAGTATTTGATGAAAAACCGGGGTATACCGCGGTACAATTTTTTTCTGCGGTACCCAGCCCTATCAAATAATGAGTTCTTTGTTCTCAGGGTGGGGAAAGAATGGGCCAGCCCAGTTTTTCCCCACCCCCAGTGCAAAATAACCAACCCCTATGGTAAACAGTGAAACAAGATTTTCTCACCAGCTTGTCTCTCTGATATAAATAAGCTGATTTCTCCACATACCAGTCATTTTCAAATCATTTCACTTCAAATAATGAGTTCTACAATTTGGGGGTGGGGAAAGACTGGGCCGGCCCAGTTTTTCCCCACCCCCATAAAAAAGAGCTAATAGTATAACATAGTCATACCAGAGTTCAAACATGCTGGAACATGTCAAATTTCATTAGTATGCATAAAAACAGGCATTAACCCCATTTCTTAATCCAACTATGTATTTCCACCATTATCACTTTCTTCAGGGTGGGGAAAGAATGGGCCGGCCCAGTTTTTCCCCACCCCCAGTGCAGAATAACCAACCCATATGGTAAACAGTAAAGCAAGATTTTCTCACCAGCTTGTCTCTCTGATAGAAATTAGCTGATTTCTCCACATACCAGTCATTCTCAAATCATTTTTCTTCAAATAATGAGTTCTACGATTTCAGGGTGGGGAAAGACTGGGCCGGCCCAGTTTTTCCCCACCCCCATAAAATAGAGCTTATAGTATAACATAGTCATACCAGAGTTCATACATGCTGGAACATATCACATTTCATTAGTATGCATAAAGACAGGCATTAACCCCATTTCTTAATCCAACTAAGTTTTTCCTCCATTATCACTTTTTTCAGGGTGGGAAAAGAATGGGCTGGCCCAGTTTTTCTCCACCCCTAGTGCAGAATAACCAACCCAAAGGTAAACAGTGAAACAAGATTTTATCACAAGCTTGTGTCTCTGATATAAATTAAGCTGATTTCTCCACATACCAGTCATTCTCAATTATTTTATTTCAAATAATGAGATCTTTGATTTCAGGGTGGGGAAAGACTGGGCCGGCCCAGTTTTTCCCCACCCCCATAAAATAGAGGTTATGGTATAACATAGTCATACCAGAGTTCATACATGCTGGAACATATCAAATTTCATTAGTATGCATAAAACAGGCATTAACCCCATTTCTCAATCCAACTGTGGATTTCCACCATTATCACTTTTTTTCAGGGTGGGGAAAGAATGGGCTGGCCCAGTTTTTCCCCACCCCCAGTGCAGAATAACCAACCCCTATGGTAAACTGTGAAACAAGAATTGCTCCCCTGCTTGTTTCTGTTATATTAAGTAACCATTTTCTCCACATACCAGTTGTTCTCAAATCATATTACATGTACTTCAAATAATGAGTTCTTTGATTTCAGGGTGGGGAAAAACTGGGCCGGCCCAGTTTTTCCCCACCCCCATAACATAGAGCTAAAATTATAACATATTATAACCAGAGTTCACAAGCGCTGGAACTTATTAAATTTCACTACTATGCATAAAAACAGGAATAAATCCCATTTCTAAATCCAAGTATGTCTTTCCACCATTATCACTTTCTTCAGGGTGGGGAAAGAATGGGCCGGCCCAGTTTTTCCCCACCCTCAGTGCAGAATAACCAGCCTCTTTGGTAAAAAGTGAAGAAAGATTTTCTTATCAGCTTGTCTGTCTGATATAAATTAGCTTATTTCTCTACATTCCAGTCATTCTCAAATCATTTTACTTCAAATAATGAGTTCTTTGTTTTCAGGGTGGGGAAAGAATGGGCCGGCCCAATCTTTCCCCACCCCTACCTAGTGAAGTATATCCCAACTTCCTGCTACACAGTGAAACAAGATTTTATTGCCAGATCAGTTCTGTAATAAAATTAGCCATTTTTGTTACAAATACCAGTTGCTTTAAAATCATATTTTTTCAAAACAGGAGTTCTTTGTATTCAGGGTGGGGAAAGACTGGGCCGGCCCAGTTTTTCCCCACCCCCATTTGTAAGAGCTCAATGTATTACTTCTCAGTACCAAAGTTCCTAAATTCTTGCATATAACAAATTTCACTTGTGTTCATAAAAAGGATTATTATTGCATTCTAAAGAACCTACATTATCACTCTTTTAGTGCTGGGAAAGAGTGGGCAGACCACTTTTATTCTACACTTTCTAGGATGAAAATTTTAGCCATAAAATGTCTTGCTGGGATTTAAAAAAAAAGCTTTCAAAGTGTTTCCCCACTCAAAATGATAAAACAATATGCTATCAGAAAAATTTAAGGTGGGGAAAAAACTGACTGGGTTGGGAAAAAACTGACTGGTCAGTTTCTTCCCCGGGGGAAAGAACTGACTAGTCAGTTTTTTCCCCGGGGAAGAAATGGGCCGGCCCAGTTCTTCCCCGGGGAAAGACTGGGCCGGGGGAAAAAACTGACCGTTACACCGGTTTTCCGTATATTCAAAACTAACATTCAACGGTTAAGATTAAGACAACTATTTTGTTCCAACTATATTTAGCTCTTTCTTTGTCGGAAAATAAGCTTTATAACTTATAGCATATTGGACTTTGACATAAAATTAAAAGATTTCCGCTAAAATTTTGGGCCAAAACTACAGTAATGAAAGAGCTTCCAAAACATAAGGAAAGGAAGAAAATCGCGGAAGATATTCAGACCGTTATTACAAAAGCTACAAAACAAACGATTAGCTGATAACACAAGCAGACACACCAGGGATTTTTTTTAAGCGCGGGTCCGTTGGCCCGGGCCCGTTGATTCTGGCCTCGGGCCAGTTAAATCCCACTGTAGCAGGTCCGTTAGGCCAGTTGAATTTCGGGGAGTCATTTCGGGACATTCAGTTTGTTTCAAACTTGAAGCGAAAACAATCTGAAAACCAGTCTACTTTCGTTTTGCTACGGATGATTTCATTGGACGATCAGAAATGTTTAATCCAATGAAATTTCTCCTCGCATTGCAAATAGACAATATGGCCGACCGATGAAGTTTGGGGATGAATCGCAGAAGTCACATGTAAAAAAATGGACCCCAAAGGACTTCTGCGCTTATTTCAACCCCCGCCATCTAAAAAACAAAAACAGCTGCTTAAGTCCGATGAAGAAAAAAAGCCACCCGAGACAAATACGAACAGTCTGGCCGCCATCGGTACTTTCAACCTGGGTGGCTGACTGAATTCAAGTGCCTGAAGTTGCTCGAGTTTGATGATGCCCTAGGAATGAAATGTTAAATTTGTAAAACTAGGGACACAGTTGGCTCTTATGTTACTGGATGCACCAATTACAAGAAAACCTCACTGCTATATCATGAGGTATCAGACTTGGCTTAATGGGTTAATTATCTTAAACATTCGGATACTAAACAACTACAGATACGACTGTCTATTTGGTGATAAAGGATCATACATTTTAATGGTGCTTTATTTTATTGAATATAATTTGTCCTGTATATTCCGCATTGGAAAAATAGTTGGGCCAGTTGAAAATTTGGATGGCCAGTAGATTTTCCGGCCAGGTGGCCCTGCAGGCCAATGTCATTTTGGTCCCTAGGAAAACCCCTGCACACGCTAAAACTGACAATAAAGTGTGCTGACATGGAATTCGTTTGTGTAATCACCGAATCGCGCGCATTACTGCAATAAACAAACACCTATGATTGTGTAGGCCTATTACCTAGACACGTGTTCCGAAGACACCCTACCATGAAATGGAAACGATAAAATAAATATTACCGAAGATAAGTAAGAGGTGGAAAAAATTATATTAATTCAACTTCGGATTCAAACTTACGGAAAACTGTCTGGATGTTGATGCTTTTAGATCGCACAAGAAACCATAAAAATCAGCGCTATAATCTGTCCGGTAATAATGCGAACTTACTATCTGAATGCTGACGATGGAAAGAACTTTTCAGATTTACGAAACTTATTTATACGAAATATAACTCTTTTATATGGAACGAACGTGAATGTATTTTCGGAGTGTTAAAACACAGCGTCGATGAAAAGTGTTATGAAAATCATGAGCGACTTGTCGGGATTCTCAATATAATATTAAAATAAATAAATAAAAAAACTTATATAAATAAAAACTGTCACATGACAACAGGGCAATTATACTTTAATTTGGTCTTCCAATGTATTTTTTGCAGTTCACATTTGCAAAACGTTTGCTTTATGCATGTTATGTGTGCTTGCTGTTGTACTGAATTATATGGGATGCTCCTATAGATGACGTCACAGTCTACTTGGGTAAATAACTCGCGCATGACTTTATCGATTTATAGGAAAGGTGTATACTAAAGCAATACAGTAACCTATCTTGCCCACACCATGCACATGTGCAGGCTGATCTTAGACTTTGCTGTACACACATCTTGTAAGGCATCTAACTCATGACATTCATATGTTTCAGGTTGGCAGATCAGGGTTCCATTGAGGTTGGAGCTTCTCAGAAGCTGTTTAGTACTTGTAAGTTTATTTACTGGGCGAGTATGATTAGGCAAGGGATGCATCCATATTGGAGTTCATTTTTGTCTTAAATTCTGCGTGTATTCTAAGGCCTTAAGATGAATGGTATCCATTCAGGGCAGCAATTCTGCCATTTTCTTTTTGGCCTCCTCAATGCAGGTCAACTCTTAAAGGAAAGGATTTTCTCTAGAAACGAATTCTGTAAGAGCAGACCTCAGTTTGGAAGGGACGCAAACAGGAAGTCACAGAAGTTGTGCCCCCTTGAATGATGCAGGTGTGCCTATACACCTTAAGCCAACAAGAAATAGGTTCAGTTTTGATGTAGAGGATCTTACTTGAGTGCACATGTATTATTATTGGATTTATTAAATGAGTTTGGGAAAAAGATAAGATGCGAGGCTATGCAGAGCATATTATTGGTTTTCCCCAACAAGTTTAATATATTAATAATTCATTCAATAATACAGTAGCACGCATGAAAGATTCTTTTTATCATATGGCACTAAAATTGCATTACATTAGCAAATTTCGGACTAAAACGTCCCAATTTGGCCATTAGAAAGCAAAACGTTTTTATGGACATCAACCATAACGTTACGATGTAATTTGCATATTTAATCCATTAGTTGATTATCGTTTTCATTGCATGGCTTTATTATGTCCCCCCACCAAAGGTGAGAGGGGGACATATTGTTTTCAGTGCGGTTCCCGGACGTCGGCGTAACAATTTCTTGCGTGTGCGATATCTCTTGAACCAATGGATGGAATTTCACCAAACTTGCATGGATACATCATTGGGACAAGTTTAAGAGCTGATTAGATTTTGGTGACCTTGGCCTAATTTTCTAGGTCACTGGAGGACTTAGATGACAATTTCATGTACCCGTGTTATCTCCTAAACCAATGGATGGGATTTCACCAAACTTGCATGGATACATTATTGGAAAAAGATTAAGAGCTCATTAGATTTTAGTGACCTTGACCTTATTTTCAAGGTCACTGGAGGACTTAGATGTGAATTTCTTGTACCCACTATATCTCCTGAACCAATGGATAGAATTTCATCAAACTTGTATAGATACATAATTGGGGCAAGTTTAAGAGCTAATTAGATTTTGATGACCTTGACCTCATTTTCAAGGTCACTGAAGGACTTAGATGACAATATCTTGTACCCACTTTATCTTCTGAACCAATGGATGGAATTTCACCAAACTTGCATGGATACATCATTGGGACATGTTTAAAAGCTGATTAGATAATGATCACCTTGACCTCATTTTCAAGGTCACTGGAGGACTGAGATGACAATTTCCTATTATCACAATATCTCATGAGCCAATGGATGGAATTTCACCAAACTTGCTTGGATACATCACTGGGACTAGCTTAAGAGCTAATTAGATTTTGATGACCTTGACCTCATTTTCAAGGTCATTGGAGGACTTAAATGGCAATTTCTTGTACCCATAATATCTCATGACCAATTGATGGAATTTCACCAAACTTGCATGAATACATCACTGGGACTAGCCTAAGAGCTGATCAGATTCTGGTGACCTTGACCTCATTTTCAAGGTCACAGGAGGACTTCATTATAGGAGATGGAAAATGGGCTGGTGGGGGGGGGGGACATCAGTTTTTCTCTGAAAAACATTTCTAGTTACATTCTCATATGCGACATCATATGATAAAAAGGATTGTTGCCATAACCTTGCAAGGTCATTGGGGCACCACCAATTTACAACAGTCCCTTTCCACCTAGTCCTGTTATCAGCTGCCTTAGTTAGGGCCCCGCCAGATAAAGCCTGCAGAGGCGCTATAGTAATCGCCTTGTCAGTCCATCTGATTGTCTGTCTGTATGTCAATCTTCTGTCCATCCGTCAGTCAGCATTTTGTGTGCAGTCCATAGCTCTGAAGTGTTTGAAGATATTTTCGCAAATCTTGGTACACATATAAAGCATCATCAGACCTTGTGCAGAGAACAAGCATTGTAACTTTACCTACATTTTTTATGGAATTATGCCCCTTTGTTATTTTGTGTATGGAAATCTTGTCCAGTCCATAACTTTGAAATGTTTGAAGATATTTTCACAAAACTGCACAAACACAAAGCATCATCAGGGGATGTGCTGGGAACAAGAATCATATATCCTTTTACATTTTTGATGGAATTTTTTATGCCCCCGTGACGATAGTCAGGGGGCATTATGTTTTACCCCTGTCTGTCTGTCCATCCGTCTGTCTGTCTGTCTGTCCGTCCGTCCGTCGCGCCTAAAAAAGTTTGTATAATCAACTCCTCCTACAGTTTTTAAGCAATCAATCTGAAACTGTGCACAAATGTTGCAGGCATACTGAAGATGTGCACCTCCCTTTTTGAAGAGGAAAAAATCATTTTTGACAAATTACGGCCTTTACGGACTTAGAAAATTTTACAGGTTCTGGCGAATACAGAATGGCAAGTTTGTATAATCAACTCCTCCCAAACTTTTTAAGCTATCAATTTAAGACTTTGCACAGATGTTCCAGATAAATTGAAGATGTGCACCTCCCTTTTTGAAGAGGAAAAAATCATTTTTTGACAAAATTACGGCCTTTACGGACTTAGAAATTTTTACAGGTTCTGGCTAATACAGAATGGCAAGTTTGTATAATCAACTCCTCATACAGTTTTTAAGCTATCAATTAGAAACTTTGCACAGTTGTTCCAGACATATTGAAGATGTGCACCTCCTTTTTTGAAGAGAAAAAAATCATTTTTGACAAAATTACGGCCTTTACGGACTTAGAAATTTTTACAGGTTCTGGCTAATACAGAATGGCAAGTTTGTATAATCAACACCTCATACAGTTTCTAAGCTATCAATTGGAAACTTTGCACATTTATTTCAGACATATTGAAGATATGCATGTGCTTTTTTGAAGAGAAAAAGACAATTTTTGACAAAACTACAGCCTTGTATAAACTTAGAAGTTTTTCGGGTTTTGACTATTACAGAATGACAAAATCGTATAATCAACTCCTTCCACAGTTGATTACTAATCGATTTGAAACTTCCCGTATATTTTACAGACATATTGAAGATGTGCATATGCCTTTTTGAAGAGAAAACATTTATTTTTGACAAAATTACGAGCTTCTTAAACTTTGAAAATTTACAGGTTCTGGCTAATTCATGATGGCAAGTTTGGATAATCAAAGGTTTATAAGCTATCAGTTTGAAATTTAGCACAGATGTTCCAGACATATTGAAGATATGCATGTGTCTTTTATAAGAGGAAAAAAACATTTTTGAAAAAAGATCAAGGCCTTTTCAAACTTAGCAGTTTTTGGGGTTTGGCTGATACAAGATGACAGAATTGCATAATCAACTCCTTCCACAGTTCTTATGCAATACAGGATAACAAGTTTGTTTATTCAATAATGTCAGCAGCTTTAAAACAGTCTTTGAGACCTTCCACAGATATTACCAACATATTAAAGATATGCACTTGCCTTTTTGAAGTACAAAAGTGGGGGAGAGGATAGTGGGAGAAGAGGGGAAGTGGGGGACAGGCGCAGCACGGGGGCATCATCTGTGTCTTACAGACACAATTTTCTAGTTTCCCTTTGTAATTTTTAGTACAGAAATCATGTCTGTCTGCTCTATAACTTTCAATCCCTCAAAAAAGATATTTTCATGAAACTCTGTACAAATATAAAGCATCATCAGACAATATGCCAGTGTTCCTTTTCCAGGCCATTCTGGGGCTGAAATTTGGCCCCATTCCCAAGGGCAAAACACCTCCTTTTTAGCTCACCAGAGCGGAAGGCTCCGGGGGAGCTTATAGGATAGGCAGTTGTCCATTGTTGTCGTCGTATGTCGTCTGTCGGCGTATGCCGTCGTCGTCCATCAACGCTTTCAAATGACATCTCCTCTGATGCCACTGGGCCCAAATTTCAGCTGTAGCATCCTTGGGCTGGGGGATTGAAAGTTTGTGTTTTTTTATGAAAATCGACTGTCTAGTTTGGTTGCTATGGCAACTTAGACTTGCCATTGACGAAAAAGGGGAAAATTGAAAAATGGCATTTATTGCCAAGCCATTGAAGATACTTTGACAAAACTTTTGTAGAATTGTTTCTTAAGAGGTCTTCTATCAGCTATGTATCTTTTGGCCCACTGCTCTTTATATTGGTTGCCATGGTAACCAAAATGCCAAAAATGGAAAAAAAATGCTTAAAAAATTATCTCCTCTGAAGCCACTGGGCTGCCGGGCCCAGATTTCACTTGTAGCATCCTTGGACTGGGGAATGGAAAGTTTATGTTTTATATGAAAATCGGCTCATTAGTTTGGTTGCTATGGCAACTTAGAGTTGCATAGACTTATAATGGGGAAAATTGAATAAAGACATTTCCTGCTAAGCCAGTGCAGATATTTTGACAAATTATTTACAGAAATGTTCCTTGAGAAGTCTTTTATCAGCTATATATTTTTTTGTCTGCTGCTCTTTATATTGGTTGCCATGGAAACCAAATGCAAAAATGAAAAAAAAAAAAAAAAAAAAAAACTTAAAAAATCATCTTCTCTTAAGCCATTGGGCAGCTTGGGCCTAGATTTCATCTTTAGCATCCTGGGGCTGGGAAATTGAGAGTTTGTGTTTTTTTATGAAAATCGGCTTTTTAGTTTGGTTGCTATAGCAACTTAGTGTTGCATTGACTTATAATGGGGAAAATTGAAAAATGGCATTTACAGCTAAGCCATTGCAGATATTTTGACAAAACTTTTATAGAAATATGTTTTGAGAAGTCTTCTATCAGCCATATGTTTTTTGGCCAAATGCTCATTTTTTTTGGTGGGCATGGAAACCAAAATGCAAAAACTGGAAAAAAATATAATCAAAAATTATCTTCTCAGAAAGCACAAACTCTTTGATGCTGAAACTTTACAGAAATATTCATCATATAAGAAATTTAATGCAGAAACTGGCATTTCTTGCCAAGCCATTGCAGATATTTTGACAAACTTTTATAGAAATGTTCCTTCAGTAGTCTTCTATCAGCTATATGATTTTATATTCACTGTTCATTTTTAGCTCCCCTGAGCACGAAGTGCTCAAGGTGAGGTATTGTGATTGGTCTTTGTCCGTCGTCCATCGTCAACTTTTGCTTTAAACGACTTCTTCTCCAAAACTGCTGGATGGATTTCGAAATAATTTCACAGAAATGTTCCTTGGGGGACTCTGTACCAAAATTGCTCAAATGGTTCCGCTCCGCTGAACAATATGGCCACCAGAGCTAAAAATAGAAAAACCTTTAAACGACTTCTTCAAGATTGCTGGGTCGATTTTGAAATAATTTCACAGAAATGGTCCTTAGGAGACCCTCTACCAAAATTGCTCAAACGGTTCCGCTCCGCTTAACAATATGGCCGCCAGAGCTAAAAATAGAAAAACCTTTAAACAACTTCTCCTCCAAAACTGCTTGGCTGATTTTGAAATAATGTCACAGAAATGTTCCTTAGGAGACCCTCTGCTGATTCAAGAAGGGCAGTTTGTCAGTTACTGGCGAAAGTATGTGCACTTAGTACTGGTTAACCGCTTAGGAGGCCTAAGCCTGCCCAGGAATAGTGTGGTTAGGTTAACTGACCGTCCCGACATGACCTTAGTTGTTTACCGTGGACGTTAAGCATCAAATCAACCAACCAAAGGAGACCCTCTACCAAATATGCTCAAACGGTTCTGCTACGCTGAACAATATGGCCACCAGAGCTAAAAATAGAAAAAAGCTTTAAAAATCATCGTCTCTGAAGCCCATGGCTCGATTTCAAAAAAATTTCACAGAAATGTTTTACTCATGGCCCTGAACAAAAATTGCTAAAACGGTTCCACTCCGCTGAACAAAATGGCCGCCAGAGCTAAAAATAGTCAGAAATAAATCTTAGAATGACACAGAGGGCACAGTTGTGATCCAATCATCATGAAACTTTGTCAGAATGTTTATCTAAATGAAATCTAGACCATCTTTGAAACTGGGTCATGTGGGGTAAAAACTAGGTCACTGGGTCAGATCTTAGAAAAACCTTGGGCACACTCTAGAGGGCACAGTTATGATCCAATCTTCATGAAACTATGTCAGAATGTTTATTTATATAAAATCTAGGCCAAATTTGAATCCGAGTCTTGTGGGGTCAAAAACTAGGTCACTAGGTCCAATCTTAGAAAACCCTTGTGTTCACTCTAGTGGGCACAGTTACGATCCAATCTACGTGAAACATTGTCAGAATGTTTATTTTCATGAAATCTATACCAGATTTGAAACTGGGCCATGTCAGGTCAAAAACTAGGTCACTAGGGCAGTTCTTAGAAAAACAGTGTGAACGCTTTAGAGGACACAGTTTTTAGCTCACCTGGCCCGAAGGGCCATAGTGAGCTATTGTCATACCAATGCGTCCGGCGTGCGTCGTGCGTCGTCCGTCAACACCTAAAAACAAATATTCAAACATCTTCTTCTGTAAAACTACTGGTCCCATGGTTCTCAAATTTCACATGGAGCATGACCTGACTCCAGGGTCTCAGAAATTTTAAATTGGGTCAGGTTGAAAATTCAAGATGGCCGCCGTTACTAAAAATAGCAAAAACAACAAAATAAACTTCTTCTTCAGAACCACTGGGTATATTTGTCTGATTTTTGGCATGGAACATCAGTGAAACCTTGGTATTCAAAATTATAAAAATGAAAAAAATCTGTAGCAGAGTTTTGTCACAGTGACCTACTTTCTGTTTACGTGTGTAATTTTGCTCAAATGCCAATGTCAAAAAATGACCTATTTAAACAACTTCAAACAACTTCTTCTCTAAAACCACTGAACCCATGGATCTCAAATTTCACATGGAACATGACCAGACTGCAGGGTTTCAAAATTGTAAAATTGGGTCAGGTCAAGAATCCAAGATGGCTGCCGTTACTAAAAATAGCAAAAACAACAAAATCAACTTCTTCTCCAGAACCATTTGGTATATTTGGTTGAAAGTTTGCATGGAACATAAGTGGGACCTTGGTATTGAAAATTATAAAAATAAAAAAAATCTATAGCGGAATTAAGTCACAGTGACCTACTTAGCGTTTACAAGGCCGAAATGTCAATATCTAAAGAAAATGCAACCAATTCTGACCAGATTTGGTCAGAAATGGTTCTTGAATGGAATTATTTCAATTTTGTGCCAGTTGACTATCCAAGATGGCCACCACGGGGGCCGTTACTAAAAATAGCACAAACATAAAAATGACAATTACTCAAGAACCCTTGAATGGAATTGGACCAATTTTGTGTCAGAATGTTCCTTGCATGAAGCCGTTTCGATTAATTGCAATTTGGCATTCCAAGATGGCCGCCATCTGGTGTTACTAAAAATAGAACAACCATAAAAATGACAATTACTCAAGAACCCTTGAATGGAATAGGACCAATTTTGTGTCAAAATGTTCCTTGCATGAAGTCGTTTCGATTAATTGCAATTTGGCATTCCAAGATGGCCGCCATCTGCTGTTACTAAAAATAGCACAAAACATGAAAATGACAATATCTCAGTAACCGCTGAATGGATTTTGACGAAATTTGTGTCAAAATGATTCTTGCATTGAGATGTTTCAAAAATATCTAACTGTAGACCAGTCATATTGGCCTCCATTACTAAAAATAGAAAAAAAATGTGAAAATTAGAAAATCTCAATGGAATTGGGTTAATTTTGTGTCAGAATGGTCCTTTCATTAAGCTTTTTCGATTTTTTGCATTTTGGCATTCCAAGATGGCTGCCATCTGCCGTTACTAAAAATAGCACAAAACATGAAAATGACAATATCTCAGTAACTGCTGAATGGATTTTGACGAAATTTGTGTCAAAATGATTCTTGCATTGAGATGTTTTAAAAATATCTAACTGTAGACCAGTCATGTTGGCCTCTGTCACTAAAAATAGAAAAATGTGAAAATTAGAAAATCTCAATGGAATTGGACCAAATTTGTGTCAGACTCCGGATGACTGATATATGGTCCTTGCATGAAGGCTTTTCGATTTTTTACATTTTAGCAATCCAAGATGGCCCCCATCTGCCATTACTAAAAATAGTACACAACATCAGGCTTTCAAGTGGCCCTAAAATTCCTAAAAAATCCTATTTTTTTAAGGCTTCCCTAAAATTCTTAAAAAAAACACTCAAAAGGGGACAAATTCCTAAAAAAGCCCTTATTTTTTTAAATTGTCCCTAACTTTTGGTATTTTCTGTCTGAACTTGAAAGAATTTTTGAACAAAGTCGTGCAATTAATGAACCAATCAGCTGACTTTATAGGAAAGAGCTGTGTGAAAACATTTGTAAGGCACCAGGCTATGTAATACAATATGATGAAACAAGTAACTCAGAGGCCAGAAAACAGATGGATGTTTTAGTTAGGTACTGGTCAGAAGCAAAAGAAGTTGTGGTTCAGTTCTTAAAGGCAATTACGTTTGGAGATGCCAAAGGTAATACTGTGTCAAAAGCTGTTCTTGATGCACTTCAGGAAGCAGGCTACCAAGTACTTCTATCAAAGTTGCTAAATCTTGGCTCTGATGGCCCAAATGTAAATAAGACTGTTTGAAGCAATATCAATGAAGAATTGAAGGTACTAGGATTACCAGGTCTATTACCATTCATTTCATGTAACATGCATGTGGTGCATAATTCTTTCAGAGAAGGTCTTAAAGTGTATGGCGAATCATCAGAGCAGCTAGCAGTAGATCTATTCTACTTTTTAAGAGATCCCCCTGCAATAGAGAAGACTTCTGATATAGAAATGGAGCTTGGGTTTGATGAGGAGCTGTTTATTTGGCATGTACAGTGCAGGTGGTTGACTCTAAGCCCAGCTTTGGAAAGGATAGTCAAAACCTTTGAGCTCTTGTGTGAATACTTCCTGAAGGAACTACCTAAGACAGCTACCCAGAACAAGACAATCATACTTCTTGAGGAGAATGAAACCTACAGCCGTATCTGTCGTATGTTAAAAGCACCAGCCACTCTGATACAGATGAATTTCTGATAAGCCTTGAACCCCTCTATGACAGGTTTCTAAAGCTACTTCAAAGGGAAGACCCATAGATACATATTCTGTATTCAGAGATGAAAGATGTACTAAAGGCTTTCATGCTCAGGTTCCTGAAGAGTTCTGTTGTGTCAGTGCAGAACACTAGAAAGAAACTCCTTGAAGTTGATATTGAAAAGAAGGATAGTCAGCTTTCTGATATGGAGATAGGACAGTCCACCAAGTCTCTGTTAGATAAAAAGAAAGACATTGCAAAGACAGAGCTGATGAACATGTGAAATTTTATCAGACACTTACTCAGTTCTTGCAGAAAAGACATCCTCTGAATTATGAAATCCTAAGGGATATCACCTGTCTGCATCCATCAATACAAAAATCAGAGTTTGAAAGCAAAAGGATCAGAAATATTGCCTTGAAAGTGCCTCAGATTATACTGGAAAGTCAAGTGGCTCAGGTAACAGATGAATGGAAGCTGTATTCACTGAAGGAAATACCAGACTCCTGGTCTTATGACAGAGAAGCAAGTGAGTTAAGGATTGACTTCTACTGGAATAAGATGTTACAGACAAAGAAGCAAGATGGGAGAAAGAAGTATGACATTCTTGCCAAGCTAGTCAAAATAATCCTGTGTTTGGCACATGGCAATGCTGAGGTAGAAAGAAGTCTTTCAGAAAACAAGGAACTGTTGACAAAAGAGAGATTTATAATCAGAATAAGTTTTGGAAGTCAGTAATATTAACTATATATTTTGTCAGTCTTGAAACAAAATATTGATAACTGCCTTATCATTTATTTTTGCCATGTTGTTTACAAAGGGGTGGATAATAAGGTTGTAGTAGGTTTTCTCTATAATAGTGAAAAAAGGTATTTATCAACATTTCATATCAAAACAAGTCCCTAAGTTTTGTTTATGTATCCCTGATTTTCCTAATTTAGCCCTTATTTTTTGGCAAAAATAGCCCTAATTTTTTTTCAAAAATAGCCCTAATTTTTTTTCAAAAATAGCCCTAATTTTAGCCCTAATTTTTTGCCAAATAGTGCTTGAAAGCCTGCAACATGAAACTGGCAATATCTCAGTAACCCCTGAATGGATTTTGATGAAATTTGTGGCAAAATGATTCTTGCATTGAGGTGTTTCAAAAGTAAATATGTAAAGACCAGGCAAGTTGGCCTCTGTTACTACAAGTAGCAAAATGTGAAAATGAGAAATTCTCAGTGGAATTGGACCAATTTTGTATCAGAATGGTCCTGTTGCACAATAGCCAGGTGAGCGATATCAGGCCCATTTGGGCCTCTTGTGTTCAAATCTTCATGAGACTTTGTCAGAATGTTTGTCTCCAACAAATCTAGACCAAGGTTGCAACTTTGTCATGTTGGGTCAAACAGTAGGTCACTAGGTTAAACCTTAGAAAAACATTGTGTACACTCTTGAGGGCACAGTTTTGATAACTTTGTCAGAATGTTCATATCCAAGAAATCTAGACCAGGTTTGAAACTGGGTCATGTGGGGTCAAAATCTAGGTCATTAGGTTAAATCTTATGAAAACCTTAGGTACACAATAAAGGGTTCATTTTCCATTTAATCTTTGTGAAACTCTGTCTGTCGGTCATATGGATGCCTCTGAGGTTAAGTTCACAGGATACTCAGGTGAGCGATCCAGGGCCATCATGGCCCTCTTGTTATTTGTTGCCATGGAAATCAAAATGCAACAACAGAAAAATACCTTAAATTATCTCCTTAGTAACCATGTGTTCTATGAAGCACAGGCTTCATAGACATATTGATCATATTTTACAGATTTTATGTTTTCCATTGTTATTGTTCAAAGGACATGGTTGGTATGGCAACTTATGGTGGAAAAAAAACAAAAAATGGAAATTATTGCCAAGCCATTGTAGATATTCTGACCTAACATTTTCAGAAATATTCCTGGAATGGTCTTGTAACAGCTCTATGTTCTTTCTGCACACTGCTCAATTTCGATCAGTTGTCATAGCAACCAAGAGGAACAAATAGCAAAAATCCTTTGAAAGTTATCCTTTTTGTGGAAAAAAGTTATACATTTTGTTATCAAGTCAACAGACTGTCAGACTGAGACTTTGCAGTAGTATGTTTTGTTTTAGCCTGTACAGATGTGACATCAATTTTGAGGCTATACATATATGTGATAGCAATTTTGAGCTAGAGATCTGACGAGCTTTGTGGCCCGTGGGCCTCTTGTTTCCCAATTGGCTGGACAAAATTCCCAATAAAAAAGTCTGTTTTTATGATAGCCATGAAAATATATGATACTGCGATTTTCACCATTTCTGATGTGAAAAGTATGCCCAAATAATGTTAGATTAGTGTAAACATTGATTTTTAAGACTTCAAGTCAATAAAGCACTCATTATTTTAGTTTTGCTTTTCTTTTTTTTTGCACAGAAATCAGACTGATTTTACACTTGTCCAGTGGGTAACAAGAACTGACTTTTGAAAACAACAATAAACAACAACAACAAAAGTACTGATAACATATGTATAATGCATTTGCTGTCATTTTGTTTAATAATTTATCACTTTTTTAGATTTTATCTAGTTCAAAACTTACTTTTAATTTTGTAGAAAAATATATTAATGCAAGAATTATATAAAAAATTTTTTAGATAAAATGCACTTACCGGTATTTTGGTTGGATTTTGCCTATTATTTTACGTGGAAGTCAATTATTAGTTGTAGTATACGGACATAGATGTGTATTAATTTATTCATTGGATATGATATTTTTCCCAATTTTGTGTTTTCACGCATAAATTTGCCCAATGCTTAGGGCCCTGCCCCCATTCCCAAAAAAGTGAAAGGGAACACTGTGCGCAGAGAACAGGAACCATAACTCAGCTTATATATTATACAGTATTTTGGTTCTTTGTAATTTTGTGTTTGGAAATCATGTTCACCCTATAGCTTTATAGCAGCCAAAGATATTTTCATAATTTGGTACAAATATAAAGCATTATCAGAGAATTTGCAGAAAATAAGAACTGTAACTCCATCTACATTTTTAGCTCACCTGAGCCAAAGGCTCACAGGTGAGCTTATAGTATAGGCAGGCATCCGTCGTCCGTCATCTATCCGTCGTCCGTCCGTCAATATTTTCAAACAACATCTCCTCTGAAACTACAAGGCCCATTGTTACCAAATTTAATATATATCATCTATAGGCAGGGGGAACCAATAATACTGCTTTTTATCCAAATTGGTCCAGAACTCTGGTTGCTATGGCAACTTAAAGTTGCCATTGACTTGTATGGGAAAAATTGAAAATTTGCATTTATTGCTATTTCTCTGCAGATAATTTGATAATTTTTTTACAGAAATGTTCCTTGAGTTGCTCTCTATCAGCCACATGAAATTTATGTTAATTGCACAATGATGCTGGTTGCCATGGCAACCGAATGGTTAAAAATAGAAAAAATATTCAAAAATCATCTCCTCAGAAACTATGCAACCAATAAAGCTCAAACTTCACAGAAAGAATCTTGGTATTACCCTCTATAAAAATACTGTTTTTCTTGGCAATTGCTCCGGCAGTTTGGTTGCAATGGCAACTTAAAGTTGCCATTGACTTATAATGGGAAAATGGAAAATTTGCATTTATTGCTATGTCACTGCAGATATTTTGACAAAACTTTCATACAAATGTTCCTTGAGTAGTCCCCAACCAGCCATATCAGTTTTATGCAAATTGAGCTATTTGGCTGATTGCCATTGCAACCGAATGGTTAAAAATAGAAAGAATATTCAAAAATCATCTTAAATCAACTTAAAGTTGCCATTGGCTTATGATGGGAAAAATGGAAATTTTTGCTATCTCACTGCAGTTATTTGGATTTTTTTCCCTACAGTAATGTTTCTTGAGTAGTCCTCTATGATTCATGTTCATATTAATTTTGTCCAAATCACCGAATTTGATTAGTTGCTATGATGGCAACATAAAGGAAAAATTTTTTGAAAAAATATTCAAAAATCTTTTCCTCAAAAACTATACAGGGGGATGAAGCTGATTCTTTGCATACATGTTCATGACATTAGCCACTACCTAAATATTGTTTTCTATTATTTTTGCCCACATGGTTTCATTGCTATGGCATTTTAAAGTTTTCATAGACTAACAACTCAGTCAACGTTGAAATTAGGCCACATTGTACAATTTACTTTAGAGTTACCCTTGAGTGCTGAGGATGAATGGACTCAGGTGAGCTACAGGACCAATGGTCCTCTGGTTTACAGAATTATGCCCCTTAGTAATTTTCGGTATAGAAAGTGTAGCCATCTGTGACTTCAAAACCATCAAAGTTATTTACATGAACCTTTGTACAAATATAAAGCATCATCGGATGATGTGCAGAAAATAAGAACCATTAACTCCACCTACAGATTTTACAGAATTATATCCCTTTGTAATTGTCCCTACAGAAATAGTTTCTGTTCTATAGCCTTAAAAATGAAGATATTTTCACAAATCTTGGTACAAATAAAAAGCTTCATCAGACAATGTGCAGAGAACAATAACTGTAACTACACTTTCATTTTTAACAGAATTATGTCCCTTTATAATTTTAGGTATGTGGATCTTGTCAGCTCTATAACTTTAAAGCCTTTGAAGATCTTTTCACAATACTTGGTACAAATAAAAAGCATCAGTAGATCTGAAGGTATGCAGACTGCAGGAATGGTAACTCCTGTGTCCTGCTTCACAGAGCTGTTGCCCTTGTTTTTATCAGTCATGATTTTGTATTATTTTCTATATTTTAATGACTCTACCTGATATTAAATATGAAGGAACAACATAATAATAGAAAGTTGTTATTGTTATTTCTGGTTGGGGACATATGACTTAAATGCTGTCAACAGTCGGGGCCATATTAGTTAACATGTTTCTAGTTGTGTTGGCAAAGTCCATCCCTGTTCACCCTTTGATATTGTCTTTCCACCTCTTATTCTGCCTACCTCTTCTTTTTCCTTTCACTTTGCTCTTCAGAATGGTATCTGTGAAGCCAGGCAACCTTGAGATGTTGCCAAACCACTTTAGTTTCCATTTCTTAGTTTTGTCAGAGCTGCAGTGGCTTGTGCCATCCATCAGAGAACCTCCTGTTTATAGCCATCATCTGAGACAACTGCTCCAAAGTAATTGAAGCTTGGTACCATTCCCACCTTTTACCTTGATCTCCCTGTGGATGGGATTGCTGCCTGCTTGTACAAGGTCTGCTGGTATATTATCAATTCCTGCAGACTTCACCTTTTTCAGTGCTGCTACTACAATATCAACCTGCTTACAAAGGATCTATAGTAGATCCCCTTCTGGGTGCGGAGTGCAGTCCATAACTGCATTGTCACTATAATTTTCATGATTGTATAGCTCTGCGCAATGTTCTGATTATCTGCTGAGAATCTCCTGTTCTTCTGTTAGACATTTTCCAGACTTGCTGTGGATCTGCCCTGCTTCTCTGAAATTAGATCCTTCACCAGCTGATAATGCTCTCTTGCTGTTGTTTTTGTTCAGGCAGGTTTCTATTTCCTCACACTGAGTACTTGCCCAGTCCTCCTTTGTTTTCTTTAGGGCTTTCTGAACCCTCTCGTTTGCTTACCTGGATTCATTTGTACCATCTCCTCTTCAAATCCCTCCTCTCAGAAATGAGAAACGTTTAAGAAAAGTCCTTTACAAATAATTGGCCCATTATTGCCAAAGCCTCTTATTTACCAGCAGGTACGGTAGTGGGTGACATTTTAGACCACATGGTAATTTTTTGTGAATGGATTTTAAGAAAAGTCCATGGTTGTTGTACCTGTATGGTTGCCTCCCACTTATGAATGGCTTAAAATAAAGAAATAAAATAAATGGTATTACTTAGTAAAACAACTATTTATTTAAAAGCAAAAAAAAAAAAATCTGAATTTCTTTTTGTGAATATATATAGGTAATAGATTACGGTATGCAAGTTTCGTGAATTTTTTTCGGTAGTAGTGAAATCAGTTTCCTGCCTTACACTTTCTGACAAACTTCCTGTATGGTAATTATTTTGGGTGTCCCACCTTTAGAATTTTTATGGTAATCTGTAATCATCATTATACAGTTTCTGAGTTTTACTTGGTAAGAAGTGGTGTGGTATGACTTAATGATTGTTTCAATGAAAAATGTTAGGATCAAATCAGGGTATTCATTATGAGCATGCTCATGGTATTATGTCCCCACCTAATAGTTTGTTTTCACGAACTTTTTAGAAAATATGGATTGGTTAAATGCTATTTTCTGATCTTCAGCCTTTCAAATCTTTCTTTGTGTCCTTTTACAGCTCAATATGGACGTAAAACGGGGAGCTCAACAGCAAGTGGTGTTTCAGCAGATGGAGATCAAAATTTAGTGGCAAATACCACTCCTTCAGTACTCCCCATTGGGCGTGAATGGACTGAGCATAGAAGAGAAAGGGATAATAGATCAGTAGAAAGTATGGCCTCAGAGGCTGGCCATGATTTTCTAGAGGAGGATAATAGGTTAAGGCTTGTACCAGAGCTGGGCAGAAAGGATGGTCTTACTTCTCCAGGCAATTTGCCAAACCTCCAAGATCTTGATATAGTGACAGATAACGATACCAAGAAGGCCTTAGCAAGAAAGATAAAATCAAAAAGTATGGCAAACAGTGCAGACCCAGATTGAACACTTTTAATAGCCATCTGATCTGGATTGGCCTGTTTGCTCATGCATTGCTGTGTCATTACAGTAATAAGATGACTTGAGAGTTTAAGCCAGTTTAACAGTGTTTCTGTCATATCAGGATGATGGGAAGTTGATAGTGAAAGGCTGTGTGAAACGGAACCCTGTTTATGGTTTATGAAAAGATTTCCACCTTCAATAGGAATTGAACCCTGGATTGCTAGCATAGCAAGCCAGCGCTTAACCCAATGAGCTGCCAGGGCAACAAGTAAAATGAGAACAGTAGATGGGAAGGGTTTTGATGGTAATTTTACTTGTGTTTGTAGGATAACTCAGAGATAGTTTAATTAAAACATACATTTTGACACATCTTCATACCTGTCAACTCTCCCTCGTAAGTTGAATCTCCCGAGTTTTGGATCATTTCCCAATCTCTAGATCCTATTTTTTAAAGAATAACCCAATTCTTCCACTTTATAGACCACCTCAAGATTTCTTTTTTATGCCCCGGTGACAATAGTCAGGAGGCATTAAGATTTGCTCCTGTCTGTCCGTCTGTCTGTCTGTCTGTCCATCCACACTTTATGGTATAGAGTTTGTGTAATCAACTCCTTCCAAAGTTTTTGATGGATCTTTTTCAAACTTTGTGTACATGTTGTGGCCATATTGAAGATGTGCATGTGGATTTTTGATTGACCTAAAATTAATTTTGACAGAATTACGGCCTTTTTAACTTAGTCATTTTAGGCAAATTTTTGCGTTATAGGGTATGGAGTTAGTGTAATCAACTCCTCCCACAGTTTTCAATGGATCTTTTACAAACTTGGCATACATGTTGTGGACATATTGAAGATGTGCTTGTGGATTTTTGATGGACCTAGAGTTAATTTTGACAGAATTGCAGCCTTTTGAACTTCTGTCTGTCCGTCCATCTGTCTGTCCGTCCGTCCGTTCGTCACGCTTTATGGTATAGAGTTTGTGTAATCAACTCCTCCCACAGTTTTTGATGGATCTTTTTCAAACTTGGTGTACATGTTGTGGCCATATTGAACATGTGCGTGTGGATTTTTGATTGACCTAGAATCAATTTAGACAGAATTACGGCCTTTTTAACTCAGTCATTTTAGGCAAATTTTTGCATTGTAGGGTATGGAGTTTGTGTAATCAACTTCTCCCACAGTTTTCAATGGATCTTTTTCAAACCTTGCATACATGTTGTGGACATATTGAAGATGTGCTTGTGGATTATTGATGGAGCTAGAATTAATTTTGACAGAATTACGGCCCTTTGAACTTAGTCATTTTAGGCGAATTTTTGCATTGTAGGGTATGAATTTTGTGTAATCAACTCATCCCACTTTTCAGTGGATCATTTTCAAACCTTGCATACATGCTGTGGACATAGTTAAGATGTGCATGTGGGTTTTTGTTGGAGCTAGAATTAATTTTGGCAGAATTATGGCCTTTTGAACTCATTTTAGGCAAACTTTTTGCACTGTAGGGTATTGAGTTTGTGTAACCAACTCCTCCCCCCCGTTTTCAATGGATCGTTTTCAAACCTTGCATACATGCTGTTGACATTTTGAAAATGTATATGTGGGTTTTTGTTGAAGCTAGAATTGATTTTAATAGAACTACGGCCTTTTGAACTTCGTCATTTTAGGCAAATTTTTGCATTGTAGGGTATGGAGTTTGTGTAATCAACTCGTCCCACAGTTTTCAGTGGAGCGTTTTCAAACCTTGCATACATGCTGTGGACGTATTGAAGATGTGCATGTGGGTTTTTGTTGGACTTAGAATTAATTTTGACAGAATTACGGCCTTTTGAACTTAGTCATTTTAGGTATATGTTTGCATTGTAGCATAAGTACTTTGTGTACTCCTCCCACAGTTCATTGCTTAAATTAAAAATCGAAGCAAATTTTATCATTTTTAGCGGGCCTTTATGAATGCAAAGGAGAGCTTATGCAATACCCCCGGCGTCGTAGTCCGAGTATCCGTTAGCTTTAGCGTGGGCGTCCGCGCCAGCGTCCTCGATCAGGTTAACCCAATGTTAACTTTTGCGTTTAACTCGATGTTTAACTCTGTATCTTACAAACTACAGTAGCTACAGTCATCATACTTGGTACATATATACATCCATATGACTGCAGCAGCGGCATTACTTTATTGTGTGTCCTTGACCTATATGTCATGGTTGACTGACTTTGCTGTTTGGTACTGTTTTTAAGGAAAACATGTTTAGTTTTCATGATACCTTTGACACAAGAGACTTGATACATGGTCAAATAGCATATCCCTATAATTGCACTAGCTGCATAGCTTCCATGCTGATTCCTGTGTCCTTGACCCTTATTCACGGTTTACTGATTTTGCCTTTTATCTCTAGCACTATTTGATGAATTGACATTATACTTGGCATAGTGGATCAGTCTGACATTGCGAATGACCTCATACTATTTATAGATCACTATGACACCCCCCTACCCTCCCCTTTCATCCACCTACCATCATATCCACAAGTATGAGTAAGAATCCTTGTCCAGGGTGGGGCAAGAGGTCAATATCTAGCATGATCTTGATGTTAAAGTTTTTGGTTAAAGTTTAAGGCTCGTACCTCCAAACTCATTCCAGGTACCTGCTTCGTATTTGGTCAGGACCTTTCCTGGAGCATTGGGTTGTAGCAGAAGCAAAGCATCCATGCAGACTCTTGTGTCCTTGACCGTCCACAATTATGTCGATCCTAGCGTTCGTGTCCATTATTTTCAATCTATGATACCTACATTCATCAAACCTGGTATAAAGTTTCTTCTTAGAATGGTCTCGGGTAGGAGTTCACTTTTCCGTCAGTCCGTCCATCAGTCCGTCCACAATTACGTTGACCCTAGCATTCGTCTCCATTATTTTCAATCTATGATACCTACATTCATCAAACCTGGTAGAAAGTTTCTTCTTAGAATGGTCTCGAGGAACCTTGCACTTATTTTGACCTTTGACCTATTCATGCTCAAATGCTTCGTAAAATTCTATGCCATCCATCCGTCCACAATTACATCGACCCTAGCGTTCATGTCCATTATTCTCAATCTATGATACCTACATTCATCAAACCTGGTATAAAGTATCTTCTGTGAATGGTCTCGAGGAACCTTGCACTTATTTTGACCTTTGACCTATTTTTCATGCTCTAATGACTTCGTAAAATTCTATGCCAAAAGTTCATTAACCCTAGTGTTTTAAGTCCATTTCTCTCCATCAATGATACTTGCAATCTTTAAACCTGGTTTAAAGTTTTTTCTTAGGATGGTCTAGAGGAGTGTTGCCTTTATTTCGATCTTTGACCTATATTTTATGCTCTGCTGACTTCATAAAATTTTACGTAAAAAATTACGTCATCCCTAGCATACTGGTCCATTTCTCTCAATCTATGATACCTACAGTCATCAAACCCGGTATAAAGTTTCTACTTAGGTTGATCTAGGGGATTTTTGCACTTATTTTGACTCATATTTTATGCTCTGCTGACTTCATAAAATTTTACGTAAAAAATTAAGTCATCCCTAGCATACTGGTCCATTTCTCTCAATCTATGATACCTACAGTCATCAAACCCGGTATAAAGTTTTTACTTAGGTTGATCTAGAGGATTTTTGCACTTATTTTGACTCATATTTCATGCTCTGCTGACTTCGTAAAATTTTACTTACAAAATTCAATCGTTTGAATTCTATCATTTAAGTCCATTTCTCTCTGACAATCTATGAGATCTAGAATCATCAAACCTGGTATAAAGTTTCATCTTAGAATGGACTCAAGGGTTAATGCACTTGTTTCAGCCCTTGACATATATTTCACATGCTACTGATTTTGTAAAATTTCACATCCAAAATTGTGTTGACCTTAGGGTTTGAGTCCATCTCTCTTTAAATACAATGGGTGTAATCACCAAGCCTGGCTTGAAGATTCTCCTGGGATGCTGCTATTATTTGTACCCTTGACCTTTATGTCATGCTGTATTGACCTTGGAAATTTTATGTCAACCTGGCATCCATGATTATATGGACAAAAGCATTCAAGTCTGTTTCTCACTAACTATACCACCTACAATCATCAAACGTGGCATAAAATGTTTTCTTAAGCTGGTGTCCTTGATTGTTTGACTACTTTATACCTTTAACCTATATTTTTAACTCTGTTTACTGCCTGTAGAGCTTTATGTATAGAACTACATCTTTTCTAGTTTGTAAGTCCAATTTGCTCAAATTTCTACATAAATTCATCAGACCTAGTGTACACTTTCGTCTAACCATGGTATCTACTACTGAGAAAGCAGAAGGCAGGTGCGACATAGCATTCCATGGAATTCTTGTAAGATTTTATAAATGCATTGTTCTGAAAGTTAGTTATCTCTTGAAACAAAAACACATTGTTAGAAGCCTTCTTTTAAGTTAAAAAATGTCTCCCCTTGGAAATTTTAAGTGATTTCTCTGCGCACTTAGTTGTCAGAACAGTAGTCAAAATGTTGATCGGCGCGCTGTCTCCGTCGTGAAAATTTCTGAAAGTTGACAGGTATGCATCATTAGAATCATCTTAATGAAGCAGTTCTAATGAGGGGTCACAACTTATGTTTTTAAGCAGAAATATGGAAAATTATCCCTGTTACTCTTCTTATCTGGAGCCCAGGGTTCGAGGATATAAAACTTGAGAATAATCTCAAACTCAAAATAAAGTACACTGATTGGTTGTTTCCGAGCATGTGCTCGGAAGCAGCCAATCAGTGTGCTTTATTTTGAGTTTGAGAAATAAGTACACTGATTGGTTGTTTCCGAGCATGTGCTCGGAAGCAGCCAATCAGTGTGCTTTATTTTGAGTTTGAGAATGTACTCAAGTTTTATAACCTCTGGGCCTGGACAGATCAGGCATGGCACATGTGCAGGCTATTCTTAGTGTTTGCCGTTTGCACATGCTATTAGGTGCCTGTTCTCGTGAAGTGGCCATTATCTCATATTTTTTGTTTCATTAAGTGTTTCCAGTATCTTCAAAAAAAAAAGCTTTAATATGGAAGAAATCTACATTGATTGTCAGTTTGTTGAGTTTGTTTTAAAGAAGAGTTGTTTAAGTTTATTAGTCTAAAGTGATGACTGTCAGCATACTGTATGTTCAGAATGATTCTCGTTCTTAGGTTGAATTCAGTGTATTGATTTCACACTCTGGGAAGGCGGCATCGAAAACGCTCTTAACAACTGATTAACGCGGATCAAAAAAATGTTAGAAACAGCGGTTTTGATTGCAAATTGGCGACAATTTGCAATTGAAAATGCTGTTTCTAATGGTTTTTGATCTGCGTTCGTCGGCTGCATGACAGTTTTTGATTGCTGCCTACCCGGTGTGTTTCAGTTGACAGATTTTACTTACTGTGGTATGAAAATGTCAGAACACTGCATTAATGTCCAAAGAAATTTTATTGTAGATTTAATATATGCGTAGTGGCACAGTTGGTGGTGGGCATTGCTCATGATCAAAAGGTCCTGAGTCTGAGTCCCACCAGGTCCTTTGTGTTGTGACATCAAGTCACATATCCACAGTTCAGCTTGTATATATGTATATAGTCTTAATAAGTCGCAATAAAAGCTCTAAAAGGGATTATGTTAGTTGTTACTAAAAATATGCAACTATAAATAAATCTTGTTATTATCATTATTGTTATTATATGCCATTTTAGATTTTATAGAATTTTTAATGTAAATCCAGTAAAACCATGATTATTCAAAATGCAAAGGATCAATAATTTTTTTTAATGTGTATAAATACACTTCAGGGGAAGCAACTCCAAGACTTATTTTTGTCTCCCTTCTCAACAGAGTCAGCTCTTAAAGGAAAGAATTTTGCTCCCCTAGGAGTAAATGTTTTTCCTTAAAGAGTTGACCCCAGTTTGGAAAGGGTTCCTTGGCCAGATAAGCAAACTGGAAGTCATTGTAGTTGTTGCTCTTCTTAGAAATGGCATTAAACTTGAAAGTAATGCACTATTTACTCTGTAAATTAAGAGACTAAAGTAGCTATAAATCTATAGCCAATCTTTAATTTTATATCTTTCCTAGACCTGTAAATTGTAAACCTGAGGTTTATGGGTACATCTCCATGTTTTTTTTCACCATTACTAAGGGAAATAACTTTTGTGACTTCCTGTTTCCTTCCTTAGATGGCATACACCTTCCAAATGGGATCTAACTCTTAAAAAAAAGATTACATTACAGAGTTAGACCCTGTAGACATGGGAGGCAAAAACAAAAGTGACAGAATTACTTCCCCTGAAACTGTACTCACCTTATTGTGTATGTATACATATAAGATTATGTATAATAAACTAACAACAAAATTGATTGCATTGTCATCTACTGTTATAATACTTGTATAGTCGTATTAGAATTTTTTCTTGCCTTTTTTAGCTCACCTGAGCCGAAGGCTCAGAGGTGAGCTTATAGGATGGGAGTCGAGCCGTCGTCCGTCCGTGCGTCCGTCCGTGCGTCCGTCAACACTTTCAAACATAAATATCTCAGAGACCAGTGGGCCGATCGCAATCAAATTTTATCTGAAGCATCATTTGGGTGGGGGAAAGGCTGCATTAGGTTTTGGTGCCGATCAGCTCAGAACTCTGGTTTCCATGGCAACAGATAGCCCCCATAGGGTTATAATGGGGAAAACGGCGTCATCACGTTTTCTCAACTGTTTTTGATTAGATCCTTATCATACTTGCAGGTAATGATGACATACACAAGAGCTTGGATGAGTTTGAAATTTGGTCAGATTCGAGCACAGACTACGGGGTTAGCTGCCCTTGAGCGTTTGAAAAAAATCCCATAGGGTTATAATGGGGAAAATGGCGTCATCACCTTTTCTCAACTGTTTTTGCTTAGATCCTTATCATACTTGCAGGTAATGATGACATACATAAGAGCTTGGATGAGTTCGAAATTTGGCCGGATTCGAGCACAGACTACGGAGTTAGCTGCCCTTGAGCGTTTGAAAAAAATCCCATAGTGTTATAATGGAGAAAACAACGTCATCACATATTTTTAGAAAAACTTTGTCATCGCTCTAGCACCTACATTTCTCAATGGATTTTAAAATAACTTCACACAAATGTAGGGCATGACAATATCTCGAGCAAGTTCGACTTTCAGGGTGCTGTGCCCAAGGTCAAGGTCACTTTGGCTATTTTTAGAAAATCTTTGTCATCGCTCTAGCGCCTACATTTCTCAATGGATTTTGAAATAACGTCACACAAATGTAGGGCATGACAATATCTCGAGCAAGTTCGACTTTCAGGGTGCTGCGCCCAAGGTCAAGGTCACTTTGGCTATTTTTAGAAAATCTTTGTCATCGCTCTAGCGCCTACATTTCTCAATGGATTTTAAAATAACTTCACACAAATGTAGGGCATGACAATATCTCGAGCAAGTTCGACTTTCAGGGTGCTGTGCCCAAGGTCAAGGTCACTTTGGCTATTTTTAGAAAATCTTTGTCATCGCTCTAGCGCCTACATTTCTCAATGGATTTTAAAATAACTTCACACAAATGTAGGGCATGACAATATCTCGAGCAAGTTTGACTTTTAGGGTGCTGTGCCCAAGGTCAAGGTCACTTTGGCTATTTTTAGAAAATCTTTGTCATCGCTCTAGCGCCTACATTTCTCAATGGATTTTGAAATAACTTCACACAAATGTAGGGCATGACAATATCTCGAGCAAGTTCGACTTTCAGGGTGCTGCGCCCAAGGTCAAGGTCACTGTGGCTATTTTTAGAAAAACTTTGTCATCGCTCTAAGGCCTACATTTCTCAACGGATTTTGAAATAACTTCACACAAATGTAGGGCATGACAATATCTCGAGCAAGTTTGACTTTCAGGGTGCTGCGCCCAAGGTCAAGGTCACTGTGGCTATTTTTAGAAAAACTTTGTCATCGCTCTAGCGCCTACATTTCTCAACGGATTTTGAAATAACTTCACACAAATGTAGGGCATGACAATATCTCAAGCAAGTTTGACTTTCAGGGTGCTGCAATCAAGGTTTTTGCTTAGATCCTTATCATACTTGCAGGTAATGATGCACCCAAGGTCAAGGTCACTGTGGCTAATTTTAGAAAAACTTTGTCATGGCTCTAGCACCTACATTTCTCCATGGATTTTGAAATAGCTTCACACAAATGTAGGGTATGACAATATCTCGAGCAAGTTTGACTTTCAGGGTGCTGCGCCCAAGGTCAAGGTCACTGTGGCTATTTTTAGAAAAACTTTGTCATCGCTCTAGCACCTACATTTCTCAACGGATTTTAAAATAAATTCACACAAATGTAGGGCATGACAATATCTCGAGCAAGTTTGACTTTCAGGGTGCTGCAATCAAGGTTTTTGCTTAGATCCTTATCATACTTGCAGGTAATGATGACATACATAAGAGCTTGGATGAGTTCTAAATTTGGCCGGATTCGAGCACAGACCACGGAGTTAGCTGCTCTTGAGCGTTTGAAAAAAATCCCATAGTCTTATAATGGAGAAAACAACGTCATCACATTTTCATTTTTCATTGGATCCTCTTCATACTTGCAGGTAATGAGGATATGCATAAAAGCTTGGATTAGTTAGCATTTCGGCTGATCCCACCACTGACTATGGAGTACCTGCCCTGAGCATCCAAAAAATCAATGTCGCCACTTTTTCTTGGTTTCTACTGATCCGATCCTTTTCAAACTTGCAGGTAATGAGGAAATGCATAATATCTTAAACAAGTTCAAATTTTGGCCAGATCAGGCCAACCACTACGAAGTTAGCTGCCCTTGACAGCTCTGTCTATTGTGCTCTTGATGTTTTGGATGAGTTTAATTTTCAGCCTGATTGGACCACTGACTGTGGAGTTAGCTGCCCTTGAGCATCTTAAATATCCCTATAGGTTTACAATGTCTCTCAGGTGAGCAATTGTTGCCCTTTGGGCTACTTGTTTTTTTATCTTTTGGAATCATTTATATTTATTATCATGCTCACAAAGATTTGGAACTTTTGTATCAGAACAAGAGACATGTAGATGTTTAAACATATTTCAAATTTAAATCCAGACCACCATTATACAAAACTACCAAAGTCCATAATCACAGTATCCGAACTGACTGTACCATCTCTTCCGGTTTTCATAGCGTTGAATCGAGGGTACAAAATTCGCTTGTAACCAGTAGTCGGAAATCATTGTTTTGAGATTTTATCCGGAGTCTGCTGCATCATTTATACTTATTCAGCTTCGAAAATGCAAAGAGGTAAGTTTAATATGATTTGCTCTTCGGTCTTTTACTTTATTATCCTGTACAATGTAAACCTCTTGGCCATCACAAAAATTTTATTCCGAGCAGCTTAATTTAACACGAGTTTGTGTCGTGCAAAACCTAGCTATCATCCTATTATCAAAACTAACAAACTGTAGATTGATAACGCCTTCCGTTTATTTTAAAGATTTTTTATAAAACATGTAAAAAAAGGCTCAAAATGGTTTTAGAATCATGCCAAGGGCGATTTGAATACTGTACCAATTACTACCCACCCATACACGACATTGTACAGGGCAATAAACAGGGCAATAAAGTAAAAGACCGAATAGCAAATTATATTAAACTTACCTCTTAACATTTTCAAAGTTGAATAACTATGAATGACGCAGCAGGTTCCGGATAAAATCTCAAAACATAATGATTTCCAACTACTGGTTATAAGCGAATGTTTGTACTCTCGATTCACCGTTATGAAAACCGGAAGAGATGGTCCTGTCAGTTCGGATACTGTGATAATAGTACTATATCACTACTAGGGAATACATAAATTTTGTTTTGATACCAGTATTAGTGAAACACCACTACTCATTTGAGAAACTTGGAACAGGTATAGAATGTCTTTTTTTCTATATTTTTCTATTTTCTTACTATCTTTTACATGTTTGCAACAACATAAATTATGCAAAAGATGCAAACTCTGTTTGAAGGGATCACATTAGTGATCTATTGGGCGGCATGCCCATGACCTGTCAAACAAATCATGACCTGTCTTAACAAATGCCATTACAATATGGCAACCTTCACCCAGTGGCAAGACATTAGGGCAGCATTTCATTAACCTTCACTGCCTGGTAAGACATTAGGCCAGCATATTGTTGACCTTCACTGAAGTGGCAGGACATAAAGGCAGCATGTCATTGACGTTCATTAAGGGGCAAGCTATAAAGGCAGCTTGTCACTGACTTTTACTTAGTGACTGATATTAGGGCAGCACATTTCTGACTTTCATGTAGTGGCAAGACATTAGGACAGACTGTCACTGACTTTCACCCTGTGGCAAGACATTAAGGCAGCATGCCACTGACATACTTCGTTATTGGCAAGACATTAGAGCAGCATGCCATTGATCTTCACTTAGTGGCAAGGCATTAGGGCAGCATTCCACTGACATACTTCACCCAGTGACAAGACATTAGGGCAGCATGTCACTGACCTTCACTACTGACATATCTCACCCAGTGACACAACATAGGGCAGCATGTCTTTGACCTTCACTAAGTGGCAAGATATTTAGCTAGCTTGCCACTGACATACTTCACCCTGTGGCAAGACATTAGGGCAACTTGTCACTGACCTTCACTACTGCCATACTTCACCCAGTGGCACAACATAGGGCAGCTTGTCACTGACTTTGCTAAGGGGCAAGACATTAAGGCAACATGCCACTGACCTACTTCAACCCAAACTTTTAAGGGCTTTTTGCTGAAGATTGGATGAATGTCATACAGTTAAATTTCTGATGAACTAAAATCAGTTATGCATCATCTCTTTCCACCCTTTTATGAATTTCTTTTTTCTTGAAAAAAAAAAAAAAAAAAAAACAGTGTAGATTTAGTAGATTTATATACATTTGTACTTTTATATACATTGCTTATATTTGGAGCCACTCGTTGGGAAAAATGTCTTACAGTATAGGGGAGAGTCGGGTAACTTCGGACAGCTGGGTAAATTGGGACAGTGACATTGTTTCTTTTAAATGTCCACTGTTTGGAACTGAAAATTAACCGTGCAAACAGTGAAAATCCTGATGAGACGGCTCATAATGAGCCGTCTCATCTGGATTTGCATGGTTTGCCATGATATGTCCGAATTTACCCGCCTGTCCGAAGTTACCGGACTCTCCCCTAAGACAGTGGTGATGCCTTTTGATTGACCTGCTTATTCAGAGAGACCGACCAGAGCCTTTCATGACTGCATCACAAAGTAGGGATCCTTTGGAACCAAAATGGTTTGTAAGTCTCTTATTAAGGTGTATGGGTACACCTCTATGTTTTTTCTGCCATTTTTACAAAGGGGAACAAATTTTCTGACTTCCTGTTTGCTTCCTGAATAACAAAGCTCTCCTAAAATGGGGTCTTCTGTTAAAGGAAAGAATTTGCTCCCTTCCAGGGAGCAAATTCTTGCCTCTAACAGTAGACTCCCATTGAGAAGGGAGGCAAAAAGAAAATTGCAGAGTTGCTTCCCCTGAAATTGTACCTATGCACCTCCAACTGAGCAGCTGCTCAAGTTAAACCATATCCTTCTTGTTTATACATTCCATAAGACTGCATTTCCCATTAAAGGCTCAATTTATTATCATAATTTTTATAATTAACTGTGAGATTTCTAAAAATTGGGACACCTAAAATAATTACTGTAAATGTCAGAAAAAAACGAGTACAATAATGCAGAATAAACGATGCAGGTAAAATGGCAAACTGTAGACTCAGATCAGACTGCTCCTTCAGAAGCATTCTGTTCAGAGTCCACACTGTTTGTTCAGACCTATCTGTCCCAATACTTGGAATTTCTACTGTATCAGTAGTTTGTAAATGTATTGGGTAAACTGCTTTAAGCTGAAATTCAGTGCCATATTGTTAAATTGGTTATATGATTTTTATGTCTTTGACTGCTGTATAAAGTGCCTTTTCATACTTTTTATATATACATGTATTTTAATTTATTATGAGAAGTTTTTAGATGTCCTGTTAAGTGCTGTAAGTTACAGATATGTGCCATATTGTTTTCTGTACATATCTATTTTTAGATATATTTATCAGATATAACATACGAAGTTGAAGCTATTAATCTGAATTCAGCTTCTTGTTCAAACATACTCATTGTTTTTAATACTGATGGTACTCTTATTCAACCTGCGACGAATACCCAGGTCCAATCTTTTTATCTGAGTACAAAACACTCTTTAAAAATTTTCAGTTTAACTGGCCATCCACAAAACAGAAGGTTCTCCTGTTAAAAGTTCCATAATATTGTATGGCACTAGACATCTTGTTCCTGTTTTAACCCTTAGTACTGTATTTGAGCCGCGACACGACAAAACCAACAATGTGGCTGTGCGCCCAGCGCAGACTCAGATCAGCCTGGGCATCCGCCCAGTCTGATCAGAGTCTTCGCTGTCCGCATGGAGGTAGCTCAGACCCTAAGCTACCCTTTGAGCACTTTACGAAGAGTCTGATCAAATTTGGCAGATGTCCAGGCAGATCTGAGTCTGCGTTGGTTTTCTCGCGTTGCGGCCCATTTATTTGGCTTTTAGACAGGAGAAGAGTTTACCCTTCCAAAATTACTGCAAATACGTTAAACAGTCTTGCGTAAAAAGATCTAGAGCCATCTTTTAGGCAGCAGAAGATGCATATGTACAGGTATCAAGATTCTGAAATAAATCACATAGATCTACATTTGTAATTTTATAGAAAACTTTTTGACATCGTTATCATAAATAGCAAATTATAGACGTGAATGTTGATTTATGTCACGTTTACAAATCTACTTGATCAACCGCTACACATTTCAAAGAGAAGCCGGTATAGCAGAGAGCCAAATCAGGCTGATCTGGGTCTATGCTGGTTACCTATGGTTTAAGGTATTTCAGCTGGCACTGGTCCAGTCTTTTGCTTTTGAGCCCCATCAGGCTGAAAGGTGGCTTAAAGTGCATGGACACACCATCATGTTTGTCGCCCAACACCATCATGTTTGTCGCCCAATTATGCAAAGGGTAACAACTTTCCTGACTTCCTGTTTGCTTCTGTGCAAGAGAAAACTCTTCCAGGAGTCTACTCTTAAAGAAAAGAATTTGCTCCTACAGGAGCAAATTCTTTCCTTTCAGAGTTGACACCCTTTGAAAAAGGAGGCAAAAATCAAAATGACAGAGTTGCTTCCCCTGAAAGTGTGCCCTTTTACCTTCAAGTATTTGCAGACAGTGGAGACTTAAACCAGTTTATTGATGAGTAAAGTATAGCCAGAACCAATGTTTTATAACAGATTCCTCAGAGTCCATATAATTGAGCTGCGACATGACAAAACCAAGAATGTAGTTGTATGCCCCATGCAGACTCAGATCAACCTGGGCATCTGCCCAGTTTGATCAGACTCTTTGTTAAGAGCTCAGAGGGTAGATAAGGGTCTAAGCTACCTCTATGCGGACAGCGAAGACTTTGATCAGACTGGGCGGATGCTGGGCGCAGAACCACATTGTTGGTTTTGTCATGTGGCTCAATTATGGTGTGTGTAAACAGAAGAGGCTCTGATCAGACTGCCATGGTGTGCAGGCTGGTATGCGCCTTTCCTGTTGGAGTATGGTTTAAGCCCTCTTTTTATTTGTCATGGCTCATTTCAAATTACTTGCATAATATCCATGTACAGTGGACCCTCTTTACAATGATGCCATTTGTTTCCAAACATTTTGATATTAAACTGGATTTGCTGTTATAAAGAATACATCTTTTAAACAGTAAAGCCATTTCGTGTTTATCAAAATTACATTGTAAAGAATTTTGCTGTTGCAATGAGTGCCATTATAAACAGGGTTGACTGTATATCTAAATTAAATTACAGTAGAACTTCATTGGCGTGGACAGACTTGGGACCATAAAATTAGTTTCAGCCAAGGGTATTTATCACCATCTAGGGTTAGTTTCTGTATTGTGTGACCTCTAGGGACCAAAGAAAATGTTCTAGTCAGGCAGTTTTAATGAACCACCAGGGTTTGAGCCATTGAAGTTCTACTTTCTTTTGTTGTGCAATTTATTATTTCATCTCTATCAATTTCTTTTACCTCGTTAATAGATTTCTTACAGACATATCATATGATCAATGCTCATTTCTTAGGTATGTCCAACTTGATACTATTAAAATACTCTTACATATGCTTGTTTGTTTCTTTATTACTTGGTATCATGTTCCTGGTTGTTCATACTATCATAATTAGCTAGTCAAGGATTCATTAAATTTTCTAGCACTCATACAGTCAAGTGTGCTGAAATTTTTTTGCTCAAAAAATGTGAGGAGCTTTTGTGCAAAAGCTCCTAACATTTTTAGGCAAAATGGCAGTGTTGCACAATACATTTGCAAAAACATAACATTTTGTTTGCTCATGGCGTAAGTTTTGAACATCTGGGTAATGTGATTTTCCATAAACGAACTTTCTGCCTCTGAACATGGATTAGTTCATTTTGTTGAGTGTTTTTCAGGAAATGATAAAATCGCAAACAGTGTAGATCCCAATGTCAAAGGTGCAGACTGGGTACACATCTTTGGAAGGTACTGTCCATTTCCAGTCACTTAAAGAAATAGCTCTCTCTATACATGAGTGTTTTCGAATTAAGTTATGTGGGTACACCTCCAAATTTTTCTGCCATTTTTACAAAGGGGGAGTACTTTTGTGACTTCATGTTCACTTCTCTGGATGACTTAACCCCTCTTGATTGGGTTCTACACTTAAAAGAAAGAATTCGCTACTCTGGGAGAAAATTCTTATGTTTATGAGACCCCATATGAGAAGGGAGGCAAACATAAAAATGGTAGTTGCCTCCCCTGAGCATTGCCATTCGGCCATTCAGCTTATGTTTCAAAGTCGAGTTGCCAGGCTATTGGTATTTTTAGTCCAGCTCCGGACCGAATTTATTTCAGAAACAGTTTCTAATCGTGAAAGTTGGAACTTGTTTCTAGGTACTTTCTGGCCGTGAGCTGGGCTATTGGTATTTTGTTGGAATGAAATGGAACAGAAGACTTCATAGACCACTAGGTTTATCGGACCTAATGTGAAAACAGCTTTTATCATCCTCAGTAGTATTTTATTCCCTGAAACATGAAACGTTTTGTGTTAAACGAGGGTCAGAAATGTTGTTGAACATGAAACAACTTTTTAAAAACAAAAGCAGCTGATTAAATGAACAATAAAGCAGCCCTAAGTCTTCGATGAATGAAATTATCTCCCTTTGAATTAAATTAATAACGATTTTAGAACTTCCATATCTCCATACATAGCCGCTCATCATTTTGACGCCGTTTTTGTTTTAATTGGCTATTCTTGTGTACACCAATGACAACATGCACTAGAAAATCAAAATTACAGCTGAAATCTAAAATCCGAGTTCACTGAAGCTCGGTTTTATCACCCTATCTCTTACAGAACAGCAATCAAGTAATTTTGTTACCAACCTTTTGCAAGCTGAATTATGCAAATTCCAATGATATTGATGGCTAGAAATTAAATATGTCGTAGTTACATGCCATTGGCTTCTAAACTGATGGATCAACAAGATAGTGTCTGCGTGTATCTAAGCAAAGTCATGATCAACAATTTGTGACGTCACTTTACGTTACAGATTTATGCCAGTGATGATGACAGTGAGGAATGCATCTAGCACTCATAGTATCTCAGCAGCGTGTCTGCTCAGTGATGCTGGGATGTGCTGCATTCGTTAAAACATGAAGAACACACGAAATATTGATTTTGTGACTTTCGAAATCGGGGTACTGGTGTATGCGGCGTTGTCACTGGTGCTAATGTTCATCGAATAGATTTTTGTTTGATGCATACCATAGCTAAATGATCGTCGTTATTGAAACAAAACACATGAATGAAATGCCTGCATGTCTTTGGGATTAACATACACAATTGTCAAGCGGACATTTCTTGTTTGTGTCAGTATATGAAGGTAAAACGATAAAGGTTTGCCATAGCCTTCTGACCGTAGAGGCAGTGGAGGTTAGAGGCCCACTGTATCTTGGGCACAGCATATGAAAGGGGGAGCCGAGCCCTCTCCTTTTGCTGCCTTATCCTTCCCTGATCTGAAAGAGGTACCCCTTTACCACTGGGTTGACAGTTTCCAGTTGCCAGATGGCCAAGCCTGGGTTTGAACTCGTCACCATAATCACTTAACTATGATGCCTCTCTGCATATTTTATAAATGCCATTTATTCTGTAAATGATATGCAAATTAAGCAACCATATTTGAGCCGCGACGCGAGAAAACCAACAATGTGGTTGTGCGCCCAGCACAGACTCAGATCAGCCTGCGCATCCGCCCAGTCTGATCAGACTATTTGCAAAGCGCTTAAAAGGTAGCTAAGGGGCTAAGCTACGTTCATGCGGACAGCGAAGACTCTGATCAGACTGGGCGGATGCCCAGGCTGATCTGAGTCTGCGCTGGGCACACAACCACATTGTTGGTTTTGTCGCGTCGCGGCTCAAATAATCGCTGGATCATGAGGACTGTTCAAAGCTAAGGAAACATTTTGGAATGCACAATATTCTAATGAAGTATTATTGAAATTGAAGTTTAGAGAAATAACTTTCCATCAGAATTCCGGTATTCATACAAGTAAGAGGCCACTTAAAGGGTAGACAGTTACTGTTCTCAAAAAAGAGCAACAAATTACTGGTGTAAATGTTTTATTTATGTATTTTTCATACAGATTACAAAAGAAATATTACTTTGAAAGATCTTTTGAAAAAGTCTGATCTAAATTCCATTTCTATATCAAATCCATGAAATTTGAATATATACTAAGGCCAGCCTTTTGTTTGTTTCCCCTTACATGACTCTGTCAAAAACAAAAAGGTCAGTTGATTGGTAAAATATTTTTTATTCTTTTGCCCATCTATAGGGAAAAAAAAAAGCATTTCAGGTTATATTAGATTTTAAAATAGGGATGGTAGCTCATAAAATATTTTTATTCTTTTGCCCATCTATAGGGCCAAAAAAAAATGCATTTCAGGTCATATGAAATTTTAAAATAGGGATGGTATGTTATAAAATATTTTCATTTTGTTAAAAGTTTTTACTTGGTGATGATAGGGAAACAGTATGGCTGAACAGGGAAATTCCTTTGAAATCCCATAAAAATGCTTAATAAAGTCCAGAAATAAGACAAATTGCAGGTTTTAACTTTGACTTTCGTCCTCTTCAGAAACTAGACTGTATTCCAAGTGCTGTACGGCTTGAATTATAGCCTGTCTGGCCAGTTGCGCAGACTGATCATGATCTTTGTTTGCTGCATGGTCATTTAGCAGGATAAGCCTTGCCCTTGCTGTTTTTTTGTTAACCCAGCAGGACGCAATGTTGGATTGACGTCGGATCAACGTTGATTCAAAGTCATTACATTGGATCAATGTTGAATCGTTATTGATCATATATTGTGTACTTAGTGGGAAATATCAAACCCCTGTTGAAATGTGTATAACGCAAAAGGTTTATTTCTTCGCTTACATTATAAAAATGCTTAAAAATTTTAGGGTCGGGGGCAAAAAATTAGGCACGATTAGGTAACCTGAAACACACAAATTTTTATTGTAGGCCTAGGATAATGAATTCCAAACATGAGAAAATTATCATAACCAAAAGTTTCATTAAGAATTTTGCAGTAGAATTTGCATTGGAAAAGAAACAAAATAATAAAGAAAAGCCTTCTTATAGGGTGGTATAATTTTGGTGATGGAAAAAATAATTTTAATTCCCAAATCATGGAAAAAAAATTTGGAAAGGGCCATTTTTAGGGTTGGTCGCATAAGTGAAAACTATAAATAATTTGTTTTTGGCCCAACACATTATGAAATGCTTGCTTAAAGATATAATCCCTCGCCATTTCACCATTTCCAAATAAAATCTTTTTACTAAATTGTGTTAAGCAGTATTATATGTACATTCTAAAAAATGTTTTGGTTTAAGATAGTTTTGAATTAGTGTAAACATATTTTATTTAAACTTTATACAAGTTCTGTACAAGTTACAAATAGTATGCAATACCAAAAGGATCTGAATGGGAGCCAAAGGCTTATTTAGTTTAGAAAGATATATTCCAAACAAGCAAATTAGCATAACTGGGAGCCAGTAAGAAAATCAATATTAGGTCACGTGATGATAACCAGGTAATTTTCTAAATTGTGCAAGTGATTTTTATGTCAGTAGATTTTATTTGGTCAATCACATGATTTTGATTGTATTTTTTGTTTAGAATATATTCTATTGCAATATCATGCCCTAAACTGATGGATAGTAGTCAGTTAAGAATATCTCAGAGCTGTCATGTAAATAAGTATTTCTTAAAATATTTTTTTGCAGTTAAGCAAGGAAGCAGATCTTTAAACAACACACAATCATTGAATGTGTTTCCAAAGTATCCTAAATAAAAACAAGCAATTATGAGTCAGAAATACAATGTAGAAGTTTAAATTCAATTTAAACTTCAATACAATACATAAAAACATATTTCATTAACATATACTTTCAAAAATAATTATTGAAATACATCTTGTAAGTTTATTTCAGAAAATGACGCAGTGGCCTAGTATGGCAAGCCAAGTGCACAATAAGTCTACAAATATAGGTTTGTAAATTACAAACACGGGTTTTTACTCAAACCTATGTTTGAAAATCTCTTATTGTAGGTTTCTATCATGGGTTTTAAAATCTCTATCATAGGTTTCAGAATCTGACATTTTAAAACTCGTGATTTAATTTTCAAACATAAGTTTGGACAAAATTATGGTTGCCAAGTGCATAATAAGTCTACGAACACAGGTTTATAAATTTCAGTCATGGGTTTCGAGTTCAAACATAGGTTTTAAAGTTACAATCACAGGTTTTCTGAAACCTATGATAGAGATTTTAAAACACATGATAGAAAACCATAGCATAGAAAACCGAGGTCATAAAAAAGGTCAAGGTCAACTCAGTATCTTCATTTATATAAACTTTGTAGTACTAGTGTCCCAGATGTTACATACCAAGTTTCGTGGCAATTGGCCCAGTGGTTCTGGAGAAGATTTTATTAGGTTTTTACCATATATGGGCATGGCGGCCATCTTGGTCATGTGACCTGGACCAAATATATAAACTTTCTTTCCCCCTTTGCCTGGAGGCTGCATATGAAGTTTAATTGAAATTGGCCCAGTAGTTTCAGGGGAGAAGTCCTTTGAAAATGTTGACGACGGACGCTGGAGGCTACCATCATATAAGCTCCCCTGGAGCCTTTGGCTCAGGGGAGCTAAAAATCAGTTTCCTAGGTCAAGCCATATAGAAGTTTGAAAAAATGCCAAATTCAAGCTAGGCATAGTTCCATCATTTTTGATGGATTTTGCCCTAAAGGAAATATTCAGTTCAATGTACATCAATTCTCTTCCCAAATATTATCATCCTAGCTCATATACTTCTTGATCTTCATTCTTCATGATCCATCCATATATGAAACAAGTGGTTCTTGAGCCCAGTAGCTGCTCAGTTATTGAGAATAAGGGGAAATAACTCCAGAATGAATGCAGGGTTACCTAACCTTTACAAACAAATTAAACACATTAAAGGCTTCTACTATACCAAAAATCAGCTTCCTAGGTCAAGTGGTTCAGAAGTTGGAAAAAAAAGTTAATAGTGGGCTATTTAAGCATGCAAGGTGAAATGGCCTGTCCAAGAGTTTCTGCCTGCCTGCTTATCTGCAAGTTGAAGTTTGATCAAGTTCCAGTTAAAAATTGAGTTGCTTTGTCCAGGACAACATTTTCCCCATTGTTAGTCTATGGGACATTGTTTTTGGTTTTCAAGAGCAAGTAACTCCGAAATGAATATTCTGATCTGGTCCAAATTCAAACTTGTGCGAGATTTTATGCCTGGCCTGAATGTCTGCATGTTTCATAAAGTTGCAATTAAAAATAAATGGGCTATGCCTGTAGCAAGGTCAAATGTGAGCTTTTTTAACACTAAAGGGCAAGTAACTCTCAGAAGAATTGTACAATATGGCCGAATTTCAGACTCATCTGAGATTTTATGCCTGTCCTGGCTATCAGCAAGTTTGATGAAGATTCCAAAAAAATAATATGCCCGTGACGAGGTGAAATATAGGCATTTTAGGCACCCTAGGGAGATGTACAATATGGCAAAATTTCGAACTGGTCCAAGGGTTTATGCATGTCCTGATTATTAGCAAGTTTGATCAAGTTCCAGTTAAACAAGAAGTGTCAGAAGACAATAATGCGCGACTTAGCAGGAGCTTGACTTTAACAAGCCCAGGTTTAATATGAACAATACCAACCAAGTGAAATTAGATCAACTGCATGTCAGAATAAACAGTTCTCCTAAGAATAATTCAAACCTCTAAAATATTATCAGAGATATGACAAAATCAATGAACAGTGAACTATAGGTCACAGTGACCTGGAAGTAACATAAGGTCAATCGGTGTATGTTACTGTACCATTACACCAAGAATAAAGAAGTCAATGAAATGTTTTTTGAGATATTGGCTTAAATCACCATAAAATATAGGTCACACTGACCTACAATTAGTATGAGGTCACTCATAGTGTCAGCCCACACCTATAATCCAAGTACAATGCAAATCCATGTGAAAGTGTTAGAAATATGATGTAAAATCACTGGACCATGAAATATAAGTCACACTGACCTATAGCTCTTATACAAATTTTAAGAATTTGTTCTGATGCGTAACCGTCAAGTCCACTTTTTGCTAAGGTTGACTGCCCATTTTAGCACAGTTTAAACCTTTTCTGCTACAGCTGACTGCTTACTGACATAATACCTTACCATGACAGCTTTAATATTGACATGAGCTATCTCTGCAGCAGATGCAATTGAAAGCCGAAATTAAGCTGATTTGACTTTCACTGATTTGAATATCATCAATTTGACACAAAAGTGCTGGCAGAATGGGAAACACTACTGCTCTCCCTGAACAGTTTGACCTTGGTCTACAAGATTTGCTCAGACATTCCTGTCCCAATATTTAGTGAGGTGGTCACCTTTTACAGATCATTTTGGAACTTTTATTTGCTTGTAAGACCAAATTCGTACCTGTGTTTACATATCATTTGTCAGAGTGAAAATCCAACCGTAAAATGAATAAGACGAAGAAGCTATCAGAATCCAGTTATGTTTTTGCAAAGAGATATATTAATTAGCTTCAGTTTCTGGAAAGCCTTAAACTGCCTTTGTGAAAGCCAGTCATCAAGTTCATATAGTTTGAAAACTGTTGCTCAAGACCTTGTATTGCCTGTGTGCCGTTTATTCAAGACCTTCTAACTAGATGTTTTAGGTCCAGCTTCCACAAATATCTAGTTTTAGCTAAGAAACCAGTTCAAATATTTCAATAGCAGAGTCTTAGCATTCCAATCAGGATTACAAAACGTGGCCTTTTCCATGCTTTCATTTTGAGGAGCCACAGAGATGGCTTCTAAGCAAGTATTTACGCACAACTAGCCAGGTGAAAGATTTTGAACAGTGCATTGATTGCACATGCATAGTATGCTAAATCGTACAGGTGTGACATCCCTTATTCAGTGAATAAACTTTACCACCACTGAACTAGAAAGTGTAAACAGTTTTTAAAATTCGTAAAAGATTTTTTTTATACAAATATATATATTTTTTTGCACCAACATATAGCATAATCCATGAGCTGATGCAGCTGAAATGTATTTTTGCAACACAAGTTCATTAAAATCTAATTTTCATAGTTTAGAGAACCCCACCCAACCTGTTTACGCAACGCACAGTGACAGGTGTACATGTTATATCTACCTGGTATGTTAACTTTAGCCATATACAAGATACAAGATACAAGCTCTTTATTACGAATTTTCGGCCCTCATAGGAGCACATATAGTGGTATAGAATGAGCAACCAAACAAATCAAGGAAAGAATTCCAAATGACAGAATATGAGCAAAATAAAAGATACAAATTAATAAAGCATATCTCCTAACAGATGATACAAGTACCATATACATGATACAATTAGGAGAAACACATACTAGCCCTAAAGTAGTCTCAGTGATATGATATATTAACTACATTAACAATTTCCTAAAATGAAGATCATTCACTGCCTAGACAAGTCAGTGCAGTGGTACCATCATAGAGACCCATAGCAGGTAGACTGGTGCATGCCCCATCTATGAAGTGCCCACCAAACACATAGAAATGAAGCAATCCAGGGCATACTGCAAGTACCCCCTAGAGTCACTCCATCCAATGTGTCAAGTGCACACCACCTCAAAATTCCACATGTACCCACCACAGCCCCATCCGAAGATGAGGCTGCCATGCATACCACTTCTATATTGGCACCCACCAGAACCACCATAGCTATGAAATCCAACATATGTCACATCAGGTTGTTATAAGCAGAGGAGTCAGCTAACTGATGTAAAAAAAAAGGTGAAATTTAATTCAAGTGTTGGGTGATCATAGATCTAAGTTAATGTGTACAAATAACGCAAGTTTCTTCAATAAGTCATTATTTTCACAATTTAATAGCCAGAAAAATTTATCTGTATTGGTCAAGCTATTGAAATTATGACATATGTCAGTTACAGCATTTAACAATGGGGCTCTAGAGCTGTTATAAAGAGGACATTCCAGAAGAAAATGCAATTCATCACCCAATACACCCATGGAGCATCTGGTACAAAATCGATTAACTCTGTCTATCTTCATGTATCTTCCTGTTTCAATGTTTAATCTATGGGCAGATGTTAAATTTCTCCTCATACTAAAGTTTAGCCCCATCAAGTAAGCTTCCAGCCCAAAGTGAGATTTTATTTTGGTATATGTTTCCAACTTGCCAGACGAATTGGCCATTCTCGTATTATGCCATATATTCAGATATTCTTTTTTTAAGGTTTTGGAGAGAACTGAGTTAAATTGTGCTTTATTCATTCTTGATACATCTGGCAGTGATAGGTTTAATAAGCTGGAAAACTTTTTAACAGAACTGAACCATGAACAACATGTATTGTCTAGCTCCTTTGAGCAAACAAGGGCATTATACAATAACGAATTTGAATCAAGATGCTCCATACGATACCAAAATTTCAACATTGCCTTAATTATATCAATATAGTACGGATATCTTCCAAGCTCGGACATTACTGCAAAGTTTGAGCTTTTCCTATGGACACCAAGAATAAATTTTGCGAATTTCAGATGCAGCCTATCTGGTTCTGATTTCTCAAATATTTTGTCTAAAGATATGCCATTCCTAAATCTAGAGCTGGAAATATTGAAGATACCCCAGACTTCACTACTATATAAGAGAACTGGCTTTACAGTGTGATCAAACAAATGTAAACTGGTCTTTACAGAAGGATGCAAATTCAAAATATTCTTACACAGTTTGTAAAAGGCCTTAAGTCCCTTTTTATACAACTCTGATTGTATATATATACTTGCCAATGTTGCATAAACAAGTTGGAAGGGGTTCTTTAAACCATGAAAGTTAGTTTTTAATGACCTTTTGTTGAAAAAATACATTTCGTTGCATTAGCTCATGGACTATGCTATATATTGGTGCAACAAAATTATATTTCTGATGAAGGAAAATGGTGTTCTACGTTTCCAAAATTTGGCCAAGTTCAAGATAGTATATGACTTATTTAATTAAAGTATATTTCATTCAACAACAAAAATATGAACTATAATATGCATATCTTATGATTATTTCTGTAATTCAGAACAAGAGTGCATACTGTTTTTGTAACACCTCAAAATACAAAAGCACTTGTATATTTCAGCCACCAAGTCATATTGACATTTAAAAGTACCTAATACACACAAACAAACATAGCATGATCATGATGATGTTGGTTACTGTTTTGGAATCAGGTCTATCTCAAGATTGTTCGCGGTCCATTTCCATGCCTACCAATCGCTCGCATGCGAAACCGCGGTTCAGAACGCATATCCATGCGAGGAGTTTCCGGTTTTGCAGAAGGGCCGGGAGTCGAAAAGGTTAACAAATTTGACATCGGCTTAAGTTTTGGGTTTATATATTTTATGCAAAATATAAGAATGCTATTGGTTGCTTCTTCCGCACATTAATGGATTAGGCACATAGCCTGGCATTTTCGAGATATTCATTAAGTACGGCAAAGCATGTGTTCAAGGTCAGTCTCGGCATTATATACATGTAGGAAAAAAGTCACATTTTCTAGCTTGATTTTTGTGTCTGACCTCAGACGCAACTGCATGCGTGAATCTAAAGTTTTGAAGTAAGTTTTCAGTTATAGACAGTTTAGCTTACAGAAAATAATCGCAAAAGCTTGGCATCCTCAGCTCGTTTCCGCATGAGATATTAGAAAATATAAAGAATTTTTATCATACACCAAAACAGTGACTGAACATTAATTGGGTGTAGACTAACATGAATTTTTGCAGGCAGTTGTTTTATGAACACTGTTCACGAAAGGCCAAAATTCAGATTAATTCATATCCATGGTTAAAAAAAAGGAAAAAAAAACAATTACGAGTCATCAAATAACACATTAAAGACTGAAAATGCCTCATGAACAGACAAACGAGGAAAAATCATCTGCAATGTATAAAATAATGAAATATCACAGAGTTTATGTATGTCTACATCCAGTTATTGTTTAGAAGCTGTTTTGGTGTTTGATAAGAATTCTTTATATTTTCTATCATCACATGCGAGTTTCTGCGTATATTTTCTATATGCTAAACTGTCCCTCTTGGAAAGCTTACTGCCAATGTTTGGATTCACGCATACAGTAGTTCTGTTCACATTTTTGCATCTGACCAGGTCAGAGACTCAAAATCAAAGAAGAGAATGTAACTTTTTCCTACATGTTTATATCGTCGAGACCCTGAACACATGCTTCGCCGTACTAAATGAATATCTCGAAAAATGCCAGGCTATGTGCCTAATCCTTTTATGTGGGGAAGAAGCAATCTATATGTGACAAAATAGAATTCTTATATTTTGCAAACATAATTTTCAAAGAAAATAAAAAAAAAACAGACCTTGAGCAGATGTCAAATTTGTTAACCTTTTCGACTCCCCTTCTGCAAAACCGGAAACTCCTCGCATGGATAGGCGTTCGGAACCACGGTTTTGCATGCGAGCGATTGGTCGGCGTGATTGGGACAGCTCAATCTTGAGATAGGTCATAGTCGCTACCCAGTCGGTTGCGGGTGCCCACTCACACAGCTCACTTATTAGTCATATTCATGAAATCATGAAAGTTATTGTCAACTCTTCAGCTAGAGACATATTTCAAAACACACTTCCATTTAATCTGTGCCGATTATCTTTTTTTTTTTTTTTTTTTTTTTTTTTAAAGATTTTTCCTGTTCAATGGCTTCATTTCATAATGCAACGACAGTTGCCTCAGCAAATGACATATTAGTACAGGGTAGCTGCTTTTACGACATCAAATTCGACCTCGTAAGACCGGCGATATAACTTATCATGCTTGGTGTCTTACCCGGTTCGAAATTATATACGAGTCGAGACACGACAAAACCAACCAAGTGGCATATGCACCCCAGCGAAGACTTAGATCAGCCTGGGCATCCGCCCAGTCTGATCAGCGTCTTCACTATCCGCATAGAGCTAGGTTAGACCCTTAGATACCTTTTAAGCGCACAGCAAAGACTCTCATCAGACTGGGCGGCTGTCCAGACTGATCTGAATCTTCGCTGGACGCACAACCACTTTATTGGTTTTTTTCTGTCGCGGCTCAATTATTTTGTTTTTGTACCATTGTACGCACGTGATTATGACGCACTTTGGCCACCTTGTAGAAATAGAGGACCTTACACGAGAGGTCATTTCATATGAAATTTATGAAACGAGCCTTCTGCAGGTTTCATAAACTTCATATGAAATTACCAGGAGTGTAAGATTCTGTTTATCATACGACCCTTAAAACTTTCAAACTGAACATTATTTCAATAAGAAAACGCATTGTTGACATGGACGTTGTCAATGACGTTACATGTACGCGCCAAAGTGTTATTTGTGTGGTCATACGATTTTATGACACGACGTTATCCACTGAATAACAGCGACGTCATATGATTTTATTTAGGCCTATCACATGACGTCGCTGTTATTCGGTGGATACGTGGTGTTATAAAAATCGTATGATCACACGTGTAATAGCACTGTCGCGTACACGTAACGTCATCCACATCGTCCATGTCAACAATGCGTTTTCTTATCAAAAAGTGTTGGGTTTGAAGGCGTTAAAATACCATTTTTAAGGGTCATATGATAAACATAATCTTACACTCAAGGTCACTTCATATGAAATCTATAAAACTCGCCGAACGCTCGTTTCATAAATTTCATATGAATGACCACTCGTGTAAGATCCTCTATATACCTGTATTTGAAGTACAATGCGGGCAAAACAGACCAGGACCAGTTGATGGCCAGTTTCACCAGCACATATCTCTTCGGTATATATATAGAAGTACGGATAAATTTCATTATTAAGGTCCCATATATGGACACGTTACAAAGTTACAGGAAAATTTATTTTTTCTGGTCCCGAACAAACGATTGATCTTCCCTGTTTAAGAGAGTGATGAGCAGGGTTGTGTTGGAGATCCCATTTGGGTCAACACTCGATCTAGCCACTGCAGAGGTCCATTTAAATGTATTTCTATCCAACATGGCGTACTTGTGATTGTTTGTCGTCTGTATAATTCTCCCCAGCCCTTTACAAAACTCATGCGAATGGTACACGTACGTGTAAGTTGGTAGACTGATTCGAACCCTTTGTTGGCTGCCTCTTTTAACTTCGCAGCAAATTCTTGTTGAGTGAAAATTTTAATATTATTTCCATGAGGTATTTTGCATACGGTTGCAGGATGCCAATCATATCTCTGGTTACAGATCGGACTTTGAACAAATACAGAACTTTCACTTTTACATTCCAGATATACTTCGCCATTAACGTAGTACAGCGCCACGCCCTTCCCAATATGTCTTCGCGTCATTTCCGCTTGCTGTGACCTGTTTATGTTCGGCAGTTGCCCTAGACAGAACCTTTGCGAGTTTGAGGGATCCGTAAATCCGTCCACTGTAAGATAGGGTTCTGGTGCAAAAAAGGTATAGCCAACTTGTCTGTTATACTCGTAATAAGCAATGGAACACCAGTGCGTAGGTTCTTTGTACGGTACTGATTGCGCCTCTGCATGCGAGCCTAGAGCTTGCATATCTCCTTTTACATCTGTCGGTATAAGAACAGGCTCCAAAGCTTGGACGTTACAAGGAGCCATTCTTGTATAATGATATGGGTTTACACAGACATCTTCTTTCTTTAAGTGAAATGCGTACTCACACGATTCAATTGCACGTAGCTCTAGATGGGATTGTAAGTCAGGCCAGCGCCATAAACGACAGTAGATAACATGGGGCAAACCCTTGCGGCGTGACACCTGGAGACGGCCGTCCACTGACCTTGCTAGCTTTATACATTTGGTACTGCAATCTTTGAAGGTGATGGCCTGTTCTAAATCATCTATACCTCCGGTTTGTCTTAATTTCTTAACTAATACTTTTACAGCTTTCTCCGACCAAGAATCCAAATCTCCTCCATCCCCCATTTTTAAAGCTAAAAGTCGTTTTACGATCGGTGAAGTCAAGTGAAACACTTGGGATATTTTTTCTCGAAGTGATGGTGAACGTGTTATTCCAGATGGGTCACCTTGAGTTCCAGTTTCATTTTGAGGCGGATGATGCTCAGTAAATATGTTTTCTTTTACATTCTCCCGATGTAAGCTCGTTTCTTCGTCTAGCTTTGATTCTTCTGACTCGCAGGTCTGTGTACTACAGGTGGTTATAGATACCCGGTGCTGGAATCGTTTAAGGATATCATACATTTCATCTACTTTGCTGTTTGTTTCTTGAACGTCGTCCTTCCACTCCTCTAGCTTATTTTTCATTTCGTCGACTCTTTCTTTGGTTTCTAGTACCTTGTTTTTGGTTTCAATTACGCTGTCCTTTGTCTCTAAGACGTTGTCTTTTGTTTCATCCACTTTCTCTAAAGCCATCATATTCTGATTCTGAATTTCTTTTAATGTCGTTTTCATCCGTTCCGTCTGTATATCATTAACCTGGTGTTGCCATTTCAGAAAAGCTTCAAGTTTCGACAGTGCTTCAATTCCTGAAGGATCTAAAGCCGTAACTCTGAGAATATCTATCCTTCCCAAAACATTCTGATGCTTATTGGCACTGCCATGTCTTGATATTCGGAGTAGAACTCGTTTGGTCTCACGCCACGTGTTTTCGAACTCAGGGTTTTCGACTTTTGTAGACGCTTTATGTGCATAGAGGCTGTTTCTGATATTCTTTAAACGTAAAAGTTCCGCTCCGAGGCTGTAGTCATTGACGTCAGGCACATTCACTTGCCAGCCACCTAAAGGAGGAATCACATTTGGACATATATTCCTGAGTAAAGCCACCAGAAGAGATATATCAAACTCCTCCGGATTAGGAACAGGTTTAGTCAACAGATCATATTGTTCCTGAAACAAAACTTTCATCTGTTTTAAAGTATTGAGTTGTTGAATATTTGCGTTCACTAAAGTCTTTAATGTGTTCGGCTGAATGAGAAATAGCAGAACGTCGCGAAGACAATCTGATCCAACGTCGACAACCAGCTTAACAATCCGGAAAAAAATCGCTGACTCTTCGATATCCCGTCTGTCGTTTCCAGGCATTTTATCCTATTTTCATGCACAAGCCAAAATGTTCATAATAATATTATTGGAATCCCAGTATATTTTCACCTTAACCTTATCTATTTTTAAACTAACACATATTTTAATATGAAAATCGATAGAGCAGTACACCAAAACGTTTTAACTTTTGCATTTAACATATGGGCCGCGACACAACGCCAAAACGTTTTAACTTTTGCATTTAACATATGGGCCGCGACACAACAAAACCGTTGAATGGACGGACGCTCGGCGCCCCGTTACTGCGACTATGGATTCGTTCCGCTGAGGTGCGGGGGTAACGTCGAATGAGAATTGAAATATGATGATGATGTCAAAACCGCTGAGCTACTACGAGAATTGAAACAGAACAGAACAAAACCAACCAAATGGCATGTGCCTAGATAGTCGCCTAGTTTGATCAGAGTCTTCGCTGTCCGCGACCTAGACCCTACGCTAGCATTTAAGCGCACAGCCAAGACTCTGATCAGACTGGGCGGATGCCCAGGCTGATCTAAGTCTTTCCTGGCGGCACATGCCTCTTTGTTGGTTTGGTCGTGTTACGTCTCATACGGAGAACGTGTGTGTATGTGTGTGTGCCGGACGGGTGGGGCAGGGGAGAGGGAGAGGTATAAATGAAGTGAGGCCTAAGCAAACACTACTGTCGCAATTTTATGGCTGGTATATTTTTCAAAAAAATCTCTGTCTTTGGATGTGCAAGAAACAATAAAATGGCTCATAAGGGGGGTTGGTTTAAAAAATATTCTTGCCTCAAAATAGTGAAAAAAATCTGGCTTTGCCCAAATTAACAAAAAAAAAATCGTCTGCAGATAACTCCGTTTGAATTTACTTTCAAAATATCACTGGCTCCTGGGGGCACACCCCAGACGCCCCCCGCCCGTAATGTTTTAATATTATCTACAATAGATTTACACCAGCAGCGCCGCATGCGCATACATCTACAAGCATCCTCTACAACAGTCACATACATGTATTATTGATCTCCTAAGTAAATGTTTCCATTGAAACTGAGTTTCGAAAAAGTCACTAGTTTATGGGAGACAAAGCCCTTACAGCCAAAAAAATCACTCTGTAAGACCAAATACCTTTTCAAAAACCCTTATTTTTTTCATCATCATCCCTAATTTTATCTCAGTTTCCAGTCTTTATGCCATTAAAATTGGGAAATTGCTTTGGCTTCTGGGGGCGTCCCCCCCAGACCCCCTTTAATACCTTTTTAGCATAGAACTTTTAGCCATGAATTTGCTTGCTTGCATTCATTTCTAATGTGACTCTATCACTAAGTAGTTATCAAACTTTCAAAGTGCAAATAATGCATGTTTTTGCATATGATTTCGCTAGAAAAAAGCTCTTAATTTCCTTATGTTAGCCCGAAAAATTTGAGAAAATAGCGCTAAGTTTTGGCCAAAATATCTCTAATTTAAGGCTTCTTTTTTTGCCAAGTAGTGCTTGCAAGCCTGTATACTCATACAAAGATGTTGGTATCTGTACCATGGATGAAGAGAGTACCGGCATGCTCCAGGCGCTGGTTTGCAAAAGCAAGCTCAAACATGCCCTTCGCCTGGTTACAGGCAGCACCATGTTCTTTATGTGAGAAACAAAGTGTAAAATTACTGATGTGGGTAAAATAAAAGGATATTCATTCAAATATGTAAAGGTCAAATAAATTAGGGTCTGACAGTTAAGCCTATAAAATTAAAAAAAAAATGTTTTAGTTTGTAAAAAAAAAAAAAATTGACTCCCTCGAGGAGGGAAAAAAAGAAAAGAAATTGTTTTCAGAGGCCAGTGAAAAGAAAAATCCTCTCTCCATCAAGAATATTAACTCTCCCGCGCTCCCTACCCCCTCTTTCAAACAAAGCGACTGTAATAGTTCCATTCGAGTGACCCGTTCGGCTGGTATGGTGTGGAAATGCATATGACGATGTGTTTTGTGGATTTGTCACAGTGTAACTTAAAATCTGTTTCTAAAGCCGCTCTATCAATACTCTACAAACCCATTAAGTATTGTGTTTCAGAAATCAAAATGAATTGCTATAGGTGTAAATTCTGTAGGCCTCCAGGCAAGTGATGTGATTCATCAGGCATAAGTTTTTAAATCCGCGGGCAGTGTATTAGAATAACCACCCGAATAGTTAAATTACGGGAGACTATATGAGACCTCATGATACGTTTTTGCAACGACTTTTAAATTTGTTTATGCCTCTAACTTCGAAAAAAATGAGGGAGGGAGGGGGCGGTATTTGCTTTCGGTTTGTCCATGACTTTGTCTGTTCGTCCGTCCGTAGCATTTATGTATGGCATATAACACAAAAACTGTAAATGCTTATGTGATAACATTTCGTTGCTAGATAGATCATTGAAATAGACTGCGATGACATTTTTTTTCGTGCCTCTGTAACAAGGGTCTGTAAGTTTTATGCTTTACCCTCCCATCTGTCTGTCTGTTCGTCCGTCCGCCTAAAAGAAGTCAGAGCAAGCGGAGCATTGGCGTGGCAAATGTAGAACCAACCCACTGAGTTTTACAACAATTTGGACTTCCCGTTTTCATCCTCAAAATTCACATGGCCGCCGAAACTATGCACTCAGTATGACTTTTCCAGTATGGAGAACAGGAGGTCGACAAAACTTAAAAGCGTTGTGGAGAAAATTGCAATGTCATTCTTCTTTGACGACCATCATTCTGGAAAAGCTAACAACGGCACTCATCATTGAAGACCATCAAACTAGTAAAAAACTTACAACGCCATTCTTCTTGGACGACCATCAATCTGGCAAAGCTTACAATCGCAGTCTTCGTTGACGACCGTCAGTCTGGAAAAAAACTTACAACGACACCATTCTTTGACGACCATCGATCTGGAAAAAGTTACAACGGTACTCTACATGGACGACCATCAGTCTGGAAAAGCTTACAACGACACTCTTCTTTGACGACCATCAATCTGGAGCAACCAATGACACTCTTCTTTGACGACCATCAATCTGGAGCAACCAATGACACTCTTCTTTGACGACCATCAATCTAGAAAAGCAACCAATGACACTCTTTCTTGACGACCATCAATCTGGAAAAGCAACCAATGACACTCTTTCTTGACGACCATCAATCTGGAAAAGCAACCAATGACACTCTTTCTTGACGACCATCAGTCTGGAAAAGCAACCAATGACACTCTTTCTTGACGACCATCAATCTGGAAAAGCAACCAATGACACTCTTTCTTGACGACCATCAGTCTGGAAAAGCAACCAATGACACTCTTTCTTGACGACCATCAATCTGGAAAAGCAAATACAAAAGAAAACAAAACAGAAGGCAGATTTGGCAGCAATACAGACGACCAAACCGACAGAGACCATAGACAAGCGGACACAGCATAGTATAACATCAAGGAACCGCAACAGAAGTACCAAGCAGTCACTGGAAACTACGACGAACTTCTCATGGCAAGAAACGGAAACTGAGGTGATTGCCCACTGTCAGAGAGTAGCTTTTCCCCCCTAGTAGTTCCCGCCCCCCCCCCCCCCCCCGGAAAAATGACTATGATTTTTCTATAGTAGATTCCTCCCCCCCCCCCCCGGAAAAATGGCTATATAGTAGAATTTCCCCCCGGAAATCTGACTATATAGCCAATTTTCCCCGGGGAAAATCTACTATACGTGTTTTTGCATAGCCGTTTTCCCCTCTATAGAGGATTTTCCCCCTGGTAATATGATTGCAGGAAAACACGCTACATAGTGGAATTTGCTCGTTCTCCAACTATAATGGTGAGGTACATAACTGAAACAGAAATATGAGTATCTGTCCGTGAAATATCGATGGATAACATATGCTAGAAACGCGTGCATGTGTCCATCAGTCTGTATTATTTTTGTTTTTGGGAAAACTGGTAGACATTTTGCTTTTCCATGTTAGCCAAAAGGGCTATGAGTGAATGTGGTTGTGTGCATAAATTTGTATAATTTTGTGTTTGCAGCGGAGTGCCTGGACTAGTGTTCGCCTTTCAGGATGTCATGGGCTCGACTCCCATCGGGACACACGTCCGATTACTAGTTTCAATGTATAATAAACTCCCTACAAAATCAAAAAATGGCTGGACAAAGCACCCGTCCGTACATCTTCCTATAAGCTTGCATGGTATACGTATATAAATATCTGCGATGGGAAGAAATCACGCAATTGTCGTTCTTTAAATTAGTAATTATTGATTTATTATAAAACTATAGTTGCTAAATTTGCATATTGATTTTTTTAAATTAATCACGTTTATTACCTCCCTTGAAGTACTGATCCATTTCTTATGCGATTAATTCTGTAAAATGTCTCTGTTCCATTCCGTTCCGTTTCGTTCCGTTTCGCAAAATACAAATAGCCATACCAAATTCACTAATAACCAATTTCCCGGTGGGGGAAAAGGGACTATGGGGGAAAAGTGGCTCTATGAGGGCCGGACAATCCACTATATGTGACAGTGTCTGGCATTTTGAACCTTATGGAGCGAAAATCCGAAATTTTGTTTTTCACATTTTCATATTCATTATTGCTTCCAGAATAGATTTCGAGAAGCACGAAACAATAGCGCTAAGGTTGAAATATTTTGGTATTTTTCGACTTATATCAGTCTTTGAGACGACTGCCATGTTAAACCTGCAAATTTACTGTCTTTTTCCTCTGGCTCCTTGTGCCAGATTTAAAGGGTCACTGATGAGGCTTGAATAGCCGAAACCGCGGTATGGCCCAACTTCTTACTTATGAATGTTTTCTTTGCTCTTAAAGGATCTAAACTTTTATCATTATTTACTGCAAAAGCAAACGGAATTCACACCAACCCGAATTCTTGTTTCCTTTCACTGATTGGATACAATCTACATACTAGCTGGATAAACTTTTATAACTCAGGTTCGTGACATCGCTTTTCAATGATCTACAAGGCGAACACTCTTAAAAGAGTGTAGATGAAGAAAATTAAAGACTCCTATAGAAATGTTGAATCACTCTTTTCATGTGACGCTTTGAAATTTATTAGTCAATGCGCGAAAATCCAATTAACTTAACGTGCAAATTTTATGACGTCACTCATTTCACGTTTCGTGACGTCAACGTTGCACCTCCACAAGGCTCAAAATCGCAGGCCCGACCTTCCTATAGTCATTTTTCCGGGGGGAAAGGGAGAAAAACCACTCTGTGACAGCCACATCTAAGGTCTTCTGGTTAAGTAAAGGCGATTCTAATGGACACAGCGAAAGGAAAAAGAAGAAAAGGTAGGTAAAAGCAAAGGTGGGAAGACAATATTAAAGAGTAGTAGTAGTAGTAGTAGTAGTAAAAAATAGCCATCAGAGGAGATGGCAAATCCCCCGACCAAAGGCCCCTTGTGCCTTGGTAAACAGGATGCATTTCAAAACATATACGACACGCATCGTCATGACCTG